>JAODXP020000032.1:17848243-17868243 GCA_027497455.2 Sardinella longiceps | reverse complement strand
CCATCACCAAACACACCCAACGCACACTTGTTGGAGCAGGTCCCACTAGACCTACAGTATGTGCACGCGCGCGCACACACACACACACACACACACACACACACACACACACATATCACACACACACACACACACACACACACACACACACACACACACACACACACACACACACACACACGCACAGACACGCACGCACACACACACATATACAGAAATAATAAAATAAATTAACAGTTTGGATTGCACTTTTTCCCAAGACACTTCACAGATGTTGGCCGTTTATTTCACTTTTACACATTAACAGATACCAATGTAGGCCGACTATCCATGACAGCATGGAGAGTGCTCTGTGTGTATAAACATCTGAATGTGGTTGTGTGAATAAGACTACTATCTACAGTATGGTAAATGGAGAGCATTTATTTAGCATACTATGTCTTGCTCAAGAACACTTCGATGCACAGTTTCTGTTGTCTGTGAGCCTATGGTCTGTGCATATGTGTGTGGCTGTAACTGGTCATTAGTTTCTGAAACCATTTGTGTGTGTGTGTGTGTGTGTGTGTGTGTATGTGTGTTGTGTGTGTACCCTGTTTAGCGTTGCGTGCTGTACTCTCATACACAGAGCCATGAGCTGATCCACAGATGAAAGGGAGTTGAAGGCACGTGGAGCTGGATTTGAACTCTTTGAACAGGTTGGAGAAAGAGACACGGATCACCTGACCCTCCCTGCTCGCACACACACACACACACACACACACACACACACAACAGAATAAACAAACATTAACATGTTGGAGAAGTACAATCAATAACCTAAACCTTCTGTCCAGACACAGGAGACAAGCAAACCCACAAAGCTGAACCTACAAATAACAACTCGCACATAGAAGCACTCTCCTACAGGCCGTGCGTGTGTGAGTATGTGTTTGGGTGTGGGTGTGACTGTGTGTGTGTGTGTGTGTGTGTGTTTGGGTGTGTCCGAGTACTTCCAATGTCTCATTAAAAAACTGTATAACACACAATCAATCTATCAATCAATCAATCAATTAATCTCTTCTCTCCCCTGTACCTCTGCGACGACATCAAGGTGCACCACAAAGTGTTTCCCTGGAGACGGCCGGAAGAGCAGGTAGAAGTAGCGCCCCGTCAGGCCCAGTGACTGAGTGCTGCTCTTGGGCAGCAAGATGTAGTTGCTGGCAGGAACTGATCCACGGATCCGGAACACTGAGCACTTGAGGGTTTTATCCTGGGGAGGACAAAACAAACAAACAAACAAAAAAAAAACAAAACAAGCCTGTTGGTCTTGTGTGCTTACATGCGCTTTAGTATTTCAAATATGATCAGGATATTAAATATCCCGATTTGTATTTGCAAATCTTGAATTCAATATCCCTATAAGCCCTCATCCCAGTTCCTGATAAATTGCGATATGCTAGGCGGAGTACTCCAAGAGAAACCGGGATACTGTAGCTTATAAACATCATATCCTAACTGAGTGAGAGAGAGATGGGGTGGCATTGTTAAATGGCCACTGGCTTAATGAGGATTCCCCAAATTGACACTTTAACTGAGGGTTCTGATACATATGTGTAGGACAGCTACTGTGGTGAAAGCTTAAAGGTTAAAGCTTTCTTAAGTTTTCAGTTAGTGACAAAACCTACTTGTGTAATTTTAACTGAAAAATTAACTGAAAAACGACAGCAGTGCTTAACTGACAGTCAAGTAACCTGTCATTTCAGCTATTCAGGCAATACCAGTGCAGCGTTTTAAAAATGTATGGATTTAACTAGGCCTAACAATGCACACAATTAATATTGTTGTATGTGCTGTGTTGTACCATATAAGAGGTGACGTCTCCCTCCCGGCTGGATCTCTTCCACTCCTCCACACGTACATGCTTGAAGATGTTGACATAAGGATGCTGCCAGGCTGTAAGTGTCATTGGCAACAACAGGGGCAGAACACACCACAAGAGATGAGATTAACATTACATCAAGTTGTTGTAATCACAAGGGTTTCCAACAAACTAAAAAGCTTTTGCAACCGTTTAGGTTCAACTATTAACAACAAACTAGTAACGTTAACGTTAGCTGAAAATATCATTAGGTTGAAATCTCAGAGCTGCATGAATGTAAGGAAACGAAAAGACTGTATAAATGTCGGGTATCATGTACTAGAAGGTGACACGTTATCCTTCTTCTACTGTCTATGAAGTTATCCAGCAAGTTAACGTTATATTCCTCTTACCCTTTGAAGACATGACGCTAGTTTATTCAGTCAATAAGCGTAGTAGACACCTAGACGAACTGCACTTAAGAGGGACTATTTAGCCGGCCAATGCTTATTCTAAACAAGCTAGCTAACGTTAAACAAGACAAAAACTTCACGTTAGCATTCAACTGATTCAACACTCCAGTGTCACCTGTTGATGCCTCGGCTAGTAACGCTACAAAGATATGGTCTTAGCATTGAATACATTATTCAGTTCTACGCTCTATCTTCTTGTCCACTTTCTGTGAGTTATTAAGACAACATAGTTAGCGAGTTTAGCCTTAGAAGGACTTTGGTTTAACGTTAGCTCTCAACGTTGTTTAAAACCTCAGCCCACAGGAGAGTGACAACAAATCTTGCTTCTCCCGCGACTGTGACCGCCACCGTTTCCAACGGCAGTACGTCACCGCAACTTGCCACGCTCAGCTCGAGACCACTGCTGGGAAATGTATGCGTGTCTATCGTAAACACGGCCTGCTACTACTCGACTGTACAACATTGGTTCTGTAAAAAAAAAAAGTCATTCTTTGATTTGCACATAAAATTAATTGGGAAGTAAATAAATGAATCAATATAATGTGAAAAAATAAATAGATAGACAGATAAATAGATAGATAGAAATAGATACGACAGACAGATAGCCAAATGTGTGTTGTGAGACTGTGTTCAGGCCACTCACAGGGCCTATGGCTGAGGCCTGGATCCAGTTTTTTTTTTTTTTTTAATCAGGCTGAGATATTCTGTCTATTGCTAGTACTTACTATATTCACATGATGTAACACTTTATTATGCATTATTTATGGTTGAGTAAATAAATACTATGCATCTTTCATAAAACTTTTATTTATAGGGCAACAATAACCAGTCAGCACCATGTCACATTAGCCAACAATTACAAAACTTATACAGAAACATAGGCAACACTGAGAAGAATATCACAAGTAGGCTACTTCATGTCAAGTAATTAATGTCCAGAGTGTTCAACATAATTCACATACAAAACATAAAGCATGTACAAACGAAGAAAACACATTAGCATGTAGCTACCACTCAATGTTGAACTAACACCACATAGCCTTCCTACAATAATTAACGAATTAAAGCTCTCCAAACAATCTCCATTAGCTTGAGTAAATCCAGATTGAATAAAATTGAAATTTAATTGCTTGGGTCCATCTGATAGGCTTTATGTGATTCCTCATAAACTGTTACAAATTAAAGCCTCTGTGTTCCTGTTGATTCTTAAACTATGAAAGTGTATTCACCTTCAGTCAACAATTGCAAGTCGTGTTATGTCACAACATTGTTTTCTGTTGTTCTGAAGGAATATGAGTAGAGTCTAATTTTTCCATTTAACTTGAAATTGAATGCCAAGAACAAGGTCCTTCAATATAAGTGTCTCTGTTAAGAATCACTTCACTCAAGACCCACTGTCTAGACTGATGTGTAGTCTGGGTTCATCCAGGCTAACTGAGCACATTTTACAACAGAAAACACAATAAACAGGATATTAACTCACAAATTAACTAGACTATGGGCAATTCCACAATTACGGATCTGGCAGAATAGGGACTGGCATGCTAGGCTATTATCAAAGATCATACTGACTGCTTCAACCCTGTCTTTACTGTTTTGTACAGTTTTTGAACGTAATCTCTTCAGGTGAACCCAACAAAATACTCAAATTTCATATAACAAAAGTACATGGTGTATAAGCTGTTTTAGAAAAGTGATTTAAAAAGTGGAATGGTACGAAACTATCCCTGCACTGAAATTCCAAGCTAGACAGACTATAGGACACAGGATGGTTGGTTGGTCATAATGGGAGACAAGATGGTTGGTTGGTATTTGACGCAAGAGGGTTGGCTGGTCTGGCACACTGGAAGGTTGGTTTGTTGATATGGGACACAGGATGGTTGGTTTGTTGGTTATATGGGACACAGGATGGTTGGTTGGTTGATATGGGACACAGAGTGATAGGTTGGTTGGTAAGGGAGACTGGATGGTTGAGTTGGTATGGGACGCAGGAGAGTTGGTGAGTTGGTTGGGATGAGAGACAGAGTGGTCGGTTGGTTGGTATGGGATATTAGTGGTTGGTTGGCCGGGAAAGGACGCAGAGCGGTTTGTTGGTTAGGCCATTGGTTCTCAAACTGGGGTCTGGGGCACATTGCCAGGGGGTCCGTGAAAAAGTTTGCTACAAAAATAAACTTGTCTTATAGAGATAGAAATACTAATCAGACACATCCCTTGGGCATCAGTAGACCTACAGAAAACCACTTCTGCACTGTCATATTTTGCCATATGCAATTACATGCCTATTTAAAACTGTTGCATCTGAAAGAAAAGAAAAGAAAAATGTTGCGATCAAGAGGGGTCCTTGAAACAATTTCGGCTCCATGAGGGGTCCCTGGACCAAGAAAGTTTGAGAACCCCTGGGTTAGGCATCAGCTGCAAAAGCTGCTGCAAAAGCTGGTGATTGTGAACTTCTACTGCTTACAGCACATTAGTTCCAGTCTTTGTCGCCATCCTTGCAAACACTTCTGAAGCTCTGCTTTTACCTAGATACACACACACACACACACACACACACACACACACACACACACATTACGGTTACACATACAGTAGCATTTACATTACATGCCTTAAATGACTGTCGATTAGACACAAGGCAATTACGTGATTTATATTGAAAAGTCAATCACATATCAACTTTGACATATATATTCTTTATGTTTTACTGGCAAAAGAAACCAACTTGTCTAAAAGCAACTGTATTCTCAGGGGGTGAAAAAGTAAGCAGATTTTTAGTGCTGTGAACGGCCATGAAACACAAATGCACACACCAACCTCATTGTTTGAGTAGCAGTAGAGCACGGCAACCAGGAATCCCTGTGAAAGGAAAGATTGGATTGTAACTGTGTGCCATTCTTATAATAATAATAACAACCTAAGGGGAAAGCCATTAACAGCATACAGCAGTTTGAACTGCAGCTGAGGTAATTACATCCATGGGCCACGTTCGCAATGACAGCTGACTATGGTTCTGCAGTACAGTAAGTCTGATCCACCAGTGATATACTACTCAAAACAGCAAAAGAAGGCAAACATTACCAAAGTTTTTCAAACAATTCAGTGTGAATGTCTGTTAGCATACACAAACAAACCTGAGGATTACACTTTGGAACGTTGACGAAAAAAATTACATAATTTCAAAGATGGAAAGAAATCTAGTTTGCCTCAGATCACCAATAATGAGAACAGCTTGGTGCCCAAGGCCACACTGGACACGGATTTGTGAGAGGCTGATGTAGCCAGTTTGTGATGTGGTCAGTTCGACCACTCATGGGTCTTAAACCCACCATGCTGTGAACTACAACAAACCCACGGCATGGGAGTCAAATGCTCTCACTGAGCTGAAAAACGCAGGGTTCCAGTTCAGCGCTTAGAAGCATATTAGACATTGCGATGGTTGAGTGAGTGGTTCCAGAGGGTATCTATCTCTGGCATCTTTACGTTTGGATTTTCAGCCTTGCAAAACAACAACGATCAACTAGACCGACCCTGGCTGCAAATTCAATTTGCTGCCGCTAGGGACGTCTAGATTTCTTTTGCCACCTGTTAACACTCACCTGGAAGGAACTGAGAAAAAGGGTGACAAAGACTTTGATGAGACGCAGCATGCCTTTTGTCTGCTCGTCTGTGGCAAACATGAAGATCATCTCATGGACTCCAAAGAGTGGAATGAGGGTCAGTGTGGCTTTAGCCAACCTGCCAATCAGAACACATTATAGAACACAAAATATTAACCTCACTCACATCAGATGATGCGTTACGCTGCTGGCATCTACTCTCATTGAGCTGAGACTTTTCCATAGGAGAGTTACTTCAGTAGACTGTATACTGTATGTCATCAAAAATCCTTACATATATGTGGATAAACCACCCACTTGTCTGCCATCTTTATTAATGTGCTACTTCAACCACTCACATGAAACCAACCTACGTTGAAAAGGCGAGATAAGCTACGTCATGTCTTTTAAAAACCCTTCCGTTGGTCCCTACTCTCTCCTGATTGGACAATTGTTTCACGATAGCCCCGAAATCCCTCCCAATGGAAGAACTCTCAGATCAGTGTAAATGGCAGCAGCGTAACAAATCCTCTGTTGTTGTCTCTGCAGGTAATCATGATTTATCAATCCCATTTTCAGAACCAGACCTTTTTGGGATGCTGAATCCAGAGAAAGCTGTTTACCTGCACAAACATAAAGCCAAGATGCTTTGGTATCCTAATAATTTTACTAGAGTGCACGTAAACATAGACATCCATCCCATAATGGAATTTTCAATGCACTGGGTGTGCTACACACTGTTATTACACCAGGGAAATACCAACATCATTCTCATAGGGGGTATTCTTCTGGGTGGTTAAGTCCAAAAAAAGTGCTTTAGAGCAAGCTGAAATGCATGAAGCTAAGCATTTTTTGGACTTAAGCACCTAGAAGAATACCAGCCATATTAAAGAAACACTCAAGGTGAGTGGTGTTATCTCATGCTGTTCCACACACACTCCAGTGTTTTACATCTGATAAAACGTTCCTGTGGGATTGATTATCTAGGATGTGCTATGAACATATGCCATAAACATGTACTGTAGGTATTATATAGGTTATGAAACTCAACAAAAAGTTATTCTGTATCCATATGCCCTTGCATACAGTATGTTAGGCTACAATAATGTTGACTCATCTCCCTCACCTGAGTTTGTAGTCAGGGTAACGATGTTGATTGTTGGCTCGCAACTTGGATAGAATCACTTTCAAGATTTTCACAAATATCAGGAAATTCACCTTTAGACAAACAAATAGTTATCTGTATGAAAATGGAAATATACCCATACCAACATTCAATTCAATTCAATTCAATTTTATTTGTAGAGCGCACAAATACAGTACATTGTTCTCGCGGCGCTTTACAGACAGTACGGGAAGCATCCATGAGAATCAGGGGCAAGGAAAAACTCCCTCATTCTTTTGATACTAATGCATACCTGTATTACTGTACTCTTAGTATAACTCCCACCCATGGATTTGCCCTCAAAGAGCACATCTTGTCAGTCTAGATCAGGGGAAGCCAAACTTTTTGCTTGTGGGGATGCTGAAATATTTAAAACTGCCAAGGGCCAACCAATATTATAGTTATGTAACAACAGGCCATATTACCTTTATTTTAGACATTGTGTCGGATAGCAAACTACCACAATTGGCCCGGGGGCCATCTAGATTAATTTGGCCACCCCTGGTGTAGATTATGGTACACAACATTAGTCTGCATTGACAGAGTCAATACATACATAGTAGGAAAATGTACATGAATCATTTACCAGAGAGGCAAAAAGGATAGGAACCCTTATGATCCACCAGTAGTTTAAATTCTCATTGATTCCCCAACACCTAAAGATTGCATAGCACACACACACACACACACACACACACACACACACACACACACACACACACACACACACACATTAAGATATTAATGGTCTACAGTACTTTATGGCTGAGTGAAAATACACTCACATAGTGAAATGGATATGGTAACACAATAAGGATCAGATATTTATACTAACACATACAGTACATTTAACAAAAAGTACTATAGATTTGTAAGATTGATCTAATCCATTAGGCCAGGGGTAGGGAACCTATGGCTCGCGAGCCAGATGTGGCTCTTTTGATGCTTGCATCTGGCACGCAGACAAATCTTTCATAAAAAGAATGATAATGTTAAAAATATAAAACATTCTCACGTAGGCCTATTTCAATCCATTCATTTATCTATTTCAGTTCAGGTGACTGGAATTTGGCTAGCTTTGCTGGTGCTTTAGCAAATGTAACCATAGATGGAGAGTACGGCAAAACACTCATGCTTGATGTTGCCAATGAACTTTTTGATGACTTTTCAAATAAAGACAAGGTAATCAAACGAATAAAAGACGTGCCTCTATATTGTATGGGTCTCGTGGAATTAAATTTTAAAATATGTGGTGTTCATGGTTCCCTCAGCCAAAATGGTTCCCGACCCCCTGCATTAGGCCTATATACTCACCATTCCAAACTACTTGCACCATCAGTCTAATTATTTTCCTCATAATGCCTGCACTCACTATTTTCCTCATAATTCATCATGGATGGGGCCTTTATTATTGATATATGATTATATGACTAATTTGTTCAGTGATTTGTACATCTAGCCATCAACAATTAGGGAACTGTTGTATTGAACCATCAGTGGTGTTAAGCCTATCACAACACTATATGCGCTGGGAGTCGCTGGACGGGCCTAATGCTTTTTGAATCAACTTATTTTTTGCTCTCACTGTTCGTGGCCAGAGCCATAGAAAACGCTTTATAATCAATGGTATAGAGGTGCATTTCCTCAAAAAAACAAAAAAAACAAAAAAAAAACTTGGCAATGTCATTTAAAAAAATGTGACATTTATTTCCCAACAGGCTGTGCACTGGCATTTCAGAGAAAAGGGCATGGTGCTACTAGAAGTATGGGGCTGTGGGGCCATGGATACATTTTACATTTTCATTTGGACAGAGATGAACACTTGGCCAGTCCACCAGCCCAAGGCCACATTTACACAGTCTTTACAGAACAACATTTTCAAGGTGGGTCATGTTCACCCATACACCTACCTAGTGTCAGCATGACCTTCACCCACAAAGTATTTTAATTTAATTTTGTATGTCGAACTACTGTTTGATTTTCCATCAGAAGAGAATTATCAGCACCAACAGGTGAGTTGGGAAAGGAGTTATGACTCACAATCTGGATGCGGAAGGCAAACTGAGAATATTCAACCAATCTAAAAGCTCTCCTAGGGCAGAGAGTACAGAAGTGCAGGATACTGCTGTAAAGGGTTTCTGAGTAGCCAAAGGGAAAATAAATCACTATGATTGACTTGTGAGTCAGACACAGTCCCTTATAATAAAAGGATATTGCATTTGAAATCAGAAGCACTCAGAGATGTACAATGTATTACAGTATTACATGTATTACCTCTGCCAAGTAGGCTATGTCCTCGGGTTGTTTGTTTGTTAGCAACTTTACAGCAAAAGTTATTGACGGACTTTTGTGTTAATTTTTTTTTCAGAGGTGTGTCTTTGCCCAAGGAAGAACCCATTAAATTTTGGGGATGATCAGTGACCGCATTGCCTTTGGGAGAGGTCTGCACTCTCTGAGTGCATTTCTATTTGTTTTCCTTTTTTGTGTTGGATGAAATGTTTTAGATTTGACTACTGGGCAGAACAATGAATGTACAGAATTCATTACAAGAAAAAAAAGATTGTTAACAGAAAGAGAGATGCATTGTGCATTCAGTACACCTTATTCAGTACACATTATTACCACAGTACCTGTGACCAAAAATGTCACTTCTGAGAACACAAAAAACTATCAACACAAAAGATTACAAGAATGACATTTTAAACATGTCTATGACGCATTTTGATCATATTGTATAAGCCAATTACTGTAAAAAAAACTAATTTGCTCATGGACGCTGAGAATGGAACCCACAAGCAGAATACTAGCTAGTCCAAATCCATCAGCAATGCTAATGGAGTGAATGAAAATGCTAATTCTGTCCTATCACCAAGGAGAGAGGTTTGTGTGAAAAGGTCAGTTTAGTGAGATGGTGTCCCTACAGAAAAAATTCCCAAAGATGCCCAGTGTAACAGAAGAAGAAATTTAAATGCCAGAGAGAGAAAAGTGAGAAGCATAAAAGTGTGTGTGTGTGTGTGTGTTTCTTACTCTTTATTCTCCTTCAGCAGCTTCATTAACATCCATGGAATGACAAATATCAGGGGAGTACCTATAAATAAACACAGACAGAAACACACACACACACACACACACACACACACACACACAACACACACACACACACACACACACACACACACACACACACACACACACACACACACACACAAGCAAATGCACAAATTTTAATTTGAGTACCTTTCATGAGAACAGTGCTTAGTCCACCGTACTGTATATTACATACCCCAGCCCAGAAGGATGTATGGCAGGTATTTGTTGTTGTCAATAAAGACTGAGGTGATCAGGATTGAATGCAGGTAAACTGCCTCCCCAAAGAACCAGTAGTGATTGGCCAACACAAAGTATTGCACCAAAATCTGTGCTATCCGACAGCCAATCGCAGCCTATAAAAAGAAAGACAAGAGAATAACAGAAGTCATAACGTTCTGTGAGGCGGTCATTATCGTAGAATATTTCTCAGTGGAATACTGTTTCCTGATTGGCTGATAGGGCATACGTTATTTCTTTATAACAGCTAACCTGAGACTCGTTCCATATCAATGCTCTTTAGAATGGTATCTACAACAGTAGGCCTCCTTGTGTGTATCCTCTTTCATATGAAAATAGTACCCCAACCAAAAAACGGAAAAACTGAGCCATATGTTTGTTTTTTGTTTTAAACACTTGCAAACCATCTATACGTTTTTGTTGTGACCAGCTGATAACCGGGATAACTACCTTCGAGGTGTCCCAATATAAGGTAAAAATGGACTTGCCGGAAGCGGACAAGCACTCTGTGTTCTACATCGTGCTTGTCATTCGCTTCTTCCTCGTCCATTATCACCTTATATCAGAACACCTTGGCAGCCGTTATCCCTTACTTATCACCCGGTGGAATGGAATACTGTTTTCTGATTGGCTGTCAGGGTGTCAGGGACACCTGAGGCATTGTTGGGTTAAAAAGTTTAACCAGCGTTCTTTATCAATGCTCTTTAGAATGCAGCCTTGCGGATCTTCTTTCATAAGAAAATAGTACCCCAACCGAACAGGATAACTTCTTTCTAAACGGAGCCACATGTTTCTTTTATGTTTCAAACACTTGCTTACCATCTATACGTTTTAGTTGCAACCGGGTGATAAGCGGGATAACGGCCTTCGAGGTGTCCCGATATAGAGAGATAATGGACTTCGCGTAGGCAAACAGCCCTTCGGCTTCGCCGTCAGGCTGTTCTTCGCCATACGCGTCGTCCATTATCTCTCTATATCGGGACACCTCGGCGGCCGTTATCCCTTACCTATCTCCCGAAATAGTAATGCAGCGCAGCCAAAGGCCTGACACTTACTGTAATACATGGCAGAGAATACAAAGAATAATTTCAAAAGCTTCATATAAAATAGGCTCAGTGGGGGACTGCAGAATAATAGGTAAGTATAATATGTCTATATTATAGATATATTTTCAATATGGCAGCTTACATGTAAAAAGAGTATGTTTCAGCATGTGTGTGTGCGTGTCTTGTCTACCCTGTGACTCAGCATTTCTCGTAAGTCAGCCTGTGTGTTGATTTCGCGACTCCAGTGCTGGTCCATGAGGGAGTCCTTCAGCAGTACAGCCACTGCCCGCAGGATGAACGACACAAACAGGTTGGCATGGATATAGTTGCGCATGCAATGCAGCTTCCTACACACACACACACACACACACACACACACACACACACACACACACAAACAAAGACAGAGAGAATCAATGATATGATGAAATGATTTTTTAAGGACTATTCCCTCTCAATCAAAATGGTCCAAATAAACCTGAATAAATGACTGAATGATTACAGTAAATGAATGATTGAATGAATGAATGAATGAATGAATGAATGAATGAATGAATTCAACCAATAAATTACAAGTAATTACGTAACTAATCATAGACAGATGGACCAATGTACAATATGACTGCAAAGACTGCTGGAATGATTAGAAAGAAGGATGGATGGATGGATGGACAGAGTGTTATACTGACAGATAGACAGACAGACAGACAGAGAGACAGACAGACAGAGAGTCTGACTGACCTGATACTGAGGAAAATGATTAGAGCTGAGAGAAGAGAGAGGAGGCTGAGGGAGTAACCCACTGTGTACAGCACTCGGAAACTCAACATCACCTGCGTTAGCCACAGCTACACAAGTGTATGCGTGCACGCACACACACACACACACACACACACACACACACACACACACTCATGAACACTTGACCATCAATATCCTAACAAAGTATTGCTCTGTGGGTATGTGTATGTACATGTGTGTGTGTGTGTGTGTGTGTGTGTGTGTGTGTGTATGTGTGTGTGTATGTGTGTTTACCTCCTTGATGTATATGCTTTGTTCCTCCTCACATTCAGACATGTCTCTCCAAATATGGCCCTCTGAGTTCTTCACCCACTGTCCATCCAGACCACACTGTCTACTCACCACCCCGTGCTGAACTGTAAGACACAGAGAAACAGACACACACACACACACACACACACACACACACACACACACACACACACAATGAAACATATAAAATAATGTTAAAGTGCATGTATGTAGGGCTCATTGACCAGTCATGCATTATTACAGTATTTGACAGCCTTGACCTTTCTGTATCCAGGGCAGGTAGGATGGACAGGAGACATTCACCCTCATCCCAGGAACTCCATCAGGCCAGCAGGCATACAAATCGAAGGACCTGTTACAGTAGAGACCTAATACAAACAAACACACACACACACACACACACACACATACACACACACACACACACACACACTATTTTCACACCATAACATCTAATAAATACTATGCTGACAGAACATCAGTTTGTCACTGTAAGTGTCCAAATGTTTTGTTTCTAAAACACTTTTAATACAAAATCCATTAGTCTTTTAAAAAAGGTACTGAAAAAAGGTACATAAGTTCAGATCGATTAATCATGGGTTTCAGCAGTTTATCTTGAATCCTTCGGAAAGAATTCAGCGAGCCCTTGGCCATCATAGAACATGGACCCGTCTTCCAGAGGCCATCATGCCAAACATGGACAAGGTGAGCTATGACCTGCTCATGTGATGTTTCAGTCTAATGTGACCATAGAAGCTCTCCCCGCATCTTCACTAATCAAACTAGAAAAGCACCTGGAGAGCGCCGACCTCCACCAAGGCAATGTGACAGAGTAGCCTCAAATGCTATTGTTTGTCTTAGTGTTTTTAATGAAACTTTCTCCACACAATCATGAATTTTAACCAATTTCCTGTTTAATTTGCAACATTATCAGACATTCAGGCAGAGAAATTTGGTTTATTTTTATGCCAGGGAAGGTGCAAGAACAAAATGAGGAAAGAGAAAGCACTAATGACACTACTAAAAAGAAAGCTCAGCTTCATTGAGAAAGTGCTTTGACAGAAGGGGCAAAAAGAAACAGGTGCTCTGTATAATAGCCTGCGGAGCCATGACATCATTATTTATCAATGTTCACCAATTCACCTACAGTATGTACTATTTGGACCATATCTTCCATTTTTTTTAAGTGATGGCAATCAACGCAGTATAACCATGATGATAAATCAAAAGCAGATAAAATACAGTATGTCTAAGTGGTTCCATTTCAGAGAATGGGAGATGTTGCATGTTGCATCTGAGGAAATAAACTAAAATGCCAAAACTAAAATGCCAAAATAAACATGGGTTTCTGATTGCCCATTATTCCTTAATATCCCTGACTGCAGCTTTGCACTTCAGATCCTGTGTGCTGCTGTTCTATTCTGGATGGAATATCATATGATGGATGCAGTCAGTGAGGATTCATGATCTTTGATGCAGTCTCATTATGCAGGGGCATTCATGAGCGTCTTTACTGTGCTGACGGAAAAGGAGGTTAAGGTATAGTGGAATTTGAAGTGCCCCTTCATAATGAAAGTTGATTTTGATAGCGAGAGTGCGAGATTGAGACTATTGTCAAACTCTATAAGGAAAAGAAGGTGTTATTTTAAACCTATTGTAATTTGTCATAAGCCCACACCAATTTAATTAGTTCAGGAAAAATATGGAGCGAGCGAGCGAAATAAAAATAGGTAATAGGTAAATTAGCGGTGGAAATGGAGGGCTTTAAATAGAGAGGACAATACATTATTGTTACACATTTCATAGGGTTAAATAGCTTAATAGCATTCATAAACATTAAGTATAATTGAAAGTAAAAGGCTGAAACAGTCTTTGCGAACACTGGCCTAGCAGGATCCCCCTCCACAGGCATGTTTCTTCATGTCTCTCGGTGAAGCGAAGGGGGAATTTGATTGGTTTTCGATGTCACATGAATGCAACATGCAGTTTTCAGTATTATAGCCATCAGCCACTGTGTTTTTTTAATGTTCATGAGAGTTTGAATTCTATTTTATTTTTATTTTATTTTGCATTTTTTTTTTCAAGCGGCGATTCTGAAAACCAACTTATCAAACTGGTGTGGCCTAACATATTACATATTTTTCCTTTGGGATAAAATGAGATAAGAAATGAAATGAGTGTGCAAATATGATACAGTATTTGGCCAAATGAATGAAAATTTGTGTAAAAAAGTATCTCAATCAGATTATATTCAATCGGTTTTTAATTTTGTATGACAACTTCAAATAATATGAAAGGCAAAAAGTCATAGCTGCACATTTCTCTTCAAGTGTGTGTGTGTGTGTGTGTGTGTGTGTGTGTGTGTGTGTGTGCATGAGAAGTGAGACAGAATAGATTTTCATTTTGTGAATATGGCAAATCAAACTGTAGCCTATTCTCTAGAGCATGTTTTTTTATGTCTGCTCCCTTCTCCCAATAAAAATAATCTCACCGCATGCCTTTAGAGGCTGTATAATAATCTGTGTAGATCACACATTTTGAAGGACTCATTTTTTTTTTTTTTTTTTTACATAGAATTGACTTCACACTTAAGCTTAGTCAACTGAAATCAATGATGTATCACCATGGATATGTCCACATGAGATGTTGGATGGTATTGGATTTTCCATGGAGGTTTGCAGTTTGCCTACACAGTAAATTCATCATATCGTCTATGTTTGAGAACGCATCATTACCCGCTGGTTGTGGGTCTTGCTGGATCTGTCTCAAGCAGTCATCTTGATACTGCAGCCATTTTCTGTAGGTTTCCTCCAACACCTTCCCAGATGCACTTTCCCACTTAAGATTGCACAGACACACACACACACACACACACACACACACACACACACACACACACACACACACACACAAGTTAGCGGTATGCCTATCCACATGGGTGACTCAGTTAGTGAGCTGTTCAGGACTGCATAGAAGGCTCCAATATACTCAATATTTCTGCACCTCCTAACCAAAGCATAATCACAAGCGACTGCACTGCATTATCCAACATTCTACACTCCAGCCGCTGCTTGGCAACTTGTTTGAATTCTATACAAAGAATGTGGGTGAGTGAGAGAGAGAATGTTTGTATGTGTACGAATGTGTGTATGAATGAACCTTTGTGCGTGTGTGATAGTAAAGTTAGAGAGAGAATGCCACCTGTGTGTGAAAACTCACCTGCAGAGCTATCCAACAGAGATGCCCCACTATCCATCCAGCAAGGAGCATGTCTTCTCTTCCTCTCTCTGTCTCTGTCTGCAGCTACTATAAGGGGATGGATGACAGTCACTGAGAATGGCAAAGTCGAGGCCAAGACACACTGATCATTGATAATCAAGAATAATCAAAAATAATCAAAAATAATTTTTCTCCAGTGTGCACAATGCATTCCAATGCAGTTGCCATATGCTCAATGGTGTTTTTTGCCCGCTACGGCACCTTCCAGGCAGCACAGCCTACAAGGCACTACCCTTACCCTATTCCTAACCCTAACCCCCTCAAACCTCATCCTAACCCTAAACTGAGTGGAAGGCACCGTTGAGGGCAAAAAAACCAAAGACCTGCCAGCTCATTATGCTGCTTTCAAATGCTGAGAGTGAAAGTTAGAATATGATGTTGTATTTCTACCACATTTCTACCAAACACAGAGGAAATATGGTGGGGTACATAGCCTATATACAGTATGATGACTTTTTTTTCATTTGCCTTGCAATAAATTATCATTTCAAATGATGAAATGATTTGAAAAGGACGGACACAGACTTTGTCTCCATTAATGACCAAAACATTACCAAAATTTGCAAAGATAAACAGGCCAGCCTTGTTTCTGTGAGGGGTAGGAGGATCAAATTTGGTATGAGGCCTCTTGAGGCATGCAAAAATGGAGATTGCTTATATTTATCATGCTGTAATTGATAGACAAAGTTGTGCTTTTTGAAGAAAATGCAAGCAAGCATATCAGTATTTAGCAATATTAGAGTAGCAGGAAGAGATTCTGCACTGCAGCAGACTCAAGCCCACGACCTGACCCCACTATTTTTGTACATCTGGCAACCCTTTGTGCAGGAATAAAGTGCTCATCCGCCAGCTCGGGAGTCCTCTTCTTTAATGCAACTACACAACGCAGAAGTAAAGAAAGAGTCCGTAACATTGGTGCCGTGATTTGAGTCCGTAACACATGCATAGTGTAAAAATTATTTGGGGGAAAAAAAAAAAAAAAAACATTGGATGTAGACTTGATGAGAAACCTAGCTCAATATGATGGTGCACACCACACACACAAACCTATGACTTTATGGAAGATCAGCTGAAATTTAGTTGAACATTTCCTTTGGACAGGTTGCAAAATATTATATAATATTATATATTTTTTAATATTATCAAAAGTTATGGCATTCCTAAACTGAGTTGTAGACACCTTCAACGACTTAAAACTGTAGGCTACTTACCCTTGTGTTCGGCTCTCTTTATGTTCAGTGGGTCAATGGTGTAGGCTAAAGGATATGTTACACTTCCACTGTGTTTTGCTCAACTGTGTCTTCGGTCACTTGTTCTGACCGCTTCTCTCACGACTACAGAAGTCTATTCAAATACGGGTTACCGGAACCTCTGCATACTTGGGATGTCTGCGCTAACGTTCGTGAAAGCACGGATAGTGTGACACGTTATAAACTTCATAGAACATGCGATAGTCATTTTTACAGTGTTTTCAACTGCTCTCAATTTGAATTCCACCAACACTTTCCTAATGGTTGATAAATGGTGGATATTGGTGAAAAAAGCCAGTGCAATATTTAGCTAAATTGATATGGGAAAAAAATGTCTCCTTACCTCTTTTTATTGAGACGATATGGACTCGGAGGTTCTGTGTTAAGTTCTGCACAGGAGCCGTACAAAACGTACAGTAGCTACTTGTCCAAGCCACCTGTGGCTTCTCTGACATATCTTCACTCACCAGCCTCCCTCTCTCTCTCTCTCTCTCTCTCTCTCTCACACACACACACACACACACACACACACACACACACACACAGAGAGAGAGAGAGAGACACACACACACACAATTCAGAATATGCACACGTGCTTGCGCGTGCGCCAAGATGTGCAAAACAATGACTCACTGGTGCTTCATAAGTTGCATTGCATCAACAGTGAGTATAGGCGAATCATTATTTTTGTTGACAAATTTAATTCTGCCTCACAAGTTATAGGCCAAAAGTTTATGCAAATTACGTTACTGCAGAGTTGGTGCAAGGGCAGCAGAGCAGACCTAGTGGCCACTGTCCAATTCAGATGAAGTCTTCTTGAATTTAATTTTGAACAAAATAGCCTGCATTGCCTACTGTGGGCCAAGGCTATCCTATACTTCGATAAGGTTGTAAGTTTTTAGTTATGTTGATGGCATTAGCCTACATTTATGGAATGTAAGGCCCTATGACAGAGTAGCCTACAATTCCGGACTCCCCGAAACATCCTAATAGTTCTCTGGACCCCCTGACTATGCCAGGCCCTTTGAATCATCAAACCTTCCCCATGGCGGCGCCATCACCATATCACCATTACTATTATTCAAAATGCAACAAGTCTCAAGTGAATTGAGAGACCGCGGCTTGGGCTATTGTGACCATGTTTCTCCTTTTTAAAGTGGCCAACCATTGAATCGCTTTAAAATATCGCTTTCCTAATCTTATGTTCTTTCTTTCTTTCTTTCTTTCTTTCTTTCTTTCTTTCTATTTTAAACTAGTCAGGTAGAACTTTGTGGAATGTGGGCGTAAGTGTGACATAAGGTACAAATGCAATTTTTTTGCATAAATTGATAGGTAAGAGGGTGTCCTTTCAGAATCTGACGGGTGCCGCTCCGGCACCCTTGAGCATTTTCTTTAAAATGACATCATCTGCCACGCCCCTTTTTGACCATAGAAAATCGTCTAAATATACATTAAGATATAAACCCATCATGTATGGCATCAAATTAAAGCTCATCTCATGCAGGAATCAGCTTTGACCATCAAAAAGTAGTTCAGGTCCCTCCAGAGGTCAAAATACCATTTGCAAAGTGACCTTTAAGGTCAGATTACGTTCCTTTTAGGCTAGTGACAAACCATCAAAAAGTGCTTTAGTTTTCAAAATACCCCTACCCCTGGTAGAACTAAACCCAAGCATGTTTTTCTTCATCTTTAAGGTCTCCTATATATGAAATGTATTCTTGGACAAAAATATTTTGCTGCAAAGATGGTTAAATTCAAAGATATTGTCATACACACCATAACTAACAAACTAATGAACCCCTGCCGAATAGGACTTAAGAAATACTGATACAGAATCTTAATACAAGCTCTGAGACCTTTGAAACTTGGCATGTTTGTAGCCAAGAAGTTGCTGTACCTCTGTGTGGACTGTGTGTGTGTGAATATCTTGAAGTATGCCATGTGCACAGACCTAACACATACCTAACATAGGCGGATATGGAAAAAAAATGTATTTCAGAATTTTGTGTTTGCTTTGTCGGGGAACGTCATAAAAACTTATGGTATGGCTTGTTAGAAAGGTGAGGTTGTGCTGAATCCATCATCCATTATTACCCAATATGTCAATATAACATGCACAATCAGGGTGCTACCTTCATCAATGTATGGGGTGTCCTAAATGAAAGAAAATTATTCATTGACATAATTAGGTTTCCAGTCCAAAGTAGGCCTGCATGGTTAGTGCTGACTAGACTTTTGACAATTTCAATGGTACAGCAAAGTAAGTTACATTAGGTAAGTACTAGTTTATATTTAGAATTACTTTCATTTCATAATAATATATCTCATATGACAAAGTATGGAATCTTTCAAATTGCCGCATCCAATAGAAGAGTGCTATAACCGGCTATGACCAAAGCCAGAAAGCTCTTTGTACGGCTCAACCGATACCACCAATTTCTGATACAATGGTTCCCTATGGCCTATGATAACTAGACGTAGCTATTTAGCAAATCAATTTGCTACAGCAAGGGTAAGTCTAGAGTACTGAGTCCATGGTCAGCACTAAGAAGAATGTTCACATATTGGCAAAGTAAATTACAGCACAGTAAAGTACTGCTTTGCATTTAGGATATATTCATAAATGGTAAATATCATATGACACCTTTTATGATTACGATGAACAGGGGTTGTCAAGTATGGGGGTAGGGGGCTGGTATAGTATGGTATCCATCCAACTTTTTCGCATCTCATAAAAGAGAGAGAAGAATCTGCTTTCTTTTTGATCCCAACGAGTACCTGACCCTGGAACTGAAGCAATCACCTTTTCATCTCCTTTTTCATATTTCATGTTTGCATTAAATATAAAACACCTCTTAGGCAAATTAGATCATATTTGCATTAGAGGGCAGATCTGAATTTGCAGATGTTTCCATCTATAGAAATTGTTATTCACATAACTGAAACATGCATTACAAGTTGTATGCAAACCCAC
>JAODXP020000032.1:17767553-17848143 GCA_027497455.2 Sardinella longiceps | reverse complement strand
TACAATCATTTACATTGGGACTAATAGAGCAGTTAGTTCATATGAACCATTGAGTTTGTTTTCGAGACGTTTAATGACTTTTAAAAGCATAACTTTCGCAGCGTCATTCTGCATCACTGGCCGGGCAGCTATTTTTCTTTTGAATTAGTCCCGTACATTTTCTGCCTATTATTATTCTTTGGAAAGGTTAATGTCCCAAGAATTATTTCACAGCAAGTAAAGTCGCCGTCAACCGTTAAGTCTAGCCTGTTCTAGTTCAAGTGATATGCTTAGTTCAATCGTGAACAAAGATGACATCACCTCAAAGGAAGGAAATCTGCGAAGGGAGTTTAATGCAGACGCAAAGCCTAGAGCATAGCCTCTTGTTCCCTTCACCTTCCATTGCGCTCACGTGTGCGCAAGATATGGACAAGTTATGGACTTAGAGAGCGCAGCAGATTGCAAGCGCTACTCGCGTGCGCAAAGCTGTCCAAACATAAATTCCTCACGTATCACCTAGATAGGCCTCATAGTTTGTTTTTTTTTTGCGAGAAGATAGGCTTACATGTTGCAATTTTGTATAGACAGAAGCATAAAAGAAACATTAAGAAATTTCTATCCCCAGCACTTTGGAACCAAGCTGTATATCAGTGTTTTTGTCCCCAGCACTTCAGAAACCAAACTGACGCCCTTGGAGAAGATACAATCAGGCAGATTGTTGAATTATATGCTGAGGAGAAAGTGAAGCAATTTTTCCTTCCTTACTTCAACATTCCATCATCCTGGGCCATAGATATTGGAGGATATTTCCACCAAGCTTCATCCTCTACATCTTGCCCCAGTTTTCTACATTCCATGTCTCAAGATCTCCCAAGATCTCCTTCTAGATCTCCTTCCCAAATACTGCAGACTACATTACAAGTTCTTACAAGGGTAATGGTCAGGGATGTCATGAATGTGCTGAACCTGACACTGCAGTCAACAGGGGATTTAGAGGAGCTTGTGTTCCAGCAGACATTGCCAGATAGTGAGTTTTTTAGCAGACCCTCTTCAGACCCTCTTCAGGTGTCCCAACAGAGATGTCAGTGAGTGAGGATATGGGTATAGATTCCTCTTCCCCAACCCCAACGGATTCCACCTCAGATGATTACACCAGTCTGATTACTATGTTGGTCTTTCGACTACTTTCAGAGCTGAAGGATCAAGAGTCATTCACAGATGAAATGTTGGACATCTCAAGAGAACTAGTTGGCAAAGTAATCATGGAAATGGAAGCTGCCTTGGGCACTGTAAAAAGTAAAGCATGTCCACATGGCGCTCAAGTTAGAAAAGTCTTCAAAGCTCTTTACAAAGATCTTCTACAAGAGTTTGGCAATAAGGACCTTCTCTTGAGGGCATTTATGTCAGGGGATCCTTGTTTTGAGAAGACTTTGGTCACGTCCTTAACACGTGAACTCACACAAACCTCAGTCACCCCAACACTAAAAGAAGACAAGACAGAGAAGAGGACTCTTCTAACCAAAATGTCAAAAATCAAGATCTTTTTTGATGCCAAATTGAAGGTAAATATGTTGATTAATTACGGCTGCTTTATTCAGATGCATGAGAGCTCAGTTGCTATACAAAAGATAACAAAAGTAACAAAAGTTTCACATTTCAATGATCATAAAGCAATTTGAATGTACCGAAACTTTTTCATCGCTGTACGTTTAATTTTGCAGAGACGAAAGTCAAGCACTAACAAAAACAAGCAGTCCACCGACATGGGACAGAGCTTGGATTTGACCGGTGCTGATATTGATCCAAGTAAGAATCTAATCATTAGTAATTATAACAACACAATTACAAAATGTAGGCCAGAGAATGACTGGGGACAAATATTTAAAATAATCATCTTTTTTTTATCTTTCAAAGGTTCCCAGTGTGCAGGCTGCTTGCCTTGTGTAGCAGAGGCTGCTTCCTGTGACAAGTCTGCTACATCAACTTCATCAGAGAAGAAAACCTGTAGGGGCTTTTTTCCAAAATTATATCCAGACTCTCTAAAAGGTCTTCAAAGACATTCCCTGAGACTCTGGGTTAAAATCCTGAAAAAAAACTACTTGCATTCATAAAATCCAAAAAAAAAAGAAAACAAAAACCTTGCATTCATAAAATCCTAAAAAAATAATAATACTTGCATTCAAAAACTCCAAATAAAAATTACCTGCATTCATTTGGGATTCCACTGTTTTATCATTATGTTATGCGTTAAGTAAGGGATAATGAACAGCACTGTGTGCAGATATATAGAAAAATAATGCACGTTCAAAAATAGAAAAATATATGCAGAACTTGTAATGTATACAAAACTTACTGGGGGAATCCATATCACAGATTAAATAATAATAATAATAAAAAAACATCACAACAGAGAGAGAGAGAGAGAGAGAGAGAGAGAGAATTCACTAAACTAAATTGCCTATTGTGAAAAAACCATGTGGAATAAGGCAGGGAAGAAGTGGGAGATGAGACAGGTGGAGTGGAGTCTCAGGAGTTGAACAGAGACATCCTCCCGCAGGCTAAGCTCCATTATTTCAGCCTTCAGCTCGATAAGGAAGTGATTTACATCTCAGAGAGGCCTGCGGGTTGCGCTGGAATGTGGACTCCCAGAAACTGAGCCTATGACCTCAGTGTCATTTAGCACCTCTCTCTGCCAATTGACCCACACATATGGAGCACTGCAACATTGCACCAAAACATTTGCATATTGCACTAGATAACAACACAGATGGGTCATTTAATGGAAACTTACAGAATGTGGCAGAGAGAGAGAGAGAGAGAGAGAGAGAGAGAGAGAGAGAGAGAGAGAGAGAGAGAGAGAGAGAGAGAGAGATAATGAGGAGTGCAAAGAACATGACAGAGAGGAGAGATGTCTCACCTCCATCCGTGCATACGAAGCCCTGGACACTGGTCTCCACATCGCATACATGGCTGCCCCCGATCAGGATCCTCGATCTCCTCCTAAACACACAGACACACACACACACACACACACACCTGTTAACAGACACATTTACAGTAACCTGAAAATCGAGAGCTGTTGGGGTCCTCTTGTTTCTACAGCTATCGGTTTTTAGATGAATGAAAGGAGCACAAATGAAGAATGGAATAACCTTATCATCACTGATACTTTAGTCCATTAAATGCCACTAAATACTGTATATTTTGACATTAGACTCAAAAAAACACTCAAAAATGCTGAGAAAACTTGGGCTTTATCCAAATCCATTCTACCATACCATTTCACTCTTGCAATAGTAAAGTTACATTTTATTACCCCGGTTTGTCTGTTTGTGTGTCTGTCAGCAGGATAACTGGAAAAGTACTGCACAGATTTGGATGAAATTTGTATACAATGTGTATATTGGGACAAGCAAGAACTGATTTGATTTTGGTGGCGATCAGTGATCCAGAACATGATCTGCAATTTATACTGTGTCTGTGACCACATGCCGAGGTCTGCGCTCTCTGAGCGCTTTTCTAGTTAAAAGAAGTAATGACAAAGTTAAGTGATACAATGCTCAACATCAATAGTCTGGCCATGACCTATAGACTGGGCTCAATCCAAGGGGCGGAGTTAGCCGTTGTCTTTCAAACTGTCTTTGCATGCTGATAAGATGATAAGCTTAACACTTGAGTACATCTAGGTGACAAAGCGATGTGATTGGTCAAACCACACTTAGGAGAAGAGCTACTGTGACCATATGGCTCATTTATATACCTGTTGAACAAAACTGTTTGCTACTGCTAGGGTACAAGTAGATTTCCAGTACAATGTACAGTATCTATCCAAAACCCTCTGCCCAGCCTCCGTATGATAATAATTCAATATTGTGCTGCATACTTAGATCACTTGAAAAAACACTCTCAAACTGGGAAGAGGAACAAGGGACAGACTTAGTTAGGCCTATAGGTAGTAATGGACAGGTCACTGAGCTTGGTGAATAACACTTCCTCTTGTACATACACAGCCTACACCACATAGTATACATGAAAGTAAGGTCAAATTTGCAAAATTAGTAAGTAATAGGGTGGATTCGGTAATGTGGGATTCTTGGTAATGTGGGACACTTAAGCTTCAGCATGTATATCTCATATTGTAACCACCTGTACTCAACAAGACTTTTACCATGAGTGTACTTGTTATGGAAATAAAATGGTATGATTTGATGGGAGAGATGCAACAGAAAAGGGTAGGTCAAAGGTCAATCAAATGTTCCCACCAGAAACAGCATTTGGAGCTCTGTGCCCTAACATTTTAAGCTGATCAATGTTAAGGGTGTAAATCATTAATAAATCAATGCCACTGATTGTTATTAATTTTTGTTTGAGGTATGTTTAGGAAACAACATATGTACTGTTTTGAAAAAACCTTTTCGGTTATTTTTTATGAAGCATTTTCTTACCGTCCCACTTTATCAAGTTTTATTGATAATGTGGGACAGCTAAGTTTGGGTAATGTGGGACAGTCATTTAAACAAAAATAAATATGAATTTCCAGACTTTCTAAAGTTGCAGAGTTATAACTTAGGTAGATGTAGTGTAAAAAAAAGGCAGTTGTCATGCATAGTCTGGCAGTCAGGCCCTCTTTGTGTCTGATTAATGAAAAGGCTAGCTATTTTGGTATCTCGGTTAGCTAAATTTAACATCCAAATTCTTGATATCTCATTTTACATTATATCATCACTTTTCAATACATCTTTTTGCACTAATAACCTATGTATGCAACAAATACACTTCTTATAATCCTTGAATGCTTGAACTGGCATAAAGGTTTTCTATCCATTTATTATACTGTTCCAGATTACCAAACAATCTGTCCCAAATTATCAAATTCTTGCAGTTTTTTGTTGATTGGTGCACCAACCACTAAAAGATATATAATTCCTTCCCTGGGTATGATATGTCATTTTTTCCTTCTGATTTGAATAGAAAACATCTTCAGGATTACAGAATGGTATCATGAGTTGATGTCTTAATTTAGACAAGTAGCCTATCAAAACAAGGCGCAGAAGTCAAAATTGCAAAAAGTGAATCTGAATAAAATTGGTATTTTCCCTAAAAAGGCGTAACTTCTTTAAGAGGTTTGTTTTTCAGGTTTTCTAGTGGATAACCTGATGAAGCTCCACTATTTTGCTAATTTCTCCATGTAGGCCTACCTCTTGCAAATAGCCTAGATAATCAACAAAAATAAAATAACAAAATGGATAACAATAAAACAAAATTGATGCACATATCAGTTTATTTATATTTTGGTAGGATAATTATTTTGTTTGGTTACTTTCTTTGTTTTAATTTAATTTAAATGTAATATTTATTTTAGACACTAGAGTGTAGTAGAGCGCAGTTATGGCAGAATGTTTTTTTTTTTTTTTTTTTTTTCCAGAAAATGCACCATTTTCCCAAGAAAATAATTTTAATGCAAATGTTTTTGTATGAATAGTTTTTTTTAATGTATGACAACAGTCAGTAAGTCAGTTTAGCCTACCACAAAAGACAATGATGTAGTTGATTAAAGTAGCCCATCACAGTAAAACAAACAGGACTAAATCACTAAGTCATCTCTAAAATTGTGTTATCCTCAATGCTGCCTTAATATCGTAGAAATAATCCATAACGGACAGTGCTGGGCACAACAGGTATATAATAATAATAATAATAATAATAATAATAATAATAATAATAATAATAATAATAATAATAATTCTGGACAGCCTTAACTTCTATAGTAGGCCTACTTTCGATAGTTTGAGTTGGCATCCCTCAATAGGCTAGTCCTACTGTTAAATTCAGCGGTGATCTCAGCCAGTGCCCGGCCCTTGGTCTCCGGCAGGTGCAGGCCCAGGAAAATACAGGCCAGCACACAGCTGGCACAGAAGGGCAGTAGACAGAATTCTCCTATCCGCTCCACAACAAACGGGAAAGTCATGCCCACCAGAAAATCGCTCGACCAAAAGATAAAACCGGCTAACATGTATGCAGCTGGTCGAGCCTTCTGGTCAAAGAGTTCACCGGGCAAAATGAAGGTCACTCCCGCGGGGCCTATGCCGAAACTTAGAATGAAGGCGAAAGTGCACACCAAACCCAGGTACTCTATGCCTGGAACAGTGTCCTGCAGGCTGAGGGCCACAGTGAAGACCACCCCCCAGAACGCCATCAGTGCATGACCGCTAATAATAAGTTTGCGACGCCCTACACGCTCTATGAGGACGATGCACAAAAATGTGGAGAAAAACTCGGAGGCGCCTGTTCCAATCACCGCATATTGAACTTTGTCCGGAGGAACATTGATTTTGTCAAAGATGTAGAAGGCATAATAGTAGATTGCGTTGATTCCACAAAACATCATAGTGCAGCAGGCCACTGCAATAATTTGGAGTTGCGGCCACAGGCTCCTGTCGGACAGCAAACTCCACAATGACCGCATCTCAACCCCGACAACCATCTCCTTCTCCTGGAGCATATCCGCCATCTCCTCCTCGGGTACAGTGCCACCACGGAGTCTCCTTAGAGCCTCACAGCAAGCGTCTTGGTCTCCTTTATCGATAAGCAGGTATCGCGGGCTCTCAGGGAACCAGGGCAGAGTGAGTAGGTGGATGAGCGCAGGAAGAGCGCTGGTGGTTAGAAGATAGTGCCAGTGGGGTTCCTTCCCAAGAACATCGGTTAGGCCCACCACCTGACCCGCTAAGATGCCAAATGCGAAGAAGATGGGTGAGGCGTAGGTGACCGCTCCACGCAAATGTATGGGTGCGCTCTCACTAAAGTACATGGGCTCCACGTTCATACTCACACCTGCGGAAGCACCGATAAGTATCCGACCCAGTATGATCATCTCGACAGAACGTGCGGCACGACTGCTACCCGAAAAAGCAGCGTTTGAGAACACAAAGCAATTCTTCACCAACAGAGCGCCTTTGCGTCCGAAACGCACCGACATGGGGCCGGACAGCAATGCTCCAAAAAGTCCACCTAAGGAATATGAAGACACGATGATTGTCCATAGTGAAGTTAGGTCTTCGCGCTTCAGTGAAATAGACCATCTCTCTTGGAAAGTGTCATTGAGAAACGTCTGAATGTGCATAGCAGGGCAGTTAATTAAAGAAAGGTTGTAGCCATCTATAAAAGATCCACCAATGCAGGTACAGATCAGCATCAGACCTAGAGTCACATTTCCTTCCAATTTTATGATCGTTCGCCACAACCTTAGCATTTCGCTTATCTTCGAATCTTGAGTTCCTGCAGCTTTGAACCCCAAACAGGTGGACTGGATTAGAGAGGGACCTATCAATCCGGTTTAAAACAGGACGGGCCTCTGGAGGTGGAACGTTGGGCAATATAGCCAGCAGGTGTTTGCAAAAGGTGTTTGCAATTTCAGCTGCCGAACGCACCTCAAACTTTCTCTAATTAATGTTTTTTAACAGCCTTTAGATGGGCACCCTGGGCAAAAAATAATATCTTGGTATCTTTTTTGTTCTTACTTTGTGCAATAGTTAAAGTATAATTTGTCAGTATATGATTTTTATGTAATATCTCTCGTTAAACCCGCTTGCACCAAAGCAACGTTAATGGAATACCAGCAGGGGGAGTCCTCAACTATGATGAGTTGAAGAAGCATATTAGTGAGATGTCCTATCATTACATTGACCCACATGCAAAATGCATTCCAATGCAGATACAATTATGCGGTCTCCCATGAACTGTCTTCAAAATAAGTAGGCTTGGCCTACTGTGGAAACATGATGTTGTACATGAGGAGTTCAGATGCAGATTATTCACCCCCCTACTTGTAGGCTACATGTGGGCAAAAGCATTTTGGTCTCAGTGCATTTTCCTAGTTTGGCTAGCCTAGCCTAGAACTCTAGACATACTCTAGCGGTAGAAAATTGAATTTGCTATAGCCATAGACGGTGTCTGAGCTGTCTATCCAATCACAGTGCTCTAGGTTGTAGTCAGACATTGTGGTGTCTAGCCAATTGCAACATTCAATTTGTACAGGGAGTCATTGGGTGAGCTTAGCGATGTTTGAATCGGCTTGTTAGTTGCGCTGATTGGTTTTAGCTGTGTCACTCGAGAGTCTATCATTCATGGCCAGACTATACATTTTATGTGAATGTGATAGCCTGGCTTGTCAGGCTGGAGAGAGCCTTTATTTACCCCAAAATGAGCTATTTACCCAAAGTGACTATGAATCTGGTAAACGAAAGGAATTAGAGTCAATCAACACGTTGCCCTGCCGTTTGACCATCTTGGTCTGTGTTGCACAAATATTTGTCCTTGCCTAGCTCTGGACAGCACTTACTGTACCAATGTGAAACAGCAGGGCAACAGGTTGATTCACTCCGGATGATTCCTTTAACCTGTAAATGTTACCATGTAGTCCTTTAAAATATGACTACCATACTGCCTGATAGCCTGTGGTGTGCCGGATGTGAACCCTATGGGTTCTTATTGGTCCACACAGCTAAAATAAAATCATGCCCCAGGGAAAGTGTGTCGCATTCTCTGCTGTTTCTGTCACAGTGGCGTTTTTGGTTTTATGGCCCATTAAATTAGTTTAAAGACGAGCCGTTTTTGTTGTCTTTGGCCTATAGCGGGTCATAAAACAATTTGCGAAATATGTCACATATTGTGCACACGATAGTCCAGTTTCTCATGTCTCTGTGTAGTCTCAAAGAATTTTTTTTTCTGAATGACCTTTGAACTTTTTTAAAGTAGTCCTTCAGTTGTCCAACAAACTTGTTTCTGAAATGGCAAACTGCAATGATATAGGTGAGAGCGGGTTGATGTGAGACTGTAGGTAATGTGAGACGAGCCTAATATCTCTGCAAGGGAACAAAAGGGTACATTTTCTTGCTATGAAGTAAATCAATTATTGTGTCCAAGCAAATCGATTCAGATACAACATTTTATATCATACATGTTGCTTTAACTTCCAACATGTAAAACCATGATTGATGCTAGGTAAAGGTTATCCTAAATTGCTAGACATATTGTTTTGTCTTAAATGGTGGCATTTGGGTAAAGTGAGACAATAGACATATTGTGGGGTAAAGTGAGACACTGTGTGTGTTTAAACTTTTTATTATTATTATTATTTATTTATTTTTATATAAACTGCTCACAAAAAGTAAGGAAACTTGACTTTGAACCATTATATCTCCCCTTTAATAATACCAACCCCTAAAGTGTTTGATAACATTTTCATCGCTGATTTGTCACCTTTACAATGAGGTATAGCTTGTAAGCATCGGGCAATCATGGAATGCGCAACACAACCAAACATGTGAGTAGTGCCAACCAAAAATGTGCCAAAATGGCCTTTTACACTGTTCTGTTGGTATAGCCTTTGTTGCTTAGAGCATTGTTGCAGTCACCAACAGAAATGAGGACAAGAACAAAAAAACATGTTGGCCATACACTTTACATTCAGTGTCAGGGCCCTCAGTAATGTGTGGAAGATTTGAGCTGTTGAACAGTTGAATAAATCTTGTAAGTCTCTGGCAGTGAAGCTACGATTTCTTAGTGCAGCAAAAGTGAAGAACCGGTCTTCTTGGGGTGTTGTCTTCTTGAGACGGCCACGTCTTGGTCTGTCTTTGGCTGCCGCAGTCTCATGGAACTTGGTCCTTAGTTTGAGAATGGTACCAGGACTGACACTAATGATGCGGCCACTACATGCTGGGACACCAGCCTCAGGTTGCCCTATTGCACAGGCCCTATCCTGAAGGAACAAACGTGGCATCTTTCCACCGGTGTTGCTGCTAGGAGAAACCACAAACCCAACAAGTTGCAGAACCCATGCTCAGGTGCTTATTTAGAGACACCAGTGACTTGCACTCATCTGACAGCACTTGAAGCTCAAAATCAGATGCAGCACAACCCTATTACCATGGCCATTTTGGCGCATTTTTGGTTGACACTACTCACACGTTTGACTGTGTTGCGCATTCCATGATTGCCCAATGCTTACAAGCTATACCTCATTGTAAAGGTGACAAATCAGCGATGAAAATGATATAAAACACTTTAGGGGTTGGTATTTTTAAAGGGGAGATATAATGGGCCAAAGTCAAGTTTCCTTACTTTTTGTGAGCGGTTTATGTAAAAATGTATGTTAGAGGGTTGTCTGATAAGGCAGTGTGGGTGGGGGCCATATTGATGGCAGGGGAGATGGAGTGATGTAAGTGGCGGTGACTGTGACTTAGCTAACTAGTTCTTATTGTCAGATCTAACCCTCAGACAGCTGGTTCTACAGGTCCTGTGTTCTGACTCACACACTGTAAATGTTATTATGTTGTATTTGATTCACTATTTAGTACTTTAAGCTGAGTTGCTTAATTGACAAATCCCCATGATTTTGACAGTAATTTTGGAATATGTGGTTGTCGATTTAGCCTACATGTCAGGACTGTAGCCATTACAACATGTGTTGTTATGGTATTTTTAAAGTGGAAAACATAGTGTAGCCTATCAGCTGGGTTCACTTTACCCCCTTGATTTGTCTGGTCTGTCTCACTTTACCCCTGAGCCATATTGCATGTAACCTGCTGCTGTTAATCAATTCATGCAAATGATGATGTAACTTCCAATATTGACAGTTTTTTTTTTCGGTATCGGCCTCAATTTGTCTTTAGTCTTTACTTGGTCTGGCTTGGTCATGTCTCGGTCTGGTGTTGATCTCGATATCCTCTGGTCTTGGTACTGTGCTTGTACTACTACTGTAGCAGGATTTCTTGACTACGAGTCTTGTTGGCACAGAATCAGACCATGTCCATGTCTCAAATGGCGCACTTGAACACTTATAGGGAACCGAAGTCACGCTAACTTCCTCATTAGCATATGGGTCCTATCGAGCTGAGAGTGAATGGACAAATAAACGTGACTTTTTGGTCCACTTCGATTTATAACTTGAGTCACACATATGTTGCATGTGAATTTAAATGATAACCATTCATGCCAATCAAGACTATGTTTGTTGTTTTATGTAGGCCCAACATAACTTTTGAAGTACAATCAATTTATTTTTTACGTTTGTGAAGCTCAAAATGTAGGCCTAAGTTTCAACATTATAAACATTATATGTGAAACCCAAGACGCATACTAAAGCAGACCAGAAGTTATAGCCTATGTATCTGTTCATTCATTTTAATAGGCTCGATAGGACCGTAGGCTAATGCAGAAGAGGGCGTGACTTCGGCTCCCTATAGCCTAACAGTTTCAGTGCTAGTGCGTTCACACTGACAACCACTGTGAAACTAGTCATCAGTTTGAATGTTGATTTTGAATGGTGGTTTCGTCCGTCACCTCTGCTTAGACTTTCAAAAGCAGCGATCCATTTATTTTGAACAACACCGAAAGTGAAAAAAAAAAAAAAAAAAAAAAAAAATGTACACAATGACAGCAAACTCTCAGTGCACACTGTGGACTACTTTGGAGTGCACCACTGAGAGAAGCGCGCGATTTTTACACACAACCCATGATTAGAGCCACTGCATGGTTACCATACCAAAGCAGATAGCCACTGACGCAGGAGAAAAACGTAGATAGTACAAGTAGAACATCTCTAATGATGGAAATATCAGGAACAGAAAGAACAAGAAACATATCACAGTCATTGAAAAACATGAGGAAATAGCCAACGCGATTTGACACCCGGCCCATATTGGTGCCACTGCATGGTCACCTAAAGCAGATAACCTGAAGCAGGGGACAAACGTAGATAGCCTACAAGCTGAACATAGCATTCTGCTTATCTCTAATGATGGAAATGAAAGAAATAAAAACATTTCAGTCATGGAAAAACGGTTGAGTTGGGTCTAGCTAAAATAAGGTAGTTCAAATTGCATGAGGCTATACAAATACTACATTCTGATCCAATAAGCTATTTGTTTATGCTCATACTTGAAATGAATTAGTTCGTGTAAAGAAATTAAAATCTTTCGAAATTTAAACTTAGAAAAGGATGGACATAGCTGTCCGCTACACGTTTATAGATGAAGTTTAAGCGGTGCTCGGCAGCTTGATGAGAATCGGGATTGAGATTGCAAACACCTGCTGGCTATTAGCCTATTAGCCTATACCCATCTAAAATTCCGCCAGAGAGGCCTGCCCCATTTAAAACCGGATCGATAGGTCCCTTTCAAATCCAGTTCATCTGTTTGGGATTCGAGGCTACAGGAGCTCCAGATTCAAAGATAAGCGAAATGCTAACGTTGTGGGAAACGGTCATAAAATTGGAAGGAAATGTAACTCTGGCTCTGATGCTGATCTGTAGGCCTACCTGCATTGGTGGATCTTTTATAGCTGGCTACAACCTTTCTTTAATTAATTACCCTGTTATGCACATTCAGACGTTTCTCAATGAAACTTTCCAGGAGAGGTGGTCTATTTCACTGGAGCGCGAAAACTTAACTCTACTATGGACAATCATTGTGTCTATATATTCCTTAGGTGGACTTTTTGGAGCATTACTGTCCGGCCCCATGTCGGTGCGGTTCGGACGCAAAGGCGCTCTGTTGGTGAAAAACTGTTTTTTGTTCTCAAGCGTCATTTTCTTGGGTAGCAGTCGTGCCGCACGCTCTGTGGAGATGATTATACTGGGTCGGATACTTATCGGTGCTTCCGCAGGTGTGACTATGAGCGTGGAGCCCATGTACTTTAGTGAGAGCGCACCCACACATCTGCGTGGAGCGGTCACCTACACCACGGCCATCTTCTTCGCATTTGGCATCGTAGTGGGTCAAGTGGTGGGCTTAACAGATGTTCTTGGAAAGGAACCCCACTGGCACTATCTTCTAACCACCAGCGCTCTTCCTGCGCTCATCCACCTACTCACTCTGCCCTGGTTCCCTGAGAGCCCGCGATACCTGCTTATCGATAAAGGAGACCAAGACGCTTGCTGTGAGGCTCTAAGGAGACTCCGTGGCGGCACTGTACCCGAGGAGGAGATGTCGGATATGCTCCAGGAGAAGGAGATGGCTGTTGGGGTTGAGATGCGGTCATTGTGGAGTTTGCTGTCCGACAGGAGCCTGTGGCCGCAACTCCGAATTATTGCAGTGGCCTGCTGCGCTATGATGTTTTGTGGAATCAATGCAATCTTCTATTACGCCTTCTACATCTTCCACGAAATCAATGTCCCCGCGGACAAAGTTCAATATGCGGCTATTGGCACAGGCGCCTCCGAGTTGTTCTCCACATTTTTGTGCATCGTCCTCATAGAGCGTGTAGGGCGCCGCAAACTTATTATTAGCGGTCACGCACTGATGGCATTCTGGGGGTGGTCTTCACTGTGGCCCTCAGCCTGCAGGACACTGTTCCAGGCATAGAGTACCTGGGCTTGGTGTGCACTTTCGCCTTCATTCTAAGTTTCGGCATAGGCCCCGCGGGAGTGACCGGCATCTTGCCCGGTGAGCTGTTTGACCAGAAGGCTCGACCAGCCGCATACATGTTAGCCGGCTCTCTCATTTGGTGCAGCGAATTGTTGGTGGGTATGACTTTCCCTTTCGTTGTGGAGCGGATAGGAAAATTCTGTCTACTGCCCTTCTGTGCCAGCTGTGTGCTGACCTGTATTTTCCTGGGTCTGCAACTGCCGGAGACCAAGGGCCGGGCACTGGCTGAGATCACCGCTGAATTCAACAGACGTACTACGGGGAGATCGCAAGCTCAAACACCCGAAGACACAAATGTATAAGTTAAGGCAGGTCAATTTTATTTTATTTTATTGTAGGCCTATTTTATTATTACACCCCAGTCGGGCTCAGCTATCAAGGCCAAATGCTTTATTTCCTCATGCCATAGCCCTATTCGACAGCTTGAATAAAAAGATATGGAGAAAGTTTTAATATCCTTTTCCTCGACCAGAGTGTTTTATTGAGGTGTGTGCCTGTGCCTTGGCACTCTTAAATTCGGTGTCCTCATCTCTCTCTCTCTCTCTCTCTCTCTCTCTCTCTCTCTCTCTCTCTCTCTCTCTCAATTTAATTGTATTGAAATGCACTGATGTACACCCATCGGGCTTTTTATAATAAGTATAGGCCTACTCAAGATTGTACATGACAAGCAAATTTTGCATTTTCTATAGCCAGACCTTTCACAAAATAATGTGTTTGCTGTGTACTTTGAAAATCATAGCCTATGTGTGTTACTGCCCTCAGGTGGTAGCCTACCTACCAACCCTCTGGCTCAAGCACTAAGTAGTGTTTATAAAGTCACGTTTAACTTTGAATTTTAAAATGCAAACAATGACTTTTACTTTGAAATAGGGCAGAATAGCCCACTGTGGAGGTTCAGTGTCCCAGCAACCTTGCTTCTTGAAAAGAAGGGTTGACTATCATTTTACATGCAGCAGACAGCAGATGGCATTGTAACCCACCTAAAAGTTGGTTACCATTAGCCTAACTTTAGTAATGGCCTGTCCCAAGTAGCTAGATAGAAATAGAATAGAAAGACTTTTATTTTGATACATTTCCCCTGAGTAGTCATCTCCTAGGTAACCTACTGTTTTCGGCTCTCGAGATTTTCACTTCTGCACTTGAATCCACTTTGACTGAACGCTCCTTTGCTCTGTCCCTTAGAAACTTTCTTAAAAGTGAAATAGTCTTGAAATCACCTTCGAATCAATTTCTTTTTCCATCTCTATCTTTTTCCTTCTTTTTCTGATGCTTGAAGACCATTTACTTTTCTCTTCCGTGAACTCCGGTGAGTTTTAATACCCCGCTAGCATTCGCTAGCGAGTGTTAGCTTATTAGCTGTTACAGCTATGATTAGTGATTGGGACATTTAGCTACCTAGGGTAACTGAGCTAGGAATGTATAAAACCAATCGGAGATTGATTTTTAGAATGTTGTTGATGTTGTGATGATATTGTATTTAGTGGATGTTAATAGATAAGTTTGGCTAATGAATATATTAAATTACATGTTTTATATATGACCGTTGATGCGGTAATAACGAACTCCTAGTTCGGAGACGTTAACTTCAGAACGTAAGATGTGCGCGCACAGTAGCCTGTGTGTGTGTGTGTGTGTGAGAATGAGAATGGAACCCTTTCTCTCTCCCTACCTGCGATGTTAGCGTCGCTATTACAAGTAGCCTATACTGTTTGTGTACGCTTGTGTATTACGTTTACTTATTCCATGAGTATACTTTGAATTAGAATTTAACCCAGCTATGATTACCTTTGAATTTTGTGTATTTGTTTTGATTATTCTTTAACTGCTATGTGCAGATTGGTTTTTATACACCCTGAATTTACTGTGATGGCGAGTCAGTCCCTGGAACCCCGAGACACCCCCTTGAACTGTTGACCCCTCCCTGTTGGACCCCCTGGAAACTCTCACCCCTCCCTGGATCATTTCCCCAGATAAGCCCCTCACATATACTGACACCCTTTACACCCTACACTCCCTGTTTTCCCCAGATAAGCCCCTCACATATACTGACACCCTTTACACCCTACACACCCGGGTTTTGGACAGTTTCTTTTAATATTTTATTTGATACTTTTCTTTTCATTTGATACTTTGAACTTTCTGATTTATTATTTTTATTTATTATTTATTCATTGATATTTAACATTTTGTGTCATTCTTGGTATTTGTTGATATATTGATTACTCTTGAAAACCAAAGAAAAAGAAAAGAACAATCTATTTATAATAAATTTATTTAATACTATTTCTACATTTTAAACATGTGTTGTTGTCAAGTTACTTCCCCCCTTTAGTCGAGCCTACAGTAGACTGGCCTATATAATTTAGAAGCACCTCCATTCTTAGTTTAGTTTAATTTAGAGCTAGAGGGGTGCTACACAAAACTTGGCGAGCCAGAGCCAGGAGGGGGACAGTGTTGACAACTAGGTTAATTTAATTTACTGGTACTGAACTGTGTATTTTAATTGCCCTTTTCACACTTTTTCCTCTCTACTTCACTTTTTTTACACTTTATCTTTGACATAGTTTTGAATATTGAAACTGTTCTTGAAATGGAAGTAATCAGAGAAAAGAATGTTAAAGTGCCTAATTCAGTCCTAGTCAGTGGTATGAGTGATAGTGATGCAGATGGGGAAATTTATAGCTTTTTGGAGGAACATGGGCCTTTTTCCAGAGTCATACACGTAAGTAGCACTGACCCTGATTTACAGAACACAGTTATAGTGGAGTTTGAGTCAGGACTTTCTGTAGAGAAGCTAGGTCAGCTACCACTCTATAGGCCCTCCCCAGATGACCCCAGGACTGTCCACTCCATTAGGCACCTGTCCAGTGTCTATTCAAGGTACGTTGGGAGTAGCCTTACGCAGACATATCTTAAGTCTTTAAAAGACATAGCTAAACTGAGCGGTCTGGATTTGCAGTCACTTCTGCATGATGAGCTCTCCCGTCTCCAAGGTTCTCTGGGAAATGAAGCAGCCCTTTCCTTTCCATCCATCCCGGCTGAAAGCTCAGGTGTGTCAACGATGCAAAGCCCAGCTGCAACTTTGGACGACCGGCATACAGCTCTTGGCCGCCACCGTTCAGTTTCACCGTCCGGCATGACAGCCAATGTCCTTGGAGGCACTCCTTCTTCAGTTCAGCTTGGCACTGATGTCCCCTTGGTCAGCAGACGACCATCCTACACTCTTCCTGTGAGTCAGCTCACAACACCTGAGGTGCAGAAGGTGGTAGTGGAGCACATTGTTCGAGGCAGTGACACCATGTCTTCACACAGCAGCACTAAGCTGCGGAACTTCTCTGGCAAGCTGCCTGCTCCTAACCATGAGGTGGACTACGAGACATGGCGCAGCCACACTGAGTTTCTCCTTTCAGACCCAAATGCGTCGGCCATGCACATAACAAGGAAGATTGTGGAGAGTCTGTTGCCTCCTGCAGCCAACCTTGTCAAGCACTTAGGGCCCCATGCCCACGTCAATGCTTACCTGCACATCCTTGATTCAGCTTACGGCACAGTTGAAGATGGCGATGAGCTTTTTGCAAAGTTTCTGAACACCCACCAGGATGCTGGTGAGAAGCCCTCTGCTTACCTGAGCCGTCTGCAGACGGCACTCAACAGGGTTGTGCAAAGAGGAGGCATGTCACCGGGTGACTCTGACAGTCAGCTGCTGAAGCAGTTTTGTAGAGGCTGCTGGAACAACAGTCTGATCACCACTCTTCAGCTGGAACAGAAGAGAAATGCTCCACCTCCTTTCTCTGACTTGTTACTGCTCCTCAGGACAGAAGAGGATAGACAGGCTGCAAAATCCATCCGGATGTCCCAGCATTTAGGCCTCTCCAGAGCTAAAGTCCAGTCTAAAGCTCACCATGTCTGTGGCTGCAGTGATGAGCTGGAGCTGCTCCCAGACACGCTTTATGCTGGTGAGACGCAGATGAAGAGAGAGATAGCTCAACTGAGAGCTCAGCTTGCCTCTCTGACAGCTTCACAGTCAAAGAACTCTTCAAAGAAGAAAGCTTCAGCTGGATCGAAGGCCGACTCCAACCATGCATTGCCCAAGCGTGGGGAGACAGTCTTCAAGAGGCCGAAACCTGGTTATTGTTTTCACTGTGGAGAAGATGGCCACCTCTCCTCAGTGTGCAGTGACCCGGCAAATCCTGAGCTTGTTGACGTCAAGAGGAAGGAACTCCGAGAGAAACAGCAGGCCTGGGATAGAGTCCATGGCGTTTCAGGTTCTGCTCATTTAAACCAAGAATAGTTCCTGTTATGGGGCAAACAGGAGCTGACACATCCCCCTGCCTCACCATGATTTCACCAACTAAAGCTAGTCTGTGTTATGTTGGCTCAAAGGACAATTCCAGACTTCCACCAGGGCTCATCGGTCATAAATGCACTGCCAACCTCACCATCTCCGGCGTGCACTGCAACAGTCTGCTTGACACGGGCTCTCAAGTGACAACGGTATCTCTGACGTTTTATGAAGACCACCTGTCCCATCATCCTATCAAGCCCATGAGTCATCTTTTGGAAGTTGAGGGAGCTAATGGACAATCCGTTCCATACCTCGGGTATGTGGAGCTCGAGATAGCTTTCCCTAAAGAGTTCATTACCACCGAACCTGAAGTACACACCTTGGCTTTAGTTATCCCTGACATCCGCTCCAGCAGTGACATACCTGTCCTCATTGGCACCAACACACTGGACATGTTATATGATGAGCACTGTGATCACCACACCTCCTCTCCGACCTCCTCTTTGCCTGGATACACACAGATTTTGAAGATGCTGGCACTGAGAAAGCATCAACGAACAAGTGGACACCTTGGCACAGTTGCACTAAGAGGGAAAGAGCGACAAGTAGTTCCAGCTGGAGGGAAAGTTCCACTGGAAGGTCACGTCAGCACCAGCAATGTCACCGCTGAAATTTGTGCCCTGATTGAACATCCTACCACGTCAACCTTGCCAGGTGGAGTCTTTGTGGACACCTGTCTCATCACGTTGCCATCACAGCATCCTTTCAAGCTTCCCGTGTGGGTGCGGAATGAAACAGAGCATGACATCATTCTGCCTTCCAACTGTGTCATTGCCGAGCTGACCATTCCCCATGATATCCTTCCCAGCCCCTCTCCGGAATCAAAGCAGACTGAAACAGTCAAGTGTTGTCAGCTGTCCTACCAACAGCCATGTTCAGCTGAAACACCTGACTTGAGGTTTGACTTTGGCGACTCTCCATTACCAGAGTCCTGGAAGAACAGAGTCACGCACACCTTGAACCATTTTTCTGACGTCTTCGCCCACCATGAACTGGATTATGGCCATGCAACCAAAGTGAAACACCATATCAAGCTTAATGATGAAACACCATTCAAGCAACGGTCAAGGCCAATCCACCCCCAAGACTACGAGGCAGTCCGAAAACACCTCCGGACCCTCCTTGACGCGGGCATTATCCGGGAGTCTGAATCGCCATATTCCTCCCCCATTGTAGTCGTCAGAAAGAAGAGTGGCGATGTCAGACTGTGTGTAGACTACAGGAAGTTGAACAACCAGACCATCAAAGATGCCTATGCACTGCCAAATGTGGAAGAGACCTTCTCTGCTCTCTCTGGGTCCCAGTGGTTCTCAGTCATGGACCTGAAGTCTGGGTACTACCAGATCGAGATGGAAGAGATTGACAAGCCAAAGACTGCCTTCGTCTGTCCATTGGGCTTCTACGAGTTCAATCGTATGCCCCAGGGAATAACAAACGCCCCTCTACCTTCCAACGTCTGATGGAGAAGTGCATGGGAGACATCAATTTGAAAGAAGTCCTTGTCTTCATTGATGACCTGATTGTGTTCTCTAAGACTTTGGAAGAGCATGAAACCAGGCTGACACATGTACTGACGCGACTTAGAGAAAATGGTCTGAAGTTGTCGCCAGACAAGTGTCGGTTCTTCCAGACCTCTGTGCGCTATCTGGGACATGTCGTCTCAAGGGATGGAGTCCACACTGATCCAGAGAAGATAAGAGCCTTGACCACCTGGCCAGTGCCCAAGACTCTCAAAGAGCTTCAGTCTTTCCTGGGGTTCTCGGGATATTACCGCCGCTTTGTCAGGGACTATTCTAAGATCGTGAAACCCCTGAATGCCCTCACCACCGGCTACCCCCTGCTCGGAAGGGACAAAAGAGCAAGACTGGCAGTGGCGTGAATTTCTTCCATCCAAAAGAGCCATTTGCCAACCGCTGGACTCCTGCATGTCAGCATGCCTTTGAGACACTCATTGAACGACTGACCACCTCTCCTGTCCTTGGGTTCGCTAATCCAAAGCTGCCCTATGTGCTTCACACTGATGCCAGCACCACCGGCCTAGGAGCAGCCTTGTATCAAGAGCAAGATGGGAAAAGCCGTGTCATCGCGTTTGCCAGTAGAGGTCTGTCGTCCAGTGAGTCCAGGTATCCAGCACACAAGTTGGAGTTTTTGGCTTTGAAGTGGGCTATTGTTGACAAGTTTCACGACTACCTGTACGGAAACACCTTTACAGTAATCACGGACAATAACCCCTTGACGTACATACTCACCTCTGCAAAGCTGGATGCAGCAAGCTACCGCTGGTTGGCGGCTCTCTCCACCTTTGACTTCAACATCAAGTACAGAGCTGGGAAACAGAACCAGGATGCAGACGGACTCTCCAGGCGCCCTCACAGTGAGGTTGTGTGTGATCCGGCATCGCTGGAAGAAGAACAGAGAATTCAGCAGTTCACCTCCCACCATTTGTCCTCTTCGGCTGTTGACATCCACTTACCTGCTGATGTAGTCTCTGCTGCCTGTCACAAACATGTCCTCTGTAATACTGTGCCTGAGTCCCCGCCTGTGACGCTGGTCGAATCCCTCGCACTCCATCCTGAGGCTGTACCAGATGCCTTTGATGAGGATGACTGCCTTGAAGGACGAGCCACCATCCCCCGGTTTTCTGAGGAAGAGCTTGGGCGACAACAGAGGGCTGATCCCATCATAGGCCGAGTCATAGCTCTGCTTGAATTAGGTGAACAGCCTACACGCCATTTCAGGGCTGATTCTCCTGAGCTCAAGTTGATGGTAAGAGAGTGGCACCGGCTGGAACTCAAGAATGGCATCCTGTATAGGAACCGCCAGTGCGACTCCCGGCCTGTTTGTCAGCTCGTGCTACCCCAAGAGTTAAGATCAGCCGTACTCAGGGATTTGCACGATGACATGGGGCATCTTGGAGTTGAACGCACTTTGGAACTGGTGAGATCCAGATTCTACTGGCCGAAGATGGCTTCTGATGTTGAAAGGAAGATCAAGTCCTGTGGCCGATGTGTCAGGCGAAAGTCTCAGCCAGAGAAAGCTGCACCCCTTGTCAACATCCAGACAACTAGGCCAATGGAGCTGGTCTGTATGGATTTTCTGTCTCTGGAACCTGATCGCAACACCAAAGACATCCTGGTGATCACCGACCATTACACCAAATATGCAGTGGCTGTTCCAACTAAAGATCAGAAAGCCTGCACGGTCGCCAGATGTCTATGGGAGCAGTTCTTTGTCCACTATGGATTCCCAGAGAGACTCCACAGTGACCAGGGCCGAGACTTTGAATCACACACCATCAAGGAACTCTGTGCCATCACTGGGGTGAGGAAGGTGAGGACCAGTCCTTACCATCCACGAGGAAACCCAGTGGAGAGATACAACCGCACCCTCCTGAGTATGCTGGGAACCTTGAAGGATAAGGAGAAGAGCAGATGGCGTGATTTTGTGAAACCCCTCACCCACGCCTACAACTGCACAAAGAATGAAGTCACTGGGTTCTCCCCTTATGAGCTCATGTTCGGCAGACAGCCTCGCCTTCCAGTTGACATCGCTTTTGGATTGCCAGTTAGAGGTGTCCAATCTACCTCCCACTCTCAGTATGTGAGAAACCTCAAGTCTCATCTCAAGGAGAGTTATGAGCTGGCAATGAAGAATGCAGAGAAGGTTGCTGGCCGAAATAAGAGACGCTTTGACAAGTCTGTCCGTGCGTCTGCTCTGGCGGAGGGAGACCGTGTCCTCGTTCGAAACCTGCGGCTACGGAACAAGCACAAGCTGGCTGACCGTTGGGAACCTGGCATCTACAGGGTGACCAAGCAAGTCGGTGACCTACCTGTGTATGTCGTCCAACCTGAGGAGACAGATGGTCCAACCCGCACTCTACACAGAGACTTGCTGCTGCCTTGTGGGGTCTTGATGGATGAGGAAAGAGAAGAGCACGTGGAGGTCAGAGGGAAGCGACCCAGAACTAGAAACAACCCTGTTCAGTCGTCAGGGAGTGAAGCTTCAGACTCAGAAAGTGATACCTCGTCTTGCTGCTCTAAAGATCCTCCAAGTCTTCATGTGCAAAGGGTCACCAGAGTCTACAGGAAGCGTCACAATGACTCCCCTGCTGTTCTCCCATCCGGACCTGAAAGGTCTGAAGAACACTTACCTGTTGGATGCCTGGATGATGCCTTACCTGTTCATGAGCCTGCCGCCGAAGGTCCTGTGCGTGCCGCTGTTGGCGATCTTCTCTGTCCTGCTGCCGCTGAGGGTCCTGTCCATGCTGCTGCCACTGAAAGTCCTGCCCGAGCTGCTGTCACTGAAGGTCCTGCCCGAGCTGCTGCTGCTGAAGGTCCTGTCCGAGCTGCTGTCGCTGAAGGTCCTGTCCGTGCTGCTGCCGCTGAAGGTCCTGTCCGTGCTGCTGCCGATGAAGGTCCTGCCCAAGCTGCTGTCGCCGAAGGTCCTGCCCGAGCTGCTGTCGCTCAAGGTCCTGCCCAAGCTGCTCCCGCAGAAGGTACTATTCATGGTGCCACAGTCCCAGGAGGCCCCGTCTCTAATGCCACAGCTACGGATGACTGTCATAGAGATGACCCCCTCCTAGGGAACATTGAGGGAGAGCCCTTGGAAGCACCTGAGATCCAAGATGTGCCAGATGAAGTGCCTGTTGATGACCCTTCCACTAGGAGATCTAAGAGATCGCGGAGAGCTCCCAGCCGTTTTCAGTATTCCCAGTTAGGGAACCCCTTTATTTCCTTTGCCCACACCATATTGGATGGTTTTAATAGGGCCAAGGTGTCTTTTAAAAGATAACCACTCACTTCTGAGGATATAGGCTAGCTTTCAGAAAGGTAGACCTGTAGACACCCATGGAGGGACTCAGGGTGATTTAAGGGGGGAGGGTGTAACCCACCTAAAAGTTGGTTACCATTAGCCTAACTTTAGTAATGGCCTGTCCCAAGTAGCTAGATAGAAATAGAATAGAAAGACTTTTATTTTGATACATTTCCCCTGAGTAGTCATCTCCTAGGTAACCTACTGTTTTCGGCTCTCGAGATTTTCACTTCTGCACTTGAATCCACTTTGACTGAACGCTCCTTTGCTCTGTCCCTTAGAAACTTTCTTAAAAGTGAAATAGTCTTGAAATCACCTTCGAATCAATTTCTTTTTCCATCTCTATCTTTTTCCTTCTTTTTCTGATGCTTGAAGACCATTTACTTTTCTCTTCCGTGAACTCCGGTGAGTTTTAATACCCCGCTAGCATTCGCTAGCGAGTGTTAGCTTATTAGCTGTTACAGCTATGATTAGTGATTGGGACATTTAGCTACCTAGGGTAACTGAGCTAGGAATGTATAAAACCAATCGGAGATTGATTTTTAGAATGTTGTTGATGTTGTGATGATATTGTATTTAGTGGATGTTAATAGATAAGTTTGGCTAATGAATATATTAAATGACATGTTTTATATATGACCGTTGATGCGGTAATAACGAACTCCTAGTTCGGAGACGTTAACTTCAGAACGTAAGATGTGCGCGCACAGTAGCCTGTGTGTGTGTGTGTGTGTGAGAATGAGAATGGAACCCTTTCTCTCTCCCTACCTGCGATGTTAGCGTCGCTATTACAAGTAGCCTATACTGTTTGTGTACGCTTGTGTATTACGTTTACTTATTCCATGAGTATACTTTGAATTAGAATTTAACCCAGCTATGATTACCTTTGAATTTTGTGTATTTGTTTTGATTATTCTTTAACTGCTATGTGCAGATTGGTTTTTATACACCCTGAATTTACTGTGATGGCGAGTCAGTCCCTGGAACCCCGAGACACCCCCTTGAACTGTTGACCCCTCCCTGTTGGACCCCCTGGAAACTCTCACCCCTCCCTGGATCATTTCCCCAGATAAGCCCCTCACATATACTGACACCCTTTACACCCTACACACCCGGGTTTTGGACAGTTTCTTTTAATATTTTATTTGATACTTTTCTTTTCATTTGATACTTTGAACTTTCTGATTTATTATTTTTATTTATTATTTATTCATTGATATTTAACATTTTGTGTCATTCTTGGTATTTGTTGATATATTGATTACTCTTGAAAACCAAAGAAAAAGAAAAGAACAATCTATTTATAATAAATTTATTTAATACTATTTCTACATTTTAAACATGTGTTGTTGTCAAGTTACTTCCCCCCTTTAGTCGAGCCTACAGTAGACTGGCCTATATAATTTAGAAGCACCTCCATTCTTAGTTTAGTTTAATTTAGAGCTAGAGGGGTGCTACAGCATCATTGACTATATTTGACTCTTGCTGTTCTTGATGAACATTGGGACATGATAATATGGAGGTATAAAGAATAAAATTAAGACTTTTTATGTTTATTTAAATGCAAAATTGCACAAAAATTGTAAGTCCTGTAAAAGTTGTTTGTGTGGAAAATACAAGTTAATTGCCTTTGCCAGCCACTACACGTCCTCACAAAACAAAATCAGCTGTTAGCTAATAAGTTGAAAATTCTGCTATACCGTCAATTTGATGTCAGTTTACATCAGTGGTAGACATTGAAAAGTAGAATTCTGGTAGCATTATATCCCATAGTGAATGGTTTCCACAGCAAAATAAGGCATTGCTGATTGAAGGCATGGCTTTGAAAAGCTCAGGTTACAGTCAGGTGCTACAATAAGTGAGTTTAAATCAATAAGGAAACCAAGTCAAAAGTGCCATTTAATTGATTAAAAAGGACAGAAGTAGCATAATAATGATAGCTTTTGTGATCTTTAAACTTTCCTTTTATTAAAGGAATAATCCGGTGTGTCAATCAGTCAGTCAACAGCCCTGTTGTTATAGGTAGCCTACATGAATGCTGTCTTTGAAAAAGAATGAGAAAATTTGATGCTACAAACTGAATAACAAACTGAACTAATGCTGACTGAATGGGGCATGATGAAACGAAACTGAAAAGTTGTTGTTACAGTATGCCCCATTCACTCAGTGTGGTGCCGGTTTACTGCTCAGTCTGTTGTATCAAATGTTCTTACTCTTTTTCCTACCTACAGCACTTGGTGAGTTTGAACAACAGTGCTATGGATTTCTCCTTAAGTCTCCTTTCACAGCTATTACAACCTGAGACAATATGCATTCTGGCTGTTAATTTTTCCTGATAATATGATATTTCACCCATACCACAAGGCAGATTAACAGACTCTTCCTCCATAATATACAGTCAGGTTTCTCCCACAAAAGCCCCATACATGTAGCCTGGGAGTTCGTCAGGCTACCATACATGCTGTACATTTAAAGAATCTGGTGAGTGTTGCCTGTCTGTATCCTATTCCTGCAAAAGGTGACCATTGAAATGGAAGTAAAGTTTGATGAACACATTTATCATTCCAAATAAAACCATGTACCTATAGCTAACAAGGACTTTGTGTTGTTCTTTTGCAATATTTCGTATTCACACAAATTTAATGAGTGAATTCAAGTAAGTAAAGTGATCCCAAACAGGGAATTTTTGAACGGAAGTGTGCAATCTGTGACATTTTGTCCTTAATTATGTGAAAATTATACACTTAGCCATCATATTCATTAAAACTTCCTTGAGATAGAAATACCTGTTTTGGCACAGGCCTATAGTCTTTGCCAGGAGTCTTTAATTAGTGTCCTTTTTGGTAAATACAAACACAATGTGAGACTAAAAGAATCAGATGTATTGGCCAAGTATATAAAGAATTTGGATTCGGTAGGTGTTCGCTCTTTATACACTTGGCAATAAACATATAGAATGTATACAGTATACTCTACAATTAGAAGACATATAATATAGACATAACTCTAAAAATAGAGAGATTGTTTATTAGCAAAGGTAACACCATAAAACCTAAAAAACATAAAAACTGGCGGCCTCAGTGCTGCCCCTAGAACATGTATGAATTATAATTAAATAATAGTTAAAAAAAAAAAAATTCTTGTATTTCCGCCTTTTCTGTTTTTTTTTTAAGCAAAGTGCAATGAGAGGGGGATTTCATTTTGGAGAGTGTCCTCAGAGATTTTGGAGTTCTCAGAGATTTTGCCCTGTCAATGGCCAGCATATTTGGGATCATTTACATTTGTGAGAGCAGTTTTTTCACAATGAAGCACATTAAATTAAAGGAGAGAAACAGGCTGACTAATTTCACACCTTTTCATTTAATGCGGATTGGAGGCACAAAGATTGACACTGATAGTCTATTGTGTGGCAACAGAAAAATCCACAAGTATCTCATTAAATTGTTAACTGGGCTGTTTTTTGTTTGTGTCGCCACATTAAATGTGAGCCCTTGGCACTTTGTTTCTTTTACAACAAACTTTGAGTTATGTTGAAAATGCATTTCTGTGTGGAAATATGTATATGGTTCAGACATAAGAATATACTTGTACAAATATTTTGCCCTTATTTAAAATTTGTATTGTAACTTCTCTCATATTTGATTACTTTGTTGTTGGAGTGCGCGGTCATGTGGCCCCCGGATGGTGCATAGTGATGAAAAATTGTGGCCCTCTTTATCATAGAAGTTGCCCATCCCTGAAGTAGGCCCATCTACAATCTCATAATGTATTATCCATTGTGTCAAAAATTAAACTAATGTCTTAATTAGCCTCTCAACAGAGTAATATCTAATACAGGTAGGCCTACGGTTTTGTTTTGTATCCCTTCTCTGCTCTGGCAGTCATGAATTAGCCAATCTCTGGTCTATTAGTATTTCTCCATCCCCTATACTCAGAGAAGTAGATAAATTACACCAGGTCTACATCCTAAGCCCTGGCGGGTCATAAAACAATTAGCAAAAAATGTCACATATTGCACATAATGGTGCAGTTTCTCATGAGAATTGTCCCACAGGTTTTTTTTTTTCTCATTGACCTTTAGGACTTTTTTTTCTCATTGACCTTTTGGAAAAGTAGTTTGGTCCTTCAGTTGTCCAGAAACATTTGTGTTGTTTCTGAAAGGGCAAAATGCTATGCTGCAGGCCCATCGGGTGTTAAAATAACTTGCTAAAAACAAATAAAAGCATCAAAACTTGAGTGCGCGCAAAAGACGTCCCTTGCTGCGACAGAGCAAAGCTCGCAAAGACACTTGTCACACTCACAGTGACAGAACGGTAAATACAAACTAGTGCTTACTAACACTGACTGCTAAACTGCTGATGTTACTCAATTCATGCAAATTATGGTGTGACTTCCAATATAGCGTTTTTTTCGGGTCTCGGTCTTGGTCTCAGCCACAATTTGTCTTCATGGTCTATAGTCTTGGTCTTGGGCTCGATAGCCTAGCCTTGGTATTGTCTTGGTCTCCATTTAGGCGGCCTTCACAAGTAGTTGGCACAGAATCGGATGCCAGCGTGGTAACCTGAAACAGATAGCCACTCATGCAGGGGAAAACATAGTGCAAGCACTACTAGAACATAGCCTATTCCTAATATCCCGCATTATCTCTAATGATGGAAACGGCAGGAACAGAAAGAAATAAAAACATATCACAATCATGGAAAGACCGTTGAGTAAAGTCTACCTCAAGCAGACATAAACTCCCTAGGGATATGCAAGTAATAGCCTGTAGCATACATTCTCGTTCAAATTCCAAGGTATTTGTTTATGCTTAGACTAATACGTGTAATATAGCCTATGTGTAAAAATAATATATATTTTTTTTTGGAAATTTAATTCACAAAAGATAGAAGTAACCTAGCTGTCCGCCACATATCAATTTAAAAAGTTTGGTGGTGTATGCGTTCGGCAGCTTGAAGAGAATCGGGATTGAAGTTGCGAACACCTGCTGGCTATTATTAGCCTACTCATCCACAATTCCACCTCCAGAGGCGTGTCCTGCTCCTCTTCAAAATCGGATTGATAATCAGTCCGTCGTCTCAAAATCAGTCAGTCTTGTTGGGGTTCAGGGCTTCGGGAGTTCCCCCAAGATTCAAAGATAAGCAAAATGCTGACGTTGTGGCAAACGACCATAAAATTGGAAGGAAATGTGACTCTAGGTCTGATGCTGATCTGTACCTGCATTGGAGGATCTTTTATAGCTGGCTACAACCTTTCTTTAATTAATTACCCTGTTATGCACATTCAGACGTTTCTCAATGACACTTTCCAAGAGAGGTGGTCTATTTCACTGGAGCAGGAAGCCCTAACTTTACTATGGACAATCATTGTGTCTTCCTATTCCTTGGGTGGACTTTTTGGAGCATTACTCTCCGGCCCCATGTCGGTGCGATTCGGACGTAAAGGCGCTCTGTTGGTGAAGAATTGTTTTGTGTTCTCAAGCGCTGTTTTTTCGGGTAGCAGTCGTGCCGCACGTTCTGTCGAGATGATCATACTGGGTCGGATACTTCGGTGCTTCCGCAGGTGTGACTATGAACGTGGAGCCCATGTACTTTAGTGAGAGCGCACCCATACATTTGCGTGGAGCGGTCACCTACGCCTCACCCATCTTCTATGCATTTGGCACCTTAACGGGTCAGGTGGTGGGCTTAACCGATGTTCTTGGGAAGGAACCCCACTGGCACTATCTTCTAACCACCAGCGCTCTTCCTGCGCTCATCCACCTACTCACTCTGCCCTGGTTCCCTGAGAGCCCGCGATACCTGCTTATCGATAAAGGAGACCAAGACGCTTGCTGTGAGGCTCTAAGGAGACTCCGTGGCGGCACTGTACCCGAGGAGGAGATGGCGGATATGCTCCAGGAGAAGGAGATGGTTGTTGGGGCTGAGATGCGGTCATTGTGGAGTTTGCTGTCCGACAGGAGCCTGTGGCCGCAACTCCGAATTATTGCAGTGGCCTGCTGCGCTATGATGTTTTGTGGAATCAACGCGATCTACTATTATGCCTTCTACATCTTTGACAAAATCAATGTTCCCGCGGACAAAGTTCAGTATGCGGCTATTGGCACAGGCGCCTCCGAGTTGTTCTCCACATTTTTGTGCATCGTCCTCATAGAGCGTGTAGGGCGCCGCAAACTTATTATTAGCGGTCACGCACTGATGGCGTTCTGGGGGGTGGTCTTCACTGTGGCTCTCAGCTTGCAGGACACAGTTCCAGGCATAGAGTACCTGGGTTTGGTGTGCACTTTCGCCTTCATTCTGAGTTTCGGCATTGGCCCCGCGGGAGTGACCCTCATTTTGCCCGGCGAGCTGTTTGACCAGAAGGCTCGACCAGCCGCATACATGTTAGCCGGTTCTCTCACTTCGTCAAGCGATTTTTTTGGTGGGCATGACTTTCCCTTTCGTTGTGGAGCGGATAGGAGAATTCTGTCTACTGCCCTTCTGTGCCAGCTGTGTGCTGGCCTGTATTTTCCTGGGCCTGCAACTGCCGGAGACCAAGGGCCGGGCACTGGCTGAGATCACCGCTGAATTCAACAGACGTAGGACTACGGGGAGATCGCCAACTCCAACCCTCAAAAGCACAGTATGAGTTAAGGCTGCTCAGTCTCAGGCAATTATTTTTGTCTATTTATTTATTTTCATTTTATTTTAGCCATCTTTATTACGCACCAATGGAGCTCAACCATCACACCAAATGTATGGTCATGCCAGAAACATTGGAATAATTTGAATAAAAATATGGAGTACGTTTTAACCTAAAAACCTCTTTCTTTAGAGCACTCTTTTCACGTTGATCTCTCTCTCTCTCTCTCTCTCTCTCTCTCTCTCTCTCTCTCTCTCTCTCTCTCTCACACACACACACACACACTTCCGCATATAAGATGCATCTTTTAAGTATTTGGTATCTTTTGCCCTTAATGATGCCTTCCAGGCATCTCCCTTTGGATCAATTACGTTTTATGACGTGTCATATAAATGAAAGTGACTTTACCTTCCTTCACACCATGGACAATATAGGCCTATTGACCAAGGTATTAAAATAGAAGGGTGGTACCTTCCAGAAATCACTATGGTATTCTCTCGGGAGCTTAATTCCAAAAAAGCGCTTGGCTCATTTCATCCTACACTAACCACTGCTCTATACTTACTGCCCTAAGTTGGTCCCTACCAACCCTGGCTCAAGGACTTGAGAGATTGTGAATGCTGGACAGTTGAAAATCAATAGGCTATTCAAGTAGCCTACAATTTACACAACATTTACAAAACGATACAAAGACAGTTTAGATGGAGTAATGATGGTCTGTTGAAAAGGGCAATGTGCAAAACCAAACTAAAACTTAAGCCCTGAAGTCAAAAACACTCCTCACTCCACATTAAAGAGCTGTATGGCCTATAGGTACAAATCCTGCACAGCCTGTCTGTTTTAAAAGACAGGGAAAGGAGCCTCGCACTGAACATGCTCCTCTGTTTCGAGAAGGCGGTGTGCATTGGGTGGCATTCATTGTCCATGATGGAGATCAGAGTCCTCTTGCAACTGACCACCGTGACCAGTTTATCCAGTCGTCCAGAATCTCTCTCCTTGTTGTTCCCTCCCTAACATACCACAGCATAGAAAAAGACACTGGCAGACTGGTGGAACATGAGCTGGTGTTTGCTGGAGATATTGCGGCTTCATTCACATTTGATATTATTCTACTTTATGTATTGATTTCATCTATTTAAAGCACAATTACGGACACAGGTGACAGAATACTTAATGAATAACGATTTATCTTTTAGTCAATGTAGTTACGCCCTTCTGGCTGTAACTGCTATGTTCACAGTAAAACTTTTGTTTTTTGTTTAAAAACTCTAAAGGTATCGTTTTATTATTTTACTTCTATAATTGTAACAGGGGAAAGATCTCATTAAGAGCTTTTATTATAAAAAGCCAGCTCGGTGCTGAATGATTTAAACCCTTTAATGCCTTGTCCACTACAGTGGACACATCAAACACTATTTTGCAGCACTAACTCATAGGGGTTCTCCTATGCTTTTACTTTTTTTTGTGGTATGGCCACTGGCTTTCACTATTTCTTACCATGAGATATTACACCACAAATTCAAAATGGTGGATAAAAGAATACATAATTATATACTTCAAGAATAACTCTTAAATACTTTTATTCTTTTAAAAAAAGTTCATTGTCAAAACATTTTCTGATTAGCTTTTCTAGGCATAATATTAATCCTTATATATAATTCATCATATGTCTATGGTGATGTTTCTGGAGAGAGTGTTTCCTAGATATAAACTTGTCCACATAATTTAACTTTTGCCCCGAACTCTAGTCTGGCCATTGACTTCCTCTGTGATTCTGTTTGATTTTAATTTCCAGTACGGGATTCCGGCCATGGCCTCGTTCGCATCCTGTCCGATCCAATCAGCAAATTTTAAGAATCCATTCCTTTGGAATTTAAACATTAGCAAGCAGAGATCCCAGACCATCTTACGAAGACAAGCGTTGACCAAGGAGCTGGTTATGACCAGAGTACCTGAACACTGATGATTGGCTCTATGGAATGCTACCCTGTGGCTGGCTGGTACATCACCTCTGTCGTCTTTGTGTTCAGAGCCTACCCAAGGCATACTGAAACTATTTGTCCGCTTAGGGCCCCTGCCCCACCAAAATTAATTAACTTTTTTATCTTTATAATTGGCGAATCAATTTCAAAAATATAAAAATAAAAAATAATTTGCACATAATGCAGAATGCACATGATACCAGGGGAACCTTTTGTGCAATGCTGTTAGATTATGTTCATCATAGTATGGATATTAATGGCATGTTCAAATTGACAGGCCCAGCATGCAACATATTTGTCTCTGGAGAACTCTAATTGTCCTGGTCATTCAATCAGAATAGACAGGTATGTGGTTTCCCAGCAACATTGTTCCTTGAGAAAAAGGTTGATCTTGTTACACGCTACAGACACCAGATGGCAGCATAGACTATATTTGACTTTTGTTGTCCTTGTTGAACATTTTGAGTAGTAGTAGTAGTAGTAATATGGAAGCATAAAGGATAAAAGAGTAAAATTAAGACATGTTGTTGATGTACGAAAAATCATATTAAACTTGATAGTCTTTAAGTTGTTTGTGTGAAAAATTTCACATTTTAAGTTATTTGCCACGAAAAATCCCCACACAAATCCAGCTGTTGGCTAATAGGTAGAAAGTGGTTCAGTGGTTTACATTGAAAAGTAGAATTCTGGTAGCATTATATCCCATAGTGAATGGTTTCCACAGCAACTTAAGGCATGGCTGAGTGGCTCAGTGAGGTGTATTGGTCTCACAGCTGTGTGTCCCTTTGAAAAGCTCAGGTTACAGTCACTTGCTCCCTGAAGAGAGGTGTGTGTGTGTGTGAGAGTGTGAGAGAGAGAGAGAGAGAGAGAGTGTGTGTGTGTGTGTGTGTGTGTGTGTGTGTGTGTGTGTCTGTGTGCGTACACGCACACACATGAATGCTTGGTCCTCCTGGCTACACAGGATTGTTAACACACAACTCTCTCCAGACAAGCGGAGGACGATGGGTGGGTGGATGGGTGGGTGTGGGACATCCTGTAGGGGTTTCCCTTTGAGGTATTTTTGGTATGGGATGTTGTTCTAAAGATAACTTACCTTGAAAAATCATTCATGTCCAGGAACGGTCTTCCTGAGAGGAATTAATTCTTGCACTGTGTGAATGGGAGATTTAATTTGTTCAATTTGTAATTAATATGTAGTCAATGCTACAACAGTGAGTCAGGAACTTTAGATGAAAGTAATTGATAGAGCTAGACAGGGACAGTTGCCTTGTGAAAGTGGACAGTAGTTACATCCATAACACCAAACTGTGTTTGTATGAAGTAAATGATTACATGGTATTTGAGGATTGGTAGAATTTAGCCGTAGAGATCTAGAACAGGCAACAAGCCTGTGTGTTGCTGTGTACAACTGAAAAGTTCAGAGCCTGTAAGTGCCATTGCAATGAATTCATAGAAATATATCTATGATTTTGATAAATTGTATCACTCCGACTTTTATTTCACTCCTAATGTTAGATTTAAATATAGATAGCAGTTTGATTAAGGTTTGATAAAGATTTCCTGGAAATTTTTATTTAAACAACTTAATTTTTTGAATATTTCGGAAAATGGATTTTGATGCTTTTGAATCTGCGTTCTTCAACTTCTATAGCGCTTCTACTTTCCCACACTCCTTCGAGGAATTTAAGGAACTTGTTTTGTAGAATTTGAAGAATTTGGTATCTGTAGTATCTGTAGTATTCTTGTGAATTACCCAGTGAATGGGAGTGGAATGTGCTGATGTGTCTCTTGCTGCCTTTATTGTTGCTGTGGACAAAGATTCCTCGACTGTTGATTTCAATTCAGAACAAAGACACAAATTTTTCAATGAAAAAGAATTTGCCTAAAACTAAAACATGTACAGTACATACTGTATACTGTACTATACACCTTGCATACTGTATCTCCTCCCTCCTCAAATCAACATTCCCCCCAGATATTCTGCAGTTGTAGAAATAGTTTTGCAAATGGTGTGATAATAGCAAAGAAGAACCAAAAAAAAAAGAAAAAAGAAAAAAAAAAAACATAATTTGTTTTGGAGTGGCATCTTATGTGTAGGCAAAAAACGTGGCATCTTATTGTATGTGTAGGCCCCAGTTTTATCTATCCTTAATATTATGGAGGATTGTGATGCTTGGATGTGTGTGTAATTTGTGACTTCGTGGTATGCGTGTTGGTGGCATGAATTTGTGTCATTTTAAAGACCAATTTAGACCGAAGATCCGTGACTGTTTTAGAGAGTAGTTTCAGCGGTGTGAATCAAAGGTTGCAGGTTGTTGCAAGCAGTTACAAGCCGTCGCAAAAGATTTAACATGTCAAATCGCAGTTTTGGAGTTGTAGAATGCTGCAGGGTTTTAGAAAATCGCAGCCCGTCTCGTTGTGGATCTTTGGTCTGTAGCCACCTAATGATGCCCCTCTCTACAGAGGGCAGATATCTTAGCTGTTCCTGTGGCCTGAGGTGGCACCTTTTGTTCTATTCTAGCACATGACTATTCTAGAGATCAAAACAGGAAGTTTTGAAGAGTCAGTGATGTGTTTTCCTTCCGTGTGTGCATTTTACATGCTTCATTCTGCCCAGCTGTTTTTTTAGAGGTGTTTTGACAGCTCACCGGGTTAAGGGGTAAGAAGTAACACACACACACACACACACACACACACACACACACACACACACACACACATGGAGGTAAATTATGAAATGCAAATGCGTGTAAATGGGTGTAATTCAAGCTCACTCTAATTTACTGTAAAGGTGAATGAGAGAGGTTATTTGTCAGACACCCACACACACACAACATACAAACAGTCAGGCACCCCCAACCCCCCTTAAGAATGACTCACATCTTCAAAAGCCCCTAACCGCCTCCCCCTACTTCCTGTTCTGCACCTCAGTCACATTATGGTTCTCCTTGTGAACCCCACCACCCGGGACCACACACTGACTCCCCTCAATAGGAGATGGGGATGGACGGTGTCAGTGCTAAAACCAACTTAGCTAATGAAGTTGAGTTGACCCACTGACCTGTTTTAAACTGTGTGTGTGTGTGTGTGTGTGTGTGTTTGTTTGTTTGTGTTTCTACAGGGTGTAGACCTACGGACTCAGTCAATGTATTGTATGTATATTTATATATTTATGTAGGTGTGCAAGTACGTGGGTATTGTGTGTGTGTGTGTGTGCACGTGTGTGTGTGTGTGTGTGTGTGTGTGTGTGTGTGTGTGTGGTCTATGTAGGTCTATGTACAGTACAGACCAAAGGTTTGGACACACTTTCCCATTCAATTGTTTACTTTATTTTCATGACTATTTAGTTTGTGGATTGTCACTGAAGGCAATAAACATATGAATGAACATGTGGAATTATGCACTTACTAAAAAAGTGTGAAATAACTGAAATTATGTTATCAAAAATTATGTGTGTGTGTGTGTCCAGGTTTTTTTTTTTTTGGCATCAACCAAGGTTACCAAAGATGTTCAAATTGCCAAGGAGGCCTCATAGAAGCATATGATGACTTTGAGAACTTAAACCCAGCACAGAGGCACATTAACATAGTCAGACAACACTGCAGACAGGGAGAGGGTTAGGAGGGGGGTGGTAATGAATGGGATGTTTTGAAGAAAAGGACTCAGTTTCAATTTCAAGACCACAAACACATTATGCAAGTCGGATGTCAGATAAGATGGAACACAATATTTCATTCAAGTTATGCTGGGTGTGTTAGACATGTGGGATCTGTCTCGCTTTCTCTCTGACACATTTGAATTGCACACACACACACACACACACACACACACACACACACACACAAAGAGAGAGAGAGAGAGAGAGAGAGAGAGAGAGAGAGAGAGAGAGAGAGAAATTGTGTCAGAGACGTTCCTGTTTCAGATCAACTTCTTTTTCTCTTTTATTTTCCAGGCTGACCAGACTATGGGGTAAAGAAACCAGCTCAAACCAGCTTGGCCCAGCCCATCTCAGCCCAGCTCTGCTCTGGGGTCTCTGTGATGTCTGTGAGTCATCCTGACGGGGCGGATTTACCGGAATAAGGGACCCAAACAAAGAGGCTGAGTTGGAGGGGTGCGTAATGGGATATGATGGGGATCCATCTGTTCCGAAACAGGAAATGACTGATATGTGGGAGTCGGAATGGAGTGGAGGTTAAACAGTCTAGATAAGTGGGTGCCGGTGGTGGGAATTTCATGGATGCATTTCCTTGTTTTGCTTTATCATCAGATCTCTCAACAGATTTGGAATTAATGGAAGACTTTTGGGTTCTTTGTTTCCACTTCAAAAGGATTATAATAAAACAACATTTTTTAATTTAAAAGTTTAAGTGTTGCTTACAGTGACTAACAAATAGTCCCTGGATATCTGAGTTGTTTTTTTTTCTTCATCAATTTGTTGTCTGCTTCATTGGATTCTATTATGGTGGTGGACAACAAGGCTATTTTAAAATGCCTATCCCGTTTAACATGATAACTGAAACAGCCTATAAAACAACAAAAAGTTAACAAATGCACAAAACAAAATGTCAGCACAATACTGAACTGACCGCCATGTGTGCAAAATAATTTTAAAAAGATGAAAAAATCTGATGTTTCATTTCTTGTTTGTCCAGTAGTCAGCTAGAACATGTGTCGTTGCTGTTTCCATAGCCTGAGAGGTCAAAACAGAAACTCAACAGAAGTTTGTCTCACCCCTCCCCTTCTTGAGTAGCCTAGAAGTAGGTGAAGTCATGAAAGAAAGATTTGTCAGAACGACCTCCTCCCCATGTATATATATTTGCTCAGTTGAGTGATTCATTACTGCACGTGAGGAAGTATGTGTGTATGTGTGTGTGTGTGTGTGTGTGTGTGTGTGTGTGTGAGTGGGGGAGGGCTGCTAGGAATGAGGAGGAGACCTTTCCTGTTCCTCCAGACATGCTCATGATGAGATGGCAAACAGCGGAATCTTGCTCCTCAGGTAAACAAACCCTAGTGCTTTGTCAGCACCTGGCCCCCACAACATAGTAACTGTTTCCATGGAGATCCTTTAAGTGTCTCTATTTTATGAAGAGTAAATATACCATAATAATCAGTGAGACTGATTGTATTACAAAAATGAGTCAACATTTTATTTAAAAAAATAAGGCAAATGAAACATCGTAGGAAACATAAATACTTAAATAACAAAAACAGCATGACTTGGATCAGGCTGCTATTTCAGCCTGTTGTTTTTTTGGGATACCAAAGGATTTTGTGGTTTATGATACAAACATTACAAAGACATTTTTTTTTTCAAGTAACAACAACATTTTCAGGTCTGTGTCGGGAAAAGGAGCGTACAAAATGGTATCAACACTCACAAATCCTATCAGTGCATGTATTGCAAACATTGACTACAAAGGCTGGTGGTGTGACTAACAGCATACATTGCAATTGAATGAACTGTGGCTAAAATTTTACAATAAGCACATACTGTATATTCATTTCACCTTATGGTGTGTGCGTTACACATATTGCTTCATACATATCCTTTCTTTGTCCAGAAGCAAAACAAACAAACAAACAAACAAACAAAACAAAATAAAACAAACAAAAGACAATCAAAAATGTATCAACCCAGTGACTTGACTGGAGGATGTTAACACAGTTGACAGAGCACAGTTTGCCTCGTTTAGAAAAAACAGGAGGGCATCTCTTAAGACTGAATTGAAATGACAGACTTCATTAATCAGTCCAAAAAAAAAATCTTAGCTATAACTGAAAATCAACTCAAGACATTACTTTGGTTACAAATACACATAGACCAAAAATCTAATAATTACAATCCCCCCCGCCAAAAAAAAGGAAAAAAAAAAGAAAGAAAAGAACAAACAATGAATGTACTACTTTTTCCACACACCAACTGTCATCTGTTTATATTTTTGCATATCAAAGTGTATCAGGAGAAAAAAAACAAAGAAAACCATTTTCTTTTTCTCAAAATAGTGAAAAGATTTCTCTACAGCTTTTTAGAACAAAACATATTTCTTCCTAGTGTTTCGGTGGCTCCCCTTGCACCATTCACTTATGAGATCAAAAAGGGAATCATCTGTTTCTCTGTGGGATTCTGATTACAGCATCTCTATTGTAAACATTAACCATCACTTAGCTTTTTCTTTACGTTCTGTGTGAAGTTTTACTCTGGGCCTCTTAAAACAAGGCCATAACAACAAATAACCCTGCAGAACCGTTACACTCTTCTTAAGGTCCCGTGATCAAGTCAAATACAAATACAGCAACAAGCCTGATGCTTCAGCAATGCAATTTTGGGACAAGCTGGAAGAGCCTGTTAACATTTCAGAAAAAAAAGAAAATCCTTTATCTGCATTTAAGGAAAATAAATAAATGGCACTCTCTATCCCCATTATTTAAAACTTATAATAACAATGATAAAAAATCTTCTTTTTCCCCTCGAGGCAGGTTGTCGCTATATTAGACTTGTTCAAATGACCCGGTGTGAGAGTGGTGGAGGCATCCCGTTTCCCAAAATTATAGTTGCTAACCAGTTAGCACCTTAGTTAGCTGTCAATGGGAAATTGTATTGCAACCAATAAAGTTGCTATGCTTATGGGAAAAACGGACCCCAGTGCGACTAAGCTAGCTAGGCTAGGCTAGGCTAGGCGACGGCCGCCACCAGGTCGTTAGTGTATTGTGGATCAGAGGCAGTGGAGGAGTCTCCCTTGGCCCTGGACCTGCAGGGGATGGAGGAGACCAGAATGAGGAGAAAGCCGCCCAGCAGCACACAGCTCCCACTGAAGTAGAAAGCCAGGTCATAGGACTGCATCCAGTCGAAGAACCAGCCTGGCAAGGAGACAGAGAGAGACAAAGAGTGTCACACTGGTTGCTATAGACTTTTTGATTGATTGTGTGTATCTATTTAGACTTGATGGTATTTTTTTTGGCCTGAACAGCACCCTCCAGGCAGCAGTGCCTGTAAGGCCCTACCTTATCCCCTAATCCCTTTAACCCTCACCCTAACCCCAGATTTAGATTTAGGAGTAGTGCCTGGAGGGCAGCACTGAGGGCAAAAAATACCAAGGACCATTCGTCTTATTTAGCCTGTATTATTTAGCTGTCTCTAAATGTCTTTTTTTTTGTTGTAGTTGTTGTTGTTGTTGTTGTTTTTGCATTGCATTGCAATTTTAGCCAAATACTTTTTGCTCTTAATATAGTGTTCTCATATTTCATGTTGCTTTTATATTGCCTACCAAAAATCTATCAATGTATGTATCAACTTTTATAATTAATTTATTATAATTAATAATTCATTTTATTTTAATTGGTAGTGTTTGTTTTTTTGTTGCTTTGGACAAAAAACATCCACCAAGTCCAATAAACGTACCGGTATATATATGCCTAAAAAATAATCACAACACAGGATTGTGTGTAATTGGATTTGATTGATTGATCGATAATTGATCGGAATGAAAGGTGCTGTTCTTACCTACAACTGGAGGTCCCAGCATGATTCCGAAACCACCGAAGAACATGAGGATGCCGTGGGCCTCCGTGAGCCTCTCAATGCCCACCACCTTGGTGGTGGCGTATGGCGTGATGGACCAGTTCCCCGACATGAAGCCGATGACGGCGGAGATGACCTGCAGCCCCGCGTAGCTCTTGGTGATGGGGATGGCGAGCAGTGCCAGTCCCGACACGATGGAGGTGAAGGCGTAGAGGTAGACGCTGTTCATCCAGCTGATGTCTGTCATCATTCCCAGGCCCAGCTTGCCCAGCACGCCGGCCACTTGGACGATGGACACCAGCGGGAAGAGGCTGACGCCCTCGATGAGTCCCTCGCTCTGAGCCACGTCCTCCATGAAGAGCAGTGGCGGGAAGGCTCCCAGGCTGTAGAGGAAGATGGTGACGCAGAGCGAGCCGAAGACACGGTCCTGGAAAAGGTCGGCCATCGAGCGCAGGTAGGTCGAGTAGGACTTCTGCTTCGTCTTGATGACCTCAACCAGAATGGCGCAGATGGAGAAGCTCCGCCCGAACGCCAGTGGCGTTTCCGCAGGCGTCTCCTTGGCGATCTCCTTGGTGATCAGCGGGTCCTCGGGTGTCTTTTTTTCACTCTCTGCTGGCGTCGATGCTGACTTAATGGGGTCAGGGTCAGAGGTCACGACCTTCTCCAGGAGCTGACCTTCGGCCTTCTCCAGGGCGGCGGCCTTCTGTTTGAGGTAGTAGGCGGGGACGTGCAGTGGCCTCATTGGCCCGCCACAGGCGATGATGTTGAGCGCCAGCGAGCCAATGATCAACAGGCAGCCATCAAGGCCGAAGCGCTCGATCAACTCGTTCTGACCCGTGGCATAGAGGAAACCACCAAAACTTGTACCTGGAAGGGGTGGGATACAGGTAAGTATTGCATATGTACTGTATGTATACTGACAGAGTGAAATGGTGCATTGCAGAAAATTCTGAAATTGACCAACCAATAGAAAGACACAAAGGCTGGCCTAACAAAAGAATTTCTAAGGCAGACTAGACAATAGAATATCAACAATGCAAATGTTATTCGAATTATCAATAATCAATAAAAACAAATAATATAATTATTTATTATAATTAATAAAAAATAGAATAAATCAATATCTAGTTTTAGAAAAATTATAGAATTTTATGGAAATGTATTTGTTGGTATGGTTACCTGTTGACACAATCCCAAGAGCGAGGCCACGTCTCTTGTCGAAATACTGACAGGTGATCGTCATAGTAGCAGCATAGACCAACCCACAGCCAAGTCCTGGAGAACAATAAAGTAAAGCACCTCATTACTGCCTGTGCCTGCACCCACCCAGACAGAACTGTCTCTACTCTCAAGATTCCTGACCTACTTCCTCAGGGCCGTTTCAAGGTACTTGGGGGCCCCAAGCAAACAGGACATGGGGGCCCTTCACTCCCCGTAAATACTTACATGAACCACATTGTTATAATTTTCAAACATCATCAATATAACTATTTGTATTGTGCAGTTGTCTAACTCCAGTTTAAAGTCATTTTTTGTTGAAAAACACCAACTTAACTACTAAAATGATTAAACAGTCAATCTTGGGGGTCCCTTTCAGCCTGGGGCCCCAGGCAATTGCCTGGTTTGCCTGCCTTGTTGCGACGGCCCTGTACTTCCTGCCTCTTGGACTCATAAAGCACCTCCATGACCTACTCATTTCTTTCCCTTCGAGGGGCCAAACAGGTGTGCAAAAATTATTTCCACGTGAACTAGTAGGTTGTAGATGCCATTCACTGCACACCTCCACTGGCACTAGTGCCTAGGGGATGTTGTTTTATATAATGATTCCCACAGACCAGGTAGTAATTTGTGGTGATCCTCCGGTCGGTGCTGGTGAGGGAATCAAGTGTTGCGGTGGTCGATGGAATCGGTCAGTATGCAAAGTGTGTGCAGACAGCGCTCAAACACACACTTACCATGCTGCCATATTAGATACACGCCTGTGAGCTTATCTAGTGCCTTAAGAGTCACCTGCTGAGCCAATTTCAAATGGCTAAGATTTTTAATTATTCAGATCAATCTCAATCTGTGGTGCTGGGAGTTGATTGTGTAGCGCTGTGCCACAAATTGGTCTATGAATGGGAAACCCTGAAGGCATTGGGATTGAGTCTGGAAGCTTTAGGAGGGAGAATGCAAGGACAGCTAAGGCTTACCAACGACTACGCCGTAGGAGAAGATGAGAAACTGGACGTTGGGTGCAAAGGCACTTAGCATGAGGCCTCCAGAGACCATGACCCCACTGAAGATGACCACCGGCCTGGCTCCAAAGTTAACCACACAAGCACTGAAAATGGGGCCTATGGAAAGAAAGAGAGAGAGAGAGAGAGAGAGAGAGAGAGAGAGAGAGAGAGAGACAGGGAGAGATATGCATTATAGTTATGAACATTTAAATATGCTCTGTGTATGCATTACCTTGGCAATGCAAACACCTTTTCTTGTCATGTCAATAAAGACATGTATCTGTGTATATCAAAGTCTATTAAGAGGACCACAGCAGGTCAAGTTCATGGCTGGTAACATCAATGACCCAGTGTTGAAAACACACACACACAAACAAGCACCAGTATTAACTATCTACTCTTCCATAGCTGGAGGCAGGCTGTATTGACAAAGCAGCTTTCTGGTCAATAATTGGGATGTAACGGACAGATCTGTTTCATAACCGTGACCGTGTCAGTCAATAAAGATAGAAGGTGAGAAAGTTATCTAGTCAGTATCGCTGTACAGTTTCCAGGGTGAAAGTTGACAGCAGTCCACTGTGCCATGGCACTTCAGGCTGTGTTGAGTATTGCGGTCATACGGTAATTTGACCTTCCATGAAGCAGCAGGCTAACTAACAATTAACTATTAGGAGAACAGTAAGAACTTTTTGCTAAGTTTTTGAGCAATTTTGACCATGTTAGAGACGATCATTCTCAAGGGCTATGTGAGTGTGTCAATTGTCTCCTAGTAGTCTGTGTACGGTATACTACAATTGTGTGTGCAATGAAGCAGTAGTGTGTGTGTGTGTGTGTGTGTGTGTGTGTGTGTGTGTGTTTTCTTTTCAGCCGGGAGGATTACAGGGCTTTCTGCTGGCAGGTTCAAAAGAAGAAGAAAAAAAGTCAACCCCCACACCACACACTTTCAACTTACTTGCAATCAAACCGATGCCAGACACCAAGGAGCCCACCCATGCGGTCATGCCTTTGCCCTCCTGGTAAGTGCTCAGCCACTCTGGGTAGAGCACGCCGACTGATTGTGGAGAGCCATACGCCAGGAGCAGGGCCAGGAAAGATGCAACCACCACAGCCCATCCCCAACCACCGTCCAAGGGTTTTTTTGTGCTCTCAAGTGTCATGTTGTTGTTTTGTGAGGTGCTGAGTTGAGAGTAGATGTCTGGGTTTACCTGCGGGGTTGGAGATAGTGTAGACATTAGACAAGTATGTTCGTCGTGTACATGGAGTGGGTTAACTAAAAATACATAATTAAATAATTAAAAAAAGGGACAAGAAAAGAGATTTAAGTCCTCTACACAACCAAAAGACTTATCTAATGCATAAAAGCGACTGAAAACGTCGTTTTCTTATAAGGAAACCGCACCCAAAACAGAGATCGTGATTCTTCATGATGCGCTATGAGCGCTCTTGCCGTTACTTTTGAATGAGCGACAGCGCATTCCATTTGACTGCCCTTGTTCCAAGATTTCAGTTGAGCGCATCTAGACACAGCGCACTGATGGTGCGTAAAAGCAAAAGTTTGCGCTGATTTATACTTGATAATTGTTTTTTTGGATGATTATTCATAAGACTCATCAAATCATCAGCAATAAAGACAGATTCGACATACAATGAGAGTTTTTTTTTCTTTATCAGATAAAACAGCGGATTTCGCTAAACTGCACTATAACAATTTCATAACATACATAAACGAATTTGCCTATCAATGTTTAGCATTGGATCAATAAAAGCAAAGGAAATCACAAGTCAGACGTGACATATTTTTGTTTAAAAAATATTCAATCTTACCTCGAATTCCGCGTCACCTGCAGAAAGATGTAGCCTATTTGGTCAGCTTCAAAGCAGCCAGTTGGGACAGGCTACGGCTAACTGGTGATTGGACCTCGGACAAATACTTTAAATATCATTGCGCGTTATAACTGTAAGGCAAAACATTAAACGACAAATAGCATCTTCTGAATGGTAACATCATCTCGTTCAGTCTTCAGTAGCAGGCTGAGGCAACTGAGGGGGAAGGTTGCTGTAGCGGCTTTTGTTGCCGGGTGTTGAAACCGGTTTGAAGCTGTTCTCGCTGGTCTGCTATGCTGATGCTCAACTTCCTCCTCTTTTCTACACTGGTTATAAGAACAGCTGTTACTAACATCAAATAAGTCAGTGTTGTATCTTGAGCTGAGAAACTATATTATTTGTCTCCGTTTGAAAAAAATAATATGGTGTTGTCAATTTATTGTTTTGCGCTATATTAGTGGCTGATGCAATGGACCACCTCTCAGACTCACAACAGCAATAGGCAGTAACATTACACTAGGCCTATTTCAAAAGAGAAAGTCGTACATAATGACTTCATGCAATCTTTTATAATTCGCGACAGCTCTTCTCTATTCCCACAACAGACAGAATTCATTAATGTCTAGCAGCTCAGGAAACTAACCAAGGAAGGTCATCATTAGAAATCATGTCATCCAGTCTGAGAGGCAGCATCTTTCCCTCACAGAACACGCTTCATAGCCATTTTTCAATATTTGATATGCGAACAACACTCTTTATAATGTCATTATTGCACACATTCATTGTCCCAACTGATTTCACCATATCAAGTCGACATAAACATATGCCACGTGCACGATTCCAACCACAGAGGCGCTGTGCCGCATTTGACACTGCCTCAGTTCCAGTCCAAACCGGTTGTTGATGAAGCTACACGTGCGGACGCGGGGTTGCTTCGGGTGGGGGGAAGGATGCTAACTAGACCAAACCATTCTTTCGGGACGTTTGTTCGGAAATCCGTATTTTTAGAATGCAGTGTTATTGACAATTTCGACGGGCCATGTTTAAATGTACAGACCGACCTACAGTAGCCAAACTGCTTCAAAGTACCATGACGTCATTGTGTTTACAATACAGACTCAGATGTTCCGAGGCAATAAATGAGGGTCAAATTGTGCGCACAATTTACCGAAAAAAACACTGAGTGCAAAATCGAAATGATGGAATGTGGATGTGTATATTGGCATAAGAGCACGCATTGGTATAATAACATTAAATAGATATTTTAAAAGCTTGGTAACTGTTGGCTTGCCCACAGCATACTCAAGCACGCTCGCACGCGCGAGACGACACAAAGCGGCGGGTCTCCCTGGGTTGCCTCATTAACCTTGCCTGGAGAAAGACTTCGGTCTCATTCGACGAACAGGGGAAATGAGAATGTAATATGGTTGCATTTAACCTATGCTTTTACATTGGTTATGCTTCTTGAAATTGTTCCGGGATCTGAATATCAATTTACTGGTTTATAACCACACTGTCATGATCCCATATGACATGAAAGACATGGGGGTATAGGCACTTCCATCAATAAATATTTTTTGTTGGCATTTTATTTTTGGTCGTAGTTTGAGAAGATGCTAAAGATTGTGATTTCTTTTGCAATTATCTTTGACTACTATAAAACTATGCAAATAAACAAATACATTCTCAAGGTGTCAATACAGTGTGTTTATTATGTTCATGCAAATTGAAAGGTTAACATAATAATTGTGCCCCATCCAGACCTTGGAATACTATTTCAATAATCTATATGTGAGGGAAATGACTTAAAGGCCAAATACTGGTAGGCAGGCTTTCAAGTAATCTCACATTTCTTCATTAATGACCACCTGAACCTTCCTGCAAGAACAGCTGTTCCTCTCTGTGTATGTTGCTAGAGAAGCCTGCTGAATCATTAGTCAGCAAACAACCTCTCAGGATAGTGGACAGTTGGGGCCTAGGTGGTCATGGGGGGTAATCCAAGCCCAGGTGGATAAACCTGGCTTCGGGAAGTAAATCTCGTGCTGGAGTAGCCTCCTGGCTTTGCCTAGTTATAAACTGAAGGAGGGTATTCCAGGACAGGTAGGTGGTTCAATGATAAACCTGGTTAAGTTAATCTACTAATCTAATCTAATATCTAATGGACCTACTAATATACTAACCTGTATGTTTAGTTAAGAAAGTTAGGACTTCAAGCTATTCTATTATCAGAGTTATCCCTACTTTTGGCATTATTTACCACAGTTTTTCACTTCACCACCAACTTGGAATACCCCCCCCAGAACATGACTATGCAGAAATATCTCTATACACACCACCGCTTAATCATCAAGGGACAGCGATCAAAGCAAAATATAAATATCAAACAGGACACAGAGTGGACCACATGTTAAGGCTTTTTAATTGTTTTGATGTGGGGATAAGCTAGATTATGCTTACATTTTTTTTTCCCAATTCCCGCAATACCACAGTGACTTAAGGCTCATAGGTGTGTTCCATCCACTAATGAGGGTTATACATGAGCAAAACTTTACATTCATTTGTCAACAGTCTTGAAATAAAAATACTTCATCAGAAAGAAAAAGAAAGAAAGAAGAGAAAGAAAGAAATAAAGAAAGAAAGAAAGAAAAGAGAAAAAGAGACAGAGAAAAACAGAAGAGTGAAACCTGATGGTGGATTCTGGTAAAAATCTGAAATGCGTAGATGAACACTTCCTTGTAAAACATATTTCAAACAAATCAAATAAAGCATATTTACAAGACAAATGTATAAAAAAAGGTTTATACAATATATAATTTGAAAACAACACCCCTACACACACTCAGGGAAAAAAAAAACAAAACAAAAAAACAACAACAAAAAACAAAACCAACAAAAATCTGGTTTCTGAATGTCATCGTGCCGTTTGAGTGGGAAAAAAGAAACAAATAAAACAAAAAAGCATCAACAAAATGCACCAACACCATCTCCCAAAGACTCAAACCTAATATATACGCCTCCCAATACACTGACACAGTGATGGAGGAGTGAGCTGCATTCGATACCTTAAGGAAAGTGTGTGTGTGTAGGCCACAGTGCTACCATATAAGCGGGAAATATGGACAAACAAAAGCAAGTGGAAATAAACAAATTTGCAGAATTTTCAAAACACCTTTCTGTAGAGTGTCATTAACTGCGTTGCAGCCATGACACACTTTGCCAGACTTTACTTTTGTACTTTCTGATTCTTTTTTTTTTTGTTTGTTTGTTTATTTGTTTTATAATCTTTGAGATTAGATTTGGTTTCATCACTGAGTGAATGGGACACGACAATTGAATTAGGAGAGATGGTGGTGAATCATCAATCAGCTAAGTGCTTTGTGTTGTTCTGGCATTACGTCTAAGATGGTCTTACGTGAGGCACCCCAAAACTGGGAGCAAGGAGGGCAAGGAAGGATCTAAGGATCTAAATCGTTCCGGAAATGACAAAGACTTAAGACCAGTTTGCAAACACACATACAAACACACGCACACGTGTGTGCAATGGGGTGGGGACATTTTTTTCTCCCTTTCAAAGCTTAGGAAAAAAAAGATGCAGACTTATTTACACTGGAAATTGATCTTGGGCGGGGATCCGTGTCCCAAAAGCATAGCTGCCAACAAAGTAGCAACTTAGTTCACTATGGGAAATTGCATTGCAACAAACAAAGTTACTGAAGTAGCAACTATGCTTTACAGGGCAACAGACCTCGATTCTCTCGATCGTCTCGCATAGTTGTCAACACATTCTGCTTTAAAAACATCACAGTGGTACCAGTTTCAGACGCAACTCGTGGACAACTTGACACATTCTTTCACAATGCTATCAGTCATAGAGGAATGGACCATTATCGCAGTTCTGCGATCGAGACTCATTCAACAGACAAACAGGATGATGCGGAATATTCGTGTTTTTGGAGAAACGAGGAGTCAAAAAAGTGCTGCTTAGGGGCGAAGTGACTCTGAAGATACAAAATAATAAAAAAATATACACAAATAAAAACTAGTCAAGACAAAAAAGCACCTCCCCATACATTACATGACCAGGGAGAGGGCTACAGAAGGAGAACATTTCCATTTGGAGTGCCCTTTTTATGGTAAATTCTGGAGCGTTTCAACCCGTTATTTGCAGTCATGGGTGTTGACGGTTGGAAAAAAAAGACAGCAAATTTGGTACACTAGACCCATATCAAAGAAAACGAACTTGAAAGCGACTTTCTGTGCTCAGTTCAGTTGGCCTTAGCTGTCAGTTAGTTAGCAGCTGTCACCTACGAAATAGCACATTTTATTGTTAATTTTCCAACCGTCGGAACTTAAATCAGGGCCATTGGTTGAAATGCTCCAGGATCTCCTTTAAACACAGGTGGGTACAGTACATGAAATGACAAGACAAGATAAACACCTGCTAATGGCAAACTTCTCACTACGCGAAGAATAGTAGTGGAGAGGGTGGCGCAATGTACAGGATGAGAGGAGGACTCTTATCCTGGCCAGATGCAGATAAAATTCCCAATAAAACAAAAGGACCCATTATTATTATTATTATTATTTTCCCAAAGAGGAGGACTAAATTTCTCCATATTGCTCCAAGCTAGATTCCTACAGGCACTAATTGTCAGACTGTTTGCCATCTCTCTTCAAACTGACTGGTCATAAAGGATTTTGTTCAAATGGAGTGAGGAGACATAAATCTATAATGCTCAACTAATCACCATAAACACGCAAGAAGACAGACAGACAGACAGACAGACACAAACGCACACACACAAACACACAGATCTTTAAAGACCTTCAAAACATCTTAAGCAGTCAACTCGTCCTAATTATTACTGCCACAACCACTTATTTAAGAGACTTATTTCACGCAGAAGTCAATCAGCATTCAAATCAAACTGCATCCACATATACACATACATGCGCGTACATATAATCTTGAGCTTTGAGGATAAAGCCTGGGGCAAAACATTAATTAAATCTTGTTCTTCTATACTAGGTCTAAAAATAAAACAACAAACAAACAAAAATAAAGTACCATTTCCATTTTGCGGTTTCTCTAGCAGCTTTATATTGAAAGGTACTGCACTGTTGGGTCATACAGGCACTAGAACTGATAAGTTGATGCTATGTGTTATACTAGATCAAGACAATCTTTGATGCTATAAAGTAATCAGCTAGAAATAAAAATCCCTTTTTTTTAATTCTCTTTCTTTGAAATGGAAAGGCACTAATGCCCTTCAACCATGTGTGAAAGGGGTGTTCCTAAACACACACAAACACAAACACCTCAAAACAGCGGGGTGAAGAGAAGAGGCGGGTTGCAAGCACTGAGGAGTTATGATTGGACGCCTGAGGTGACAATCAATCAAACCAACCAACCAACCAACCAACTGCATTTGGAAAGACGAAGAGGATTCCTTTTTCTTTTTTCTGCTCTATCACGGAACTGATCACACAGTTAAAAGTCTATAGGATCTCAGTGCAAGTCGACAACTTTTAATGTTTATTTGGGTAGTGTAAGTGTATTTAAGAAGTTTGGGCGGGTTGTAAGCCTTTGGCTTTGATGCACTGCGCAAATGTGATTGATGGGGTGTGTGTGTGTGTGTGTGTGTGTGTGTGTGTGTGTGTGTGTGTGTGTGTGTGTGTGTGTGTGTGTTTGTGTGTTCAAATAGTCAAACATGCTTGCCTGTGTGCATGTTTGTGTACGTTTGGAAGTGTGTGTGTGTGTGTGTTTGAAAGTGTGTGTGTTTGTGTCTCCAGTCCTACTCCGACACCAGCTGAGGATAATAGGCAGAGGGGAGAAGCGGAGGGAATGGAGCTGCAGCGACAGCGACAGCGATGATAATTCATGCATCCTGTGGCGACGGCGGCTGGTGCTGAGGCTGCAGCGAAGCCCCTGATTGGCCAGCAGATGGCTGGCTGGGAGGAGCCAGGGGAGGCGGAGCCTGTGAAAAGATGCTGGCCGGCGTGTTGGGGGAGGGGGGCGGCGTGGGCCGCTTGAACTTGTCTGGACTGTTGCTCCTTCTCGGGGAGGGTCTCTGTTGGATGGAGAGACAGAGAGAGAGAGAGAGAGAGAGAGAGAGAGAGAGAGAGAGAGAGAGAGAGAGAGAGAGAGAGAGAGAGAGAGAGAGAGCAAGAAAGGATGGGAAAAAGAATAAAAGAAAAAGAAAGAAATAAGAAAAAAGAGGTGGTGGCGGGAAGGGTACAGAAAAAGTGAGTAAGTATGTGTGAGAGAGAGAGAGAGAGAGAGAGAGAGAGAGAGAGAGAGAGAGAGAGAAATGATGAATAGTGAAGACATACCAACTCTACCAACACATCAACACTGCTAAGTTACTCTTAAGTCTAAAATATCCTACCTCATTGTGTACCCGAATGAGCCAAATTAATATGGCTGTGGTTTGTGATCGATTTCATTTGCATGTCCTTGCACAACTCAACTTCCATGACTCGATTTCATAATACAAGATTACATGATTAGTTGATTTAATATCACTTGAACTGGGCCTAAATGTGATTATCTAGGAGTGCGTCATTTTGCTTAACACTAAACAATCCACCAAACACTATGTCTTCACAATTTCATAATCATTTTTAAATGCTGGGATCCCTGTGTGTGTGTGTGTGTGTGTGTGTGTGTGTGTGTGTGTGTGTGTGTGTGTGTGTGTGTGCAAAAAAGGATAAGGGCTAAATATGCAGCAATATCCTAGCCTGACATAGCCCGCCCATAATACGAATGTTCATCCGTATCCATGGTCTGGGAACGGTCCTCTGGGGCGTGTTTACATCGGGAGAGAGTCTACCGGCCAATAAGCGAAGCTGATTAGACGAGCTGTCCAATCGTTTCAAACCCCGTTTCAATGCCCTCCCCTCCGCAGTATAATCGCGTCAGGTTAAAGAACCTCCAGACCATGAATACGGATGAACAGCAGTATTATGGTCGGGCTATGTCAGGCTAGCAATATCCTACATGGAAATAAAAACAATAAAAAACATTTTTTTTCCATTTAGAAATGTGTAAAGAACCTTAAGGATAAAAATCAAATAAAAAAGAATAATAAGGGAAATGCACATCACATGCACGCTAATGCGTTTTTGTTTGAGTGTGCACAAGCTTGCATCTACAGTATCTCTGTACTGGAATGTCTTTGTGTGTGTGTGCCCTTAAATCTGACCAAAGCACGCACGCGCGCGCACGCACACGCGCACACACACACACACACACACACACACACACACACTTACTTTTGTTTGGTTATTTGTGCCTGCAGCATTATTTACCGTGTGCACATAAAGCATACGTTCAGGGGACGCACCGTGCTGTGTGTGTGTGTTGCTAAAAGGTCTTGCATAGCTGTGTGTGTGTGTGTATTTCTAAAAGGTCTTGTATAGCTGTGTGTGTGTGTGTGTCTTCCCTGCACGTGCTGCTTGGGCAGTCGAGAGCTCAGTAAGATATGAAACGCTGCAGGGTGCTGCATGATATGAGTCCCTTTGACAGCGATGTGTGTGTTTCAGCAGTCTATGCTTTATGGTGTGTGTGTGTGTGTGTGTGTGGGAGAGTGTGTGTGTCTAAATGGGTGTGTGAGATACTGTGGATTATCTGCTCAAGGGTGTGCCTGAACTCCTGTGATTGAGTGTGTCTGTGTGTGTGGCATTACTTGGATGTGTGTGAAGTGTGTCTGTGTGTGTGTGTGTGTGTGTTCAGTGACTCACAGCAATGCCATGCGATGTGCCCACGTGCATATGAAGGCCTGGGCTGTTGTAGTACGACATTCCCGCTCTGGTGAGGGTCGTTGGGGGAGTGAAACCCACAGTGTGACTGGCGTATGACAGCCCTGGAGGAGAGAGAAGGAGAGATAGAGGGAGGGAGGGAGAGAGAGAGGGAGGGAGGGAGAGAGAGAGAGAGAGAGAGAGAGAGAGAGAGAGAGAGAGAGAGAGAGAGAGAGAGAGAGAGAGAGAGAGAGAGAGAGAGAGAGATGGAAGGAGAAAGTGAGCAAATTATAATAATAATGGTTTGGGAAGCTGGACTTATCCATGTCATTTGGTCATTTTGTTGTGATTTGAGGTTATGGTGTACAGAGGGACAAAAGGTTGTTTGAGGCATCTGCAATAACTTCAGGCCCCCTTGGCTCTTGTTGGCTCAGACACACACACACACGTTATTTCTACTAGCGCTAAACTAAAGAGCATGCATGCACGCATCATATGTGCACGCGCACGCACACGCACGCACACACACACACACACACACGTTATTTCTACTGGCACTAAACTAAAAGTGCATGCATGCACACATCACATGCACACAGACACACAGACACACAGGTCATAGCTCCATCTCAGCACTTCCTCCCACACATCTTTGCCACTTTCCCTTCCAGAAATGTGGTTCCTGTGAAACACAGCACCCCCCACACCCACCCACACATACTAACACTGAACCATCCCCACGCACACATACACACACTCAACCGTAAATGACCTGCCTTGTTTTGAAATCTCAGTTGTGAGCAAATAGGCTCCAAACTGGCGGAACAGCACCATGTTAAGTTTGTGTTGACAAAACAAGTTACAGTTTAGTCGCGTCACGTGTGTATGTGTGATAGTGGTGTGTGTGTGTGTGTGTGTGTGTGTTTGTGTTACGTGGGGTTTACACACTGGTTTACATCAGTGTTTCTCAAAGTGTTGTCCACGCCCAAGCCCAAGCGGTCCACAAAGGGATTTCCAAAAAATATGTGGATTTAGTTTGTGTTTTTACATTAAGATTACTTGAAAGCTAAAAATGTGTTGCTCACTGAATACAAAGAAGCAGGCCTCTAATTGATAACAAACTTCTGGCTATCTGATTTGGAGTGCTTATAAATGCCTTTTTAAAAATACCTATGCAAGCCCACTGACTTGGTTAAAGGGTAGCAGCATGTGACTTGGAGGGGGAGCGTGAAGGCAGGTGGTCCCTGAATTATTATTGTTTTTTTTTGGGAGCGAAGTGGTCCTCGGTCTGAAAACGTTTGCGAAACACTGATATACATTCATAGTAAATACACGGTTCTATCCATGATGACCTACAAATACACATGAAAGCTACATATACCAGCACAGCTGTGTTTCAGGAGGAAAGAGATCCTCAGCTGTTGAAATATGTCAGAGATGACAAACAGACACAACAGCAGGGGAACAACAACAACCACTTCACAGCACGGCTTGTGTTTTGACGGCAGCACAGGCGCGCGCACGTGTGTGTGTGTGTAGATTTGAGGCCGTGTGCTGTAGAAACAGGAAGCTTTGAGTTCAGGAACACACACACACACACACACACACACACACACACACACACACACACACACACACACACACACACACACACACACACCTCTCTGCAGCTGAGGGCTGTGTGATGCCTGAGTACACTCACAAGTTCCGTTACTCTACCTCAGAAGAACACCACAGCACGCAACCAACAATAACTGCTCTACAACCTATAGAATCTATATGCTTGCTGGTGACACCATCAAAGGCTTGCAAAGTGAGAAAACGATACAAAAGAGATTACAGTAAATGCTGTGTGTGTGTGTGTGTGTGTGTGTGTGTGTGTGTGTGTGTGTGTGTGTGTGTGAGAGAGAGAGGACAAAGAAAAGTATTCTGCAACAATGCATCTATACCATAAAGTTCCCCTGGTCCCTGTCCCACATACTACCAAACCCACAGTGTGATATGGAAAGACTGCCATAACATTCAGCACACTAATGCATACCGTACGTGGTTGCTCTCAGACATGACGTACACAAATACTTGACCTATATTTCTGTATATGAGCTGGTGACACGTCACAGGATGCATTCAAAAAGGGAAGAGCGAGACAATAATGTATACATGTTGTGAACTCAAGACATCGAGTGAACTCAAGACATCGAGTGAAACAAAGGGCCTCACCCACATACCATAAACTTAAGCACATAAGCTGAGGTGAAAACAAAAAAGATTACCATAAACTTCATTAAAAACTAACTACATTAACAAACAGCACCATCAACCTGCATGATTTTTATATACTGAAATGGTAAACTGTAACACCCTGTATTTTGAGGAAGGAGAAAAACACTTCCATAAAATTTGTGGACAGGCTTTTTAATTAATTTATTTTTTAACTCTGACTCCTACAGTACATCGAAAGTCGGGGTCAGATTTCAAATGTTGCAATTAATGACTCAGTCAGTGACTCCTAGTTAGCATGACTCTGGCAGTGAGGTGGTGTCAAGTCAGGTAAGTTTAAAAACAAGGAACACTTTCTCTCTTTTTGGGGCAAAAAGGAGAGAAGAAAAATAACTTATTGGGTCTAGCACAATATTATTATATTAATTTAGATATCCAAAGCGGGTAAAAAAAGCTTTTAAATTGAAATAATTGATATGGCAAATCTGGAGAGGGCTTATTTGTAATTACTTCTAAGCTGCTTGGCTTTGTGAAAGCTTCCTTTGAATTCCTTATAATGAACTTATAAATACTTGCTTGGACGCCTGAGAGAGTTACCAGAGTAACAGGTTTCCAGGAAGTCATAATACATCAAAGACATATCAATGGGGATTATCGTGTTTCGTGCCCTTACTTTCTCACTACCAATCACAATTCAAAGAGCTTTATATCGCACAAAAACTCTCTCTGGACTTTAAGAGCACACCATCGTTTTTTGAGGGGAAATTTGCTTATTTACAGACTACAGTCTAGAGGCGCGTTAGATAAGATAGATATCCTTCTCTTCTCTGTGTGTAATGCAACCTACATGGATATCCTCCACTCTCTGTCCAATTCAGCGGAAGTTGGTTATCTCAGCTAACCTCGGAGCTAGGATAGGTGGTGTAACCCAGCAACAGTAAAATGTGCTAAATGTGCTAAGCTACTATTGGCTATCGCTTGTCACTGGAACCTACTGCGAGAACACGGAAGGTAGGGGAATCTTCTAAATAAACTCCTGGGGAGATAGGAAATGAGCCGAAGCTCTGGGAAAGCTAGTGTGTCCCTTTATCTAATTAATTAATTGATTTATATATCAACTAACTGCATTACTTAATTAAATGGGCCCCTGGCAGTTGGGTTGAGCCCATGAGGCGTGGATCTGCTCAAGGTTTCTTCCTAAAAAGAATGAATACAAATAGAAGGGAGTTTTCCCTTGCCTGTTATTCATGGGTGCCCCTCGTACAGCCTGTATAGAGCTGCCAGACAAATGGTTTGCAATTGGCGCTCTACAAAAAAATTGAATAGAAAAAAATTAGCTAAATGACTCAACTCAACTAATACTACTCAACTAGCACTGAGTAATCCTGAGAAACCTCACTCCAAACAATTGATAAACACAAACTGACCATCTCTGATTTACATTTTGTATAACATGTGAAAGGCAAATAAACTAAAAGTTATGCTGGGGGCCTGTGTCTGTTACCAGCTAAAGGCGCAGCCTGGGCTGCAACACACATGGTTTGCTTAGAGCCCCCGTCAAATCTTAGAAAACACTTTTTACTCGTAAGCGTCATTTCTGGACCTTCAGCGAAAATCGATTTTATGGTGGACCATGAACACAACCGTTTAGTTTCCTAGAAATCTGCGAAAACATAGCAGAATGAATTCAATGAACAAAGTTCTGTCCTGAAGTGCTTTTGACCTTCCAGGGGTCAATAAAACTCTCGAGAAATCTCATAAAATGACTAGACATCATAAAGGCCTATGTCTTTTCATCGCTAGAGATATCCTTTGTGGTCATCCACCAAACACCAAAGGGGTTCTAGAAACCACTCTATGGTCAGAAAAAAGTGTGCCGTACGCTTAATTTTCTGTATAGCATTAAGTATGTGTGCTTGAGGGGGGTGGACAAACTGATGTGAATAAATAATGCATGTTGCCATTAAAATACCGGTAGATGAAAACCGCTTAAATTGCAAATATGAACATTTAACCGCGTGTCTAGCCATAGACATTGTGCGGTAGGAATGGTATTTTGATCCCACAGTTGGTCAGGACACGGCACGTGACTAGCCTCATGTTCGCATTCCACATTTGATGGAAACACGTGCAGATGCACATATTCTTTGTAAATGCAAATAAGTTAAATGGGAACATATCTAGTGGTTTATATAGCCCTGCCATTGCCTCATATTTCCTAAATGTCATTCACATTCCATGGTCGCTCATCTCTGATTCTTTCTGAGTTCTCTGCCTGTGTGAAAGGAGCCTTGAGGTTGGAACATATTTAAGTCCCATCACATCAGACTGTGAAAGAGTGGATCAGAGGGGGCATCAGAAGCATTTTCACACATGAATTGGCCACGCCAACACTTATGACCTTAACTCCACTGGAAGTCCTTGGGATGTGCTAGAGTCAATAGAATGGAGCAGTTCTTCTCCATGAACGTCAACACCAAGACTTCTGGCAAGAAATGAATGCAACTTTGGACATAAATAAATGCTTTGTTGTTGCACAAGGGAGTCCTTCCCTTCCCCCTCTCCTCCCCTCTGATCTGGCAAGATGGAAAAACAACTTGGGTGAAGAGTCTACTGGGCACTAAGTGATCAGTGCAGGAAGACCGTGGTACACAGGAAACACCAACAAACTCAACAGTGGATAGTTTCTATTTTAAAACCACTATTGAACAGGTTTCCATGCAGTTCATACCTTTTTTTTGTTTGTAAAACAACAACCCTCAAACGCACAGAAATTTCTTAAGGCTAGTTTCTACAGGATCATACAAGGCATTCCAAAACCATATCTGTGCAAAACAACAGTGAGGTACTGTACTGGTAGATTATTATCTCTCTCTCTCTCTCTCACACACACACACACACACACACACACTCTGAATTTATTAACCTCTGCAGTTATCAGACTCGCCTGCCAGCATTCATTCATTACTTGGCAAACAATACTGAAACTATTATGTAACTGCACATTACTCCCTTCAGTGGACTCTCCTAATAGAACTGCAAATGGACACACACATACACACGCAGACACACGGACGGACGGACACACACACACACACACACACGTACAAACCTGGTGATATGGGTCTGCTGGAGCTGGGTGAAGGCGTGTAGGGGATGGGACTGGAGACAGTCCGTGGCCGCAGTCCCTGTGCCGACATTTCGTTAAAGTACCTGCACCAAAGGAAATACAACAACATAAAAACGACAGCAACAACAGCAACAACAACACAATGCATGTACCAGAGCCTCAAATACATCCTATCCCCTAGATATTAATATGAAATTGAACAAAACTTTTACATGTGAAGTTCACCTGAAGCAGAGTTTACTTGTTACTTGCACCTAAAATATTTTTTTTATACTAATAAAATGCAAAGGAGGTCGTAACAGGAGACAAAGAAGTTGTATCAGGAGGAGACATAGATCTTAAACACTCCGGCACAAATATGTGCTACAGCAGTTCATAAGGTAAAGATGGCGGAGATGTGTACTGGAAGTCCTCCTGCTCTGTAAAGAAAGCATCCAATTCACCTTTTTCACCTGGCCGCCATGTTCCGAATGAAAACGAGGCTCGGGTGGTAAAACTAGAAGAAGTGCCGACGAAACGTTAATTTAATTCAATTCAATTTCATTTGTAGAGCGCTCAAATACAGTGCATCGTCTCGTGGCGCTTTACAGGCAGTACGGGAAGCATCTATGAGAAACAGGGGCAAGGAAAAACTCCCTTCGCTTTATAAATATAATAATTAATAATTTCTCACAGATGCCGGACAGAAAAACTACTGCTGGTCCCCTCTCTTACTGGTGGTCAGGTAGAAAGTTGGGCAGATGAGGGGCATCCCATCCCCAGAAACTATTTCTGGGGAAGTTTTACCACCCAAGCCTCGTTCTAGTGCCTCATAGTGACGTAGGTGAAAAAGGTGAATTGCTGGATGTTACATGACTGAAGGTTAGGCTTCTGTTTACTTTCTCCATCACGATAATAGCCATACAGCAAAACATGGGTGGAGGTGCAATAAGTAAAATAGCTTTTAAAATAACATCTCTTTTTAGTGTTATGCGAGTGACCTCAGAAAAGAGATTTACATAATTGAATTGACATGTTTAAAATGGATAGGGCTCGTATTTTATTACAATTGGTGAAACTGCATTTGACATTGTTGTCAAATCCTTGATATACCACAGCTCTGGCCTTGTTTAGTTCTGTATTGCTGTGCCATACAAAAGGTTATGGGGGCCCTAGTTATGCATTATACTTTTTAAGTCTGTACAACCTACTTATCTTGAGGTATGATAACTGCTTGAAGGAGTCCCCAAGTTGGACGCCAAGTGAAGGGACCTGCCTACAAGGACTTCTGTTGTAAGCACCATTACTGGCCTTCAGGGAAGTGCGCACAATGTCTATTTACAGCAAACCAAATATTGATTCTGCTCAGTAACCAAATGTGTATGTGTGTGTGTGTGTGTGTGTGTGTGTGTGTGTGTGTGTGTGTGTGTGAGACAGGGTGTCATAATGGCAAGGTTATTTAACCCAGAAGACACCATCTGTGGAACAGGCATAAACCTTCTAGACCAACAAGAGAGTTGGTTAATTCCGCCCATAGACTGTATGATTCAGCCGTTTTATAAATGAAGAATTCTTTTCCAAAACGCTAAATGAATGAAGAATTCTTTTCCAAAATGCTTTAGCAGCTATTAGTGCAATTTTCCTTTGACATTCAGTTAACACTGGCCCAGTTTAAAGTGCATTGATGTTATGTGATTTGTCCTTACCCAAATAGAAACAGTAATTTTATTGATACCAAGTGAGAGGCACAATAAACTAAGTTTTTGCAAATGTATAGATGGTGTTTTTGAAAAGGGCTCTACAAATCTCTCTCTCCCTCTCTCAATGCCTCCATCTCCTCTTAGCATAGACTTCCTTTGAACCCTCTGTCAGGTCAGACAGAGACGAGGTGTGCCTTCAGCAAGGAAACACGCCGGCAAAAGCCACTGCAGAACTGGCACAGTCAGTCGCTTTCCAACTGGCAAGGACAGGATTCTATCGCTACATCCCCAACACCCCTCTTCCCCTCTCACGCCCTATGCCATGAACCCTCAGACACTTAACTGATATGAATAGATTGCATGACTGCCAGTTAGGTCTGCGGCGGTTCACGCAAAGATCACCGAATGCTGACCAAGATAGAGCCAAATAATATGCTACAATAGGAGCAAACGTGAATCATTTCGGTCTGCATAAGTGCATTACTTCACAGTATAAACTTGCAATGATTTTTCGTATCAATGTAAGAGAGCTTGAAAATAAATGGAACACGGGACTTAACAAACCTTTATACCTATCCCTTTATACCTTTTATCCTCTCTAGCTCAGGGACTCTAGTACTTGGGGGGAGGAGAGGTGTGTGTGTGTGTGTGTGTGTGTGTGTGTGTGTGTGTGTGTGTGTGTGTGTGTGTGTGTGTGGCATTGGTTTTCAGCCACTGCTAGTTGGACGTCCTTAGTAGCAGCAGAAGGGCGTGAGCTGTGCAATCTCTGCTGAAACACAATGTCCCAGAGAGGGGGAAATGACACCAGCAATTACAGGGTGGTTACCAGGGAAGAGCTCTCGGCCGCCCGGCCCGGCCCGGCCGCACTCACTCACACAGAACACACATCCTACAGTACAGCCAACTCATCATTACAGCACTTAACCCATGTTCACACAAGGCCAACGCATCATCACCACCACCACAGTAATTTACTGCCTTCACACCAAAGGCCAAATCCTCACCACAATGCCTCAAGTGTGTCTTAGACAGAGCACGTCTGGGAGCTTGTTCCTATTATATTACAGTGCACTGCAAGCAGGAAAATCATATCTTGTTGAACCCTTTTGAACAATGGATTTTAAATGCTCAAGAGTTTAGACTTTCAAGCTGGGTTTTAAATAAGGAGTGTCTGATTCAAAATTGCCTTTAAGCAATGCATGTTTAGACTTGGTATAAGATGCTTATAATAACTGAACGCCAGCTGATGCTACCACCATGAGCACACATGAAGAGTGTTTCTCTAAGTCGAGAATGCATGCTTTTAAGGCTGCTTTTTCAAGCATTCCACGTCATTGTCAGTCGCCAAGTACTGTTCCAAAGTCAAGCATCCTTCTAAATTCTAGCGAGGACAGAGGCCTTTGTTCATAGATTTTTCAAGGATGCACTGATGGAACCTTGTTTTTGAAGTGTACGACTTCCAAGGCGAGTGTGCTACCTACATGTAGGAAGCATTCTCAACTTTGAGAAACACTCACAGTTTTGCATCTCCCTTTTTACCATTCAATCTATGCAATGTTGTCGTGTTCTTCTTTGCCACACTGACATCACTCTATGAGCTCAAACTAACAGGTGTAGAAATCTTTACAGGTAAAACCGTATACAGGTGCCATCTATAAGAGGGCTTTAATCATAAGATTGCCTTAATATAGTGCATTACAAATACAATTTGTTGTTATTATTATTATTAATCTGTGTATTGAGAAAAAGCAAAGATTGCAGATCATGTGGAGCCATTTTCTGAGTGTCACAAAAAAGTTTTCAGCATCAAACACAATAAGTTTGAGAATCTACCAACGTTTTACTCATCATTCCATTTCTCCTGTGTCGTCACCACTGATGGACATCTAATGTTTTTATTCATCTTTCTGCACAAAATGCCTGCCCAACTGTAAGTATAACTCATTCCAATAATTTTTGTTTATTAGAATAATATACAGTGGGGAGAACAAGTATTTGATACACTGCTGATTTCTTAGGTTTTCCCACTTGCAAAGCATGTAGAAGGTTGTAACTTCTATCACAGGTACTCTACAACTGTAAGTGATGAAATCTAAAACAAAAATCCAGAAAATCACAGTAGATGATTTTTAAATAATTATTTTGCATGTTATTGCAGGACATAAGTATTTGATCATCTATCAACCAGTAAGATATTTGGCTCTCACAAACATGTTAGTTCTTCTTTAAGAAGCCCTCCTGTTCTCCACTCATTACCTGTATTAACTGCACCTGTTTGAACTCGTTTGAACCTGTATAAAAGACACCTGTCCACACAATCAATCAGACTCCAACCTCTCCACAATGCCCAAGACCAGAGAGCTGAGTAAGGACATCAGGGATAAAATTGTAGACCTGCACAAGGCTGGGATGGGCTATAGGACAATAGCCAAGCAGCTTGGTGAGAAGGCAACAACTGTTGGTGCAATTATTAGAAAATGGAAGAAATTTAAGACAACTGTCAATCTCCCTCGGTCTGGGGCGCCATGCAAGATCTCACCTCGTGGGGCATCAGTGATCATGAGGAAGGTGAGGAATGAGCCCAGAACTACACGGCAGGACCTGGTCAATGACCTGAATAGAGCTGGGACCACAGTCTCAAAAAAAACCATCAGTAGCACACTACACCGTCAAGGATTGAAATCCTGCAGTGCACGCAAGGTGCCCTTGCTCAAGCCAACGCATGTCAAGGCCCACCTGAAGTTTGCAAATGACCATTTGGATGATTCAGAGGAGGACTGGGAGAAGGTCATGTGGTCTGATGAAACAAAATAGAACTGTTTGGGTTAAACTCCACTCATCGTGTTTGGAGGAAGAAGAATGATGAGTACAACCCCAAGAACACCATCCCAACTGTGAAGCATGGCGGTGGAAACATCATTCTTTGGGGATGCTTTTCTGCAAAGGGGACAGGACGACTGCACCGTATTGAGGGAAGGATGGATGGGGCCATGTATCGTGAGATCTTGGCCAACAACCTCCTTCCCTCAGTAAGAGCATTGAAGATGGGTCGTGGCTGGGTCTTCCAGCATGACAACGACCCAAAACATACAGCCAGGGCAACTAAGGAGTGGCTCCGTAGGAAACATCTCAAGGTCCTGGAGTGGCCTAGCCAGTCTCCAGACCTGAATCCAATAGAAAACCTCTGTTTTTCTGATGTATCAAATACTTATTTCTTGCAATAAAATGGAAAATAATCATTTAAAAATCATACAATGTGATTTTCTGGATTTTTGTTTTACATCCCATCACTCATGGTTGTAGAGTATCCATGATAGAAATTACAGACTTCTACATACTTTGCAAGTGGGAAAACCTGAAAAATCAGCAGTGTATCAAATGTGTTGTTGTTGTTCTCCCCACTGTATCTCTTTCTCACAAGTTTTCTTTAGGTTCAGCTGATTTAGATTTTTTGTCACTGAAACGATCTACAACTACTTGAAAGACAATACACAGGAGGAAGCCAAACCCTGAACCTGGTTAGTAAAATAATAGGTCCCAAGTACACAGTGACTCAATGAGACAATGTGTAATGATGGGGTGTGATAGGGTAATATACTGTAGGTGTAGGCAGAAAGTGAGCTCTCTGGAGTTTACCCAGTGCAACGGAAAGAAGGGGAAAAAGATTAGCCAAACAGGAGGGATGCATGACTGACAGTTGCTTGAGCACTGACTGCCTATTACATTGGATGTCCTTGACAGCTGGCATTGTCAATGAGTCTAATACAGAGGCCATTACGAGAGAAGCAATATGAAGGTCGTTAACGGAGAAGGAACATTGCCAGCAGCAGTGAGGGTGGGGTGGGGTGGGGTAGAGTGGGGGGGAGAGAGGAACGCCGCGACCGCACAAACATGTTTAGCCCACATGGGAAATCAAGCAGCCATTTTGAGAAACGGGGGGGAAGATATAAAGGTTTAAAGAAATGAAGTCGTCATGAGGAGACCATTTTGTGACATCAGCCACTGTAAAGAGCTTATGATCAGAACAGGTTTGAGTGTGTGTGTGTGTGTCTTAATTCATCCAAGGTACAGTAACCACATAAGAGGTTTGTGTGACTGTGTGTGTGTGTATACCTGTCACCATCAATCTCAAGGCTGCTCCCAGGCTCTGACAGCTGCACGCAGTGCCTGTGTGTGTGTGTGTGTGTGTGTGTGTGCGCATACCTATCGACATCCATCTTCAGACTGTTCTCTCTTTCCGATAGCTGCCTGCAGTGTGTTTGTGTATGTCTGCCTCTCGTCATCCATCTCCAGACTGCTCTCACCATCTGATAGCTGCCTGCAGAATGCATGTGTGTGTGTGTGTGTGTGTGTGTGTGTGTGTGACCTCTCGTCATCCATCTCGAGACTGCTCTCGCTCTCTGATAGCTGCCTTCAGTGTGTGTGTGTGTTTGTATGTGTGTGTGTCTATACCTCTCGTCATCCATCTCGAGACTGCTCTCGCTGTCTGATAGCTGCCTGCAGTGTGTGTGTGTGTGTGTGTGTGTGTGTGTGTGTGTGTGTGTGTGTGTGTGTGTGTGTGTGCATACACGTGTACCTCTCGTCATCCATCTCCAGACTGCTCTCGCTCTCTGATAGCTGCCTGCAGAATGTGTGCGTGTGTGTGTGTGTGTGTGTGTGCATACACGTGTACCTCTCGTCATCCATCTCCAGACTGCTCTCGCTCTCTGATAGCTGCCTGCAGAGCGCCTCCCTGCGCTCCACCTCTCTCTGCAGTTTCCTCTGGAGCCGGATGTTCTCCTCTCGCATGTGCCGCTCCTCCTCAATATACTGAGCCCGCTTCTCCGTCTCTGAAACACACACACACACACACACAGACACATATAAATAGATACACATGTGCGTACACACCCTCTCATACACAAAAACACACGTACTGAACACACACACACACACACACACACACATAAATAGATACACATGTGCGTACACACCCTCTCATACACAAAAACACACATACTGAACACACACACACATAAATAGATACACATGTGCGTACACACCCTCCCATACACAAAAACACACGTACTGAACACATACACACACACACACAAATAGACGCCCATATGCATACACACCCCCTCATACACGAAAACACACACGTGAGTATGTACACACTGACTAAGTAAACCCAGCATTTCTTTCTGTAGTACTGCAACATTTTTGTGTCCAATATTGCACTGTGCAGTATAGGCCTAATGCACTGTAGTATATCTGTAATACTGCTTTTTTTTAAAGACAGTTTTTTTTTGACTCAAAAAATATACTGACTCATTATATGTATACATACCGCCTCAGTATACAGTAGCCTATACTTGATTCCAAAAACTGTGCATATGCCTGTACACACACACACACACACACACACACACACACACACACACACACGTGTATACACACGCATGTCTGTGCACTCACACACACACACACACACACACACACACACACACACGTGTGCTCACATGACATACCCCAAACATGCTTTCACATGTGGAAAGAGTTCATTACTGGAACTAAATCACCTCAGCCAGCGGTAATGGCATTACGCAACAGGCTTAAGCAAACACAGTTGGTGTCAAATACAAACATAATCTGTCAGAAATGTGACAAAGTAAACAGATGGACTGTGAAGTCACTGAGAAATCAATACATTAAATTTCAGCTTTATTATTTGTATGCCGTCTACTGATCACATCTTATTATGGAAATTCCTAGGCTACAATCCTGTCCCTGTACTCAGCTGGTAATGACTAGGCTTGTCTGTCGGTACCCAGGACCGGTTCTAGCCTTTTCTAAAAATATAAGAGAAAAAAACTGAAGAAAAAAGGTAAGAAATGTATTGTGAGATATTTGGTGCCCTAGGCGACCGCCTTGTTTGTCTATGCCTAGAACCGGCCCTGTCGGTACCTTAAGAGTTATTTTACCTAGGTGTGAGTATAAGTGAAACTCCTACTAGGGATGGGGCACAATTTTCGAATAGTTGAATATTCCATCAATCACCGAAAATCAAAAAGTCAATTTGACTATCACCGTCAGATTTTTTAATAATATTTGAATAGTTCCTGTCGATTATTGAATAATAGACCTATATTTGCCAGAAAGTCACACTCCTAGGACCTACTGAAACTGAACATTTGCACACAGCTTTAGTCCAATATCATATGATATGATACAACATGGCATCACAAATTACTTCAAGACGAAAACAATGTTAAGGTCTCCAGAACTTTCCATTACACAACAATGGCCTGATTTTACACAGCGTCCGATTGCAATTACTTCCAACAAAAACGCAAAAAACACCAGTTATGGTCTTTCAGATAAGTGAGAATGGTCTCCACGACCTGCACCCCGAGTACACCACTGATTACAGCCCCCATTGGATAAGTTCACACTTCACAGACACCGCCGATGCTATCAATAGGAAAACTGGGCTGAGTTTACGCAAGACTAGACTCTCCTGCCGCGTTAGTCTCGCATTCCCATGTCTTACGTAAGCCCACTGGTTATGTCAGGGTGCAGGGCCTAAAGGGGCTCGTCGCTGTTTACTTCCATGGGCACACCAGTGACCCGCAGCCATATCTCTGCAAGTACATACCGTATCTCACTCAGGCAGGCCATCAGTCGTGGTGTGGCTCTGAGCACTAACTGTAAGATATATGATAAACAATTAAGCGACTTTAGGCTTAAAGTACAAATATGGTGTGAATCATTCAATAGCCCTGTTGTCCCAGGTACCTGAATGCTGCCTTTAAGAAAAAGAACAAGAAAAAAATGTGATGGTACATAGACAGAATAACAAACTGATTACTAATGCTGACTGAATGGGGCATAATAAAATGAAACTGAAAGTAAGTTGTTGTGCCCCATTAACTTAGTGCTAGTTGCTGGTTCACTGCTCGGTCTATGTTGTATCAAATTTTCTTATTCTTTTTCCAACCTACAGCACTTGGTGAGTTTGAACAACAGGGCAATACATTGATTTACACTGGATTTCTCCTTTATTCAAACTGCTGTTCTCCTAAGAATGTGAACCTGACTTATAGATGCTTTTCGCGAAGAGGTATAACTCTGCAAATAGGTGTGGGAATCCTGACAGTCGTGTAGAACCGAGAAGTGAATGTTGTAATCTACTGGAACTCCATGCCTCAGTCGTTATCTGCTCTTGTCATGTAGACGTGTTTCTCAGACCATGGTTAATGAGTCTGTCTGAAAGCCAAATTGAAACAGACAACATACTGTAACTTTACACAGTTTACCTCATTCTAGTGGGGTCACCACAGTAGTAATGTGGGCCATGACAGGCCTAACTGTATATAGGCCTATAGATTAACTTCTCTAGAACTAAAGAATTATTAAGAGAATTAGACCAATGAACACAATTGAAAATGGCATCAATAGTTGCATGGAGTGATGACTACTGTGTCAGTGATGATGTAACCCATAAACAAAGGACACAGTTCAGTATGGTCAACAACTTCCATGTTCTGCTTTTCTAGGAGATGTTGTGTACGTCTCTGAGAGTATGATCACGAGTGCCGTGACCTTTGGATGACCTTTCTCAACACCATGTCTTTCTTGCATATGGCCATACGGTGTGCTTTACATTAACAAAATAGCAGTCACACTTTGTGGGTAACGTTCCACATATTTTGACAATCAGTCTGAATGTGCATACCAGCTGAATTCTAAGGACAAACAAGATACAAAACCTGTCCTTTTCACCATTTGTGCTTGTTATTGCCTACTTTAACAGGGCGCATTTCCAACAGGTTCTGAAGCTTGTAGCTTGTAGTGTGTTTGCTGGTCAGAAACAAATGAAGTCAGGAATGTAAGGACACCCAACACACTTTGTGCATTTCTGTTATCGTTTTGTTGTTGTGGAGTACAGGCAGCCATAACCTACTACTGACCTTCACTACCTTATGTCAACACAAGGTTTCGCTGGCTTGGCGTGCCAAGATGTTGGGGAGGCATGCTTGTGAGGAAAGAACTGATAAAATCAGAGCTTTTCCCAAAGCTGCACTTCTGGAGAGGTCAAAATAGTCACATGTAGCCATTACTATGAATTCTCAAGAGGTAGAGAGAAAACAAGGATAAGAATAAAAAAGAACAGGGAGTTGACTGTGACAATGGGAAGTACATCTACAACAGTCTTTATAGTAGCTTTAAAAGGACATCTTGGGTCAAATTTTTGTTTTGTTGCACTTTAGTGAGAAGGCAAACCCTCCCCCTGGGGGCCAAACTTCCACTTAACAGGTCTAGACTCCTCTGCCTGCCTCTGTCCCTGAGGAAACTCTGTTATCACAGCTGTGATCCAGTCTGGCTGCAAATGTAACGTTCTGGCTCCACCTAGAGGCTGCTTCACAGAATAGCTACCTTGATGACAGGCTTGTAAAAGTTGAGCCAGTGAAAATAGCAAGAAAGTCAATGTTTTACAGTGATACATGACCTACAGAGTCTTTCACTAGTGTTATGTGTGTGACCTGATGCGTACAGAATAAAACAAACAAACAAACAAAACTGCTGTAAGGCACAGTCAGACAAACAACAACAAAAAACCCTGACAAACACACACATACACACACACACACACACACACACACAAACAAAAGGTATCTGGGGTCAAAGAGTAAAGGTCATGTTGGGGAGCTCACGTTGCAATTCCGCGGTGCGCAGGTTCTTCTTGAGCCGCTCCACTTCGCTCTTCAGGAAGCGGATGTGCCGCATCATATTCTCTGGCGAGTCAATCTCCATGGAGATGTCCCGTGGGGATGGCGGGGCAGAAACCGGCTGGTCCAGCTTCTCTTGGAGGATTCTGAGGGCAGGAGACCTCAACATCAACACATGCTGCACAGCTCTGGTATCTGATTCACACGGGTCATTTTAACCAACAATATTAAAGTGTGCACGCCCATCCAGAAGTCACAGGTGCTGGGTAAAATGAAACGTGAATGAAAATGAAAAATACCCGCACACTGTTACTGCTGCTCCCAGTGAATTTATTTCACAACGTTTAGGCCCAGGTTTGGCCTTTGTTGTGAAATAAATTCACTGGGAGCAGCAGTGACAGTGTACGGGTATTTTTCATTTTCATTCATTTTAACTGACACATTTACAGCACAAATTCTTTTGCCCTCTATGGCAATGGTGGAAAAAAAACATAATCTAAGCACCAAAGCACAATTCAAACACTTGCATCAACTGTCAAAAGGCACGTTAGAGAAAATAATTTGATGCTCTAAGATCATCAATATGTCAGTATACTGACAAAACTACCACTGACTATATTTGTTAGTTGCAGCGGCCCTACCAAAGATTTTTATTCTCCATATCCAAAATGCTTCAAAACAAAAATCCCCTCACTAGTCAAAACTACCTGCGTCCAAACCATTGGCCTGCATCATGTCCCCTTCTCCATTCTACTTTGTGCAGGCCAGTGTTTAGGGGTGAGCCCAAGGAGGCCTGGACACAGAAACCAGCCTGTCCTGTCCTGACACTGTCCTGTTTTGGGTTACCTGATTCTTCCCTCTCCCTTGCATTTCTCTCTTCCACTGGGTCATGAGATAGGGCACTGAAGAGGAGGCAAGCACCCAAGGGCGCTAGGCAGAGGTGCCATACAGGACACACATCCCAAAGCTAGGATTTCACTGTTCCTTCCTGGGAGGCGAGGTGTAAGATCAGGCGATAACCCCTCCAAGGACGATAGTCGATTAAACATTTAACATGTCCATGCATCAGATGAGTCTAGTCTTACTGTACTGTAAGAGCTAACGAACAAGGTGCACAGCCATTGTGTGAACCTTCAAGACTGCCTAGATAACTGAACTCTCACTGAAAGTGCATTTTGTAAAATGATGACTGAAAAAAACTAAACTTTTAGTTGTCCGAGACAACAAGAGGTGACTTTATTTAATTTAAATATATTTTCTGCATTTTATACACAATATAGATGTGCACAAATGGCAGTGTAAAAGCTTATTTGATCTGGACATAGGAAATATGTAAATGATTCCGAACCGGAAGAATAAAGGAAACCAACTTGGAACATTCTGGAACACGCACCTCTTCTCTGCCTCCAGTTTGTCCATTCTCTTCCATAGCCGGTTCACCAGCGCTTCTTGTTCTTGCTCTAACGTGTTCTCCAGGTCGATCTTCTCTCGCCGTAGCTTTACACACAAACACACATATCTCTATGAGCAAAAGCATGCATGAACAAGCATACAGTACATGACAAGTGGAACAGGTGGCTGTCTGTGTCTATGTACACACTACCTAACACAAACACACACACACACACACCACTTATTGAAAAAAATTGGAAAAAAGATAATGAGAGAAAGGAGGTGTGTGTGTGTGTGTGTGTGTGTGTGTGTGTGTGAGAGAGTGAGAGAGATGGATGGTGGTGTACGTTTGAGACATTACTCAAAACTTGAACACTAGGTCCTGAAACCCAGAGGCTGCATGGCCTCACAGGGCAGTATGACTAGAGTGGGGTGTCAGTCCTCTGGTAGTCCCTTGTTTGATTTACATTTACATTTATATTTATGCATTTAGCAGATGTTTTTATCCAAAGCGGATAAGTTTTGTCCAGTTTTGTCAACTTCAGGGCAAGTCTCCCCTAGAACAACCGGGATTCGAACCCACAACTTCCAAACTACTACCCCACTAGAGTCAGGGCCCTTAACCACCATCAACAATCAACCACCGCCCCCTGGTTGATGAAGTCAGGTAATAATGTTATGAAGTGGACAAATGAAAGGCCAAGTGGTGGCCTAGTAGAGGGGGAGTGGAGCGGTACCTGTTCGAGTGTGAGCTGCTTGGTGATGGTGTCGTTCTCCAGCTTCTTGATCTTCTTCATGAGTTTGTTCACCTGGAACTCCTGCTCCTGCTCCAGGTGCTGCTCCAGCTCCGCCTTCTCATGCTGGAGCTGCGCACACACACACACACAGAGGTTAGAATGCTCACATACACAGGCACAGGATAGATTCTCACAAACAAACACACAATTGTGTGTGCCCACACAAACTAACCAATGCCACGTTAGGATTCATTTTCTCTCTGTCACTCAGGTCACCCAAATACACACACGCAGTCGCACAGAGAGTTATTGGGAATTTTTTGGAGACAATTGAAATTTATTATCAGCAAATTACCCTTATCAATCAAATCATCTCACCAGTTAATGTGGTTTCACAACATAACCAAAACAACAACTGTGCCTCATGCATCATAAGGGTTTAGTCATTCTCATTTGCGGTTTGGGTTTCATTTGCCAAGGTCGACTGATTAAGCTGCCGCAGCCGGTCGTATTTTCAGCACCATAAAACTAACGGCAGCACTTACAAGATGAGGCATTAAGCAAGCGTGGTTTAATCAGAAATCTATGGGCTCTTTCTGGTCTTCACACTGTATTAACAATGGACTTATTTTCATCTCATCAACCAAGAGCAACAGTGAATCAGCCACCCCCTTCTTAAAGGAGAGTACCGGAGTGAATTCAAAGATAGCCCTGTTGAAAGAGCTTGCTAAATGCGCTAGTTAGCGAGTGGAACAAAATAATTTGGTACAGCACAGACCGAATACGAACGCAAAAGCGAACAGGCACTTTACACTGAATCAATGGGACTTGGCTGTTGGAAACCGAAAGCAACATCTGAGGTTACATTGACTCAATGTAAAGTGTTTCACGTTCGCGCTAGGTCTATGCTGTTCGAAATTCTTTCATTTCATGCGAAATATATGGCTGTTAGAAGGGTTAGCAGCAGGGCTATGCTTGAATTCACTCCGGTATATTCCTTTAAGAATGCTCCAGGTGTTTTGATTCCGGAATGAGATTGTTGGAATGCTCAGGCACCCAACAACGATCGCCTCAGGTGAGTCAATAAAGTAGGAGTGTGTGAATGGGCACCTTTGATAGCTTTTGTCTTCGGTCCCTCTTATGAGGACTCAGCTACAATCATGAACACACACTCAACCTCAGTAAGGAAAATGAAATTCAACAGGGCAGGCCTTGTGTGTGAATGGGTTGTTTTGTTGATTAAAGCCTCCAAAATGTTTTTCCTGTGCATGTGTGTGGAGGAAGGAGGAGCAGGGAAGACAAAGGTGATGGATTTCTCTCTCAAGCACAATAGTGATAAAAACATTTTTTATTGAAAGAGGACTGTGAAAAGTGCAAAGAAGCATGAGGGAGATGCATATTATCGTCCTTGTTACTTGTTATATGTGCTGCAGAACAGGAACCTGCTGGAAATCAGCTTCTTGTTGAGTCAGGCCCGTTTTAAACTGTAACTTTGTTACTTTTGATTCTTTCCTGTATAATAAATATAAAATAAATAAATAAATAAATTATATGGAGTTGGATCAGGGAATAACCCAAACTCAAACTCAATACCTGGCACCCGGAGCAGGACGTGGTACCATTGCGGTAGCCACTTGCACCTCAACGCCCCCATAGAATGTAACATCCAGGCATGCAGGCCAACAGTACCTCACTTCACATAGACTGTAAATCTCCAGGATAGAATTAAACTCACTCACACACACACACACACACACACACACACACACACACACGAAGATAAGTGGCCAATGCTAAGCCTCTGCCTCCAGTGTGTAAGGTGGGCGGGTTCGTTTTCCAGCAAATAAGATACACTTTGTTATTGGGCTAAAGGCAAACAGGAATGTGTGTTACAGTAATGCAAATGCTTGGAAAACACCAGGAACAGCAACGCAAACGCAACAAAGCACACACACACACACACACACACACACACACACACACACACACACTATATAAAAATGGATAAGTGGATGATTGCTTTGTTGCTAGGACACGTTGCTTAAGTTCTATTTAAATATAATATACATAGATATTCTTCACAGGAACTTATCAGATGACGTGCAGACAGGACAAATAGCCTAACCAGACATCTCCAAACAATCAAGTGCTCTGTCCCTGAGTATATGTGTGGATGTGTGCATAATATGTTTGCTTTCACACTGGCCCTTCACAAGTGAGTACATAAGAACAAGAGTGTGCACAGGGCGAACCATGTATCGATACTGATGTATGTGCCCTGGCCAATTCATGGAAAGCATTTCTGGCACATCCCTACAATGCAAATAAAACGGCAGGTGTGTGTACTGTATGATGTGAATGACTATGTGAAGTTTGAGGATTTGGTGTAACACTATTCAGCTGAAAAGGATGCAAGTTGAAAAGTTCTCAAAATAATACTCAATACTCAAATAATACTACTGGTACTATTGTTAATGTTTTAGCTACCTCAGGCATTTCTGTCTTTTACTTAATTTTGATTTCTTCCATTTCTAAAAGCTGGGGGCACAGACAAGATGCACACTCCTGTACTCTAACCTCAACCACAATAATATCGATATTCACAAAAGCATGCACAAGTACACACACACACACACACACACACACACACACACACACACACACACACACACACACACTGAAGCCAACTCCTGTGGGAGCAGAACATGTGTACCAGGAGAGCCATTATCAACCCCAAGGACACACAGAAGCTTCTGTATGCTTGTGTATAGCGGTAGGCGGTAGGCAGTCGGCACAAGTCAATGGCTAACACACAGTCAAGAGGAAAATCACAGGGCAGCTAAAAAAGACAAACATAAAAACCTGGGCATCTTGTAGTTGCAGTTGTAACAGTTTTAAAAGTTTTGCAACAGTTCCCATTCATCCCTATGGGTGAAACGTTTTGTCAACTTGAAAACGAGGCCAGCAAATGTCTCCAGTGTCATGGATATCGGTAGACCTTTGCTGGCTCGTCTGTAAAAAAACAACAAATGAAACTGACTTTGGTCATGGGGTTCGGTTGTATAGAACTATAGAACTCCTGCCTGGTTCACATTAGCCTCCACAGAGAGCACTGGTCTCCGCTTGTGAGTGAGCCACAGGTCAAGTTCACCCCTCACCTCTCATATGTCCAATCTGCATTTTAGATTCATCTTGTGACCTATTACTTCCTGGTTGGAATCTCCCTATTTTGCCCCAGACATGCTTGGAAAGTCCAGTACGCCCACCACATACCAGTTTAAGAGAGAGAGGGGAAAAAAATAAAATAAATAAAAAACATTGTAAATTTTGGCCAAGCGCTTTTGTTTTAACAGAGTAGTTCTGCATTCTGTGTCGCTTTGAACAAAAGAGCCTTAAGTATGGTGCACATAAATATAAGTTTGGCTTGTAACTAAAAATTGTGGGCTAGATGAAGCCTGACCTTTGAGTTGTCTGTGATGAAGCCTTATCTAAATCTAAAGTGTATGTGACAGGTGCTACAGTGTTTAGAGGTGTGGGAGTTTTCCTGTCTGTCTGTTCACAACGCCCTCTCTCCGCATGAAATATCACACTGGCCTTGACAATGCAGGGGCACCAGAGAGAGGTGAATGTGTACACACACACACACACACACACACACACACACACACACACTGTAGTGCATGCTCCCTCATATATGTACACACAAAAACACAGAAACAAAAATGTACACACCACCCATAGACAGAGATAAACACAGATGTTTAGACACAACTCAAAACACACAGAACAACTCACACCGTGTGTGTGAAAACATGCTGGCATAACACTGCTGAGCACTGCACTCTTAGCTAAAGAGGAAAAACACAACCTACTGTCATGCATGCTTGCACACACACACACACACACACACCAGCTCCAACCTAGCACAGGTTTATTCGAAGGCCAAAATGACAAAAGCATCCAGGCATCCTGTTATCAACAATCTGTGGCAACAACCAAAGACCTTCAAACGCTTTTCATCTTCGCTTGAGCCACCAACCAATCAAGCCGCACTTGAACTCGTCTCACATTTACAGTGTCCCGTTTTAATTTCACTACAAAGCGAAGTGAAATCAAAACGATCTTTGTCCTGACAAGTATTGAAGTCTCTGTGTCTGAAGTGGCTCACTGCAGGGTACATTCCAGCAGTACACAACAAATAGGTCATCAATCTCATATAGTTTGCCTCTGCATATTTAGGTGCTTTGGTTAGCTCTCATTGGCAGAATCTCAATGTCCCTTCTAAACCCTAAGCCCTGAACCCTCAAAGACTTAACTAGAATGAGTCTGCCTTGTCATTTCACCAGCGTTCCATATCAATGCTCGTTAAAGGAATAGTTCACCTCTTTTTGATAATTAGTTATTCACCCCCTTACCTGGAGTTACATATGTGGGTAAGAGCATTTTGGTCTCAGTGCATGTGTTGTCCTATTCTGGCAACCCCAATTTTCCATTTAGCTTAGCGTAGACGGTGGAAAGTAAAGTTGCCAACGAGTTGCTATCTGGCAACATTACATTCCAGCGCCTATGCTAAGCTAAAGCTAAAAAATGGGGAAAATTGGGGATGCCATACTAAGAAGATGCAAGCACTGAGAGCAAAATGCTTTAACCCATAAAAGTAACTCCTGATAAGGAGGTGGATAACCAATTTCCATAAAGAGGTGAACTATTCCTTTAAAATGCAGCCCTGTGGATCTTCTTTTGTATGAAAATAGTACCCCAACCGAACAGGTTAATTTCTTTCAATACGGAGCCACATGTTTCTTTTATGTTTTACACACTTGCTTACTGTCTACCGTATGTGTTTTAGGTGTAGTCGAATGATAAGCGGGATAATGGCCTTCAAGGTGCCCCGATATAAGGTAATAATGGACTTGTTGGAAACGGACAAGCATTCCGCGCTCTGCGTCATGGTCGTCATTCGCTTCCACCTGGTTCATTAATACCTCATATCAGGACACCTTGGCCGCCGTTATCCCTTACATATGGCAGCACGGAGGACGGCATTGGATATACTGGGTTTGGCCTTGAAATGGTAATAGTGGTGGTGGGACAGGTATTTTGGGTCTGATGTGGTTATGGTTGTGGAGATATCTTTAGCTACCGCTAATCTTGGTGGTGGTGCCAGATTTTGTGCATTTTCGTTTGGCGTGGAGGTGGTGGTGATAGTACTAGAGATTGTGTATTGGATTTGGCATGAAGGGAGTGATTGTGTATTTGCTTAGGCACGAAGAGGATGACTGTTGTACTAGCAAGTACTTTGGATAGAGTGGGCAGTGGAAATAGTGGTTGTGTATTTGGTTTGGCAAGAAGGTGTATTTGCCAGTGGTACTAGCTAGCGACTGTATTTGGCTTGGCATGGATGATGGATGGGGGTGACTGTGGTTTGTGCAAGTCTGACTCACTTGCATGAGTTTCCTGGAGAGGTCGTTGGTGAGGAACTCCTCCTCCTTCTCATAGTTAACGGCGAGTGTTTCCTTCTCCTTCTGGAGGGCCTGGATCTTCTTGAAGAGCGTGTTGCTGATGAACTCCTCCTCCTGTTCCGCACGTGCTTGCTGAAAAAATTGGAGGGGTGGGTGGTGGGCACACAGAAGCCAACAGTCATGAGCAGTGAAACACTTAAAACACACACACACACACACACACACACACACACACACATAGATATTCAATCACAACTGACTCTGATAAACATTAACACAGAAATATGACAGACACTCAAAATACATAGAAACAAAACACACACACATAAACTCACATAATAGATATTCGATCACAACTCAACACAACACAACCAAGATGGTCTTTCTCCCTCGTAACACACACGACAAAGCACCTATTGTCTACACAAGTGAAACAAGAAGCACTTTGCCAGACAGACAAGCAAGCGGACTGACTTCCTGCTCCACTGAAACTTATTGACAGGTTATTAGTCATTCCTTGCCTGGTGGCAGCGACAGCATCAGTTAGGCAACGGCAACCCACACTCCCCACATGTTTGTGGCTGGCAGGCACACACACACCTTATGCAAACTTTCAACACCTAATCCCAGGGATTGCTTTAATAATCAGTGCCAGGATCATGGTCATGGACCCAGGATATACTTCCCTAACCCTAACCCTAACCCCCCCTTTTCCTTTCTCCTCAGTTCAGACCTGAAGTATTTGCCTGAAGATGCTGGGCTGGGTTGAGTTTGACTTTCTGCTGTTACTATAGACGAATCCAAGGAATCTGCCGGAAGTAAGCAGGCGCCATTGTTGAGCTACCCAGATCGCCAATCTGTCCATAAGAATAACGTGATAGCACACCATAAAATGCCATGATTTACGAGATTCATTACTACCTGTATAATGTCAGAGCATTCCATGGTCTATGCTGTTAGTTGTCATTGACTGTGCATTGTCAAAATGTTTTGTTTACAGTCCAACAATGGCTTCGCCACAAGATGGCAGCCTACACAAAACGCTCGTCGGATTCGTCTATGGCTTCAGGCTAACACCTGAGAACATGGTCAAGATGGAGGCCATCAGAAAGGGGTGGTCAAATATTCATGGGGCAGGGCAGGCTCAGTGCAGTGCAGCCGGGCCAGATTTTTTTTCTTTTCTTTCTCTCTCCTTCCGTCGGGCGGGTACGTGCCGACTGACACCACTGAGTTCACAAAGGCCACTTCAGCACAGAGCCAACTCAGCCACGATGAATGATGAATGATGAATGATTAGATCAGTCTGGAACCCAGCTGGATGTTCAGTTTGCCCACTTTGATGGTGGTGGCCGTCCAACAGACTGCCCGTCCAAATCAAATAGGCTCAGTTCTGAGTTCTTGACAAACAAACACAAACACACACACACACACACACACACACACAGACTCACAACAAACTGCACCTTCAGTGATGATGCAGCACTGTTGGAGAGGCCAGCAAGTTTGTCGCTTGCTTATCAGGTCTGAGAAATCTATCTAGGCCAAGGACAGTTCCCCCGAGAGCTGGACAGAGGTGGTGATGGGAGGATGGAGAGGGAAGTTTCTAGAAAACTAGGTGCTAGATGTTTAGATAACGAATTTTGATATAGAGCCTTTTGAATTCACACTTTTGCGTGAAAATTGCGACAACTTGTCAGGCTCTGACAGCATTTCTTAAGAGAAAGCTTCATAAGGATGTTTTTTTTTCTCTCTTTTTTTGCAGTGACAAACTAAAACCACTGCTAAAAAAAGGGGTGGGATACCAAATGAGATCCAAACAAAGGATGAATAACAGTCACCAGACTGAGTAGGAGGGTATGTCGTCAATCATTGTGCAACATCAAGGAAATGTCACAACACACAAAGGCCTGGGGGTGGGGGGCACAATTTCACAAAATCTTGGCCTAAACATACTGTATGCCAAACAGTGGTATGTTCAATACCACTTGACACCAATTGATGTTCAGGGAGAGGGTAAAGCTGACGTATCTTCTTACAGGAAAAATTGTACACTTGGTATACTTTTCATGAATTCCTGAAATACCAAAACAAAGCTAAACAGACATCACTAGTTGACATGTTTTCTGCACATAAATGACGTAACAGTGTTTCAGGGGAGAATCAAACATGCCCATTTCCAAGTTTGTCCATGAGCTCGTGTGTGTGCGATTTCCACAACAAAGATGTTGCATAACTCTCGGCCCTCGGAGAGGTTTTGCTGACGCCTAAATAATGAAACAAATGTGATCCGTTCTCGAGGACACTGCGGCATGTTGCTAGACACCTCTCAATTTCGCTAGCAAGCTAGCAGTTTCATTGAACACGTTGTCCATTGTCTCATGAAGCGATGACAAGCTAGGGGGAATTTGCAAGCTGATTTCTTAAGTCATGCACGACAGCTAGCCAAACTTATCCACACCAATACTAAACATACGGATTTTGAATACAAACGCATTGACGACTATTAAACAAGAACCTTATCTAGTTGCAGTGAAGTTAGATTAATTTGTCCTTTTCTGACAATAGTTCAGGTGACAACCATCACCAAAGCAAACCTGACGGCCTTTCAAGTCAGAGGTGTCATTCATTGACAACTTGCTAGCTAGTTAGCTTGCTACCCAAAAGCATGGGAATAAGATAACATGTGCAACTAACGTTGAGCCATGTGTGATATAAGTGTATGGAATTGAATCGACGTTATTTGGGCTAAATATATTCAGTAAATTACATATGAATTTATTGCGTATGACGGGTAATTAAAACGCTAATTGACTTATACAACTTCGCTTTACACTCAATGTAAGCTAACAACAATGATAAAGACTTTCCACCCTGGCCATGGTAACGTTAGAGCAGAAGTGTTAATCATTACACCCAATGAATTTTTGAATAAGGTAAATCAGACACACAAGCAGCAACGACCCTCTCACGACGGCTTACTTCTAGCAGACTGCTTAGAAGAACATTAGTTAGCTCGATATCTCTACATAACGTTAACTGGCACCAGTTAACTTAGCAAGTAGCGACGTTAGCCATCACACCCAGAGAACATAAGGTTAGGGACGACAACAAGACGTGCCTCCACACGGTTACCGCACCTGTAGAGTGGCAACACATCAACGCTGCCATAGCTTACAACCTTCACTTGCCGTTCAGAATAATATTTAACAAATTACTAACACAACTAGCTAAGAGTTAGCTAATGTTACTTACTATAGTGACGCTAGCTTTCCGCAGGTCTCGGTTCTCCTCCTGCAGAGCTTTGCACTTGAGTTTGAACGTTTCCAGCTCTATTTTAAGCACTTTGTTCTCCTGCTGCAGCGAAGCAAGTCGATTTGTTAGTTCTTCAAGACGAAATGGAGATATCACAATGCCTGGTTTGCTGGTAGATGAGGACGAAGGACATATTGGAGTAGCAGCGCTGCTGCTCGCCCCATCAGTGTCACTTTCGCTAGCACTGTCCGCCATATTCACCGCGCGGTTGAGGCAGAGCAATGATTCATGTTTGGAGAGAGGCTGAGAAGTGAGCTGCATTCAATGATGCGACCGCCTTAGAGTACCTTTGAAACTACATTATTGTCCAACAGCGACACCTTGCGACATGTAAATGTACATACACAACAAAAATAGACAAGTATGGTGATAAAATGAAAAAAATTCTTACAGAAGGTTACTATAAAATTATTCTTGAATGTATGGAATAGTTTTAGGACTACAGGCAGTTGAGTATGGTAACGTTATTGACTGACTACAGACCTACACAGTGTTGTGTTAAAAACAAGCAAGCAACAGATTTCAACTGATAACCAACATTATAAAGTAAAAAAGAGACAATATTTGGGTTTAAACACAATTTATTTATGCTTAAATAATTCATTAGATCATCCAGTGTATGTTTTCTTCTTGCCATACATCTATTATTCAATGAATGCCGTTGGTGTCTGTCATACGAACTGATTTCATCAGAAATAAAATCTCACAAAAACCCAAATAAAAATGCCCCTTTTGAACCACAGCAGCGTAAAAAAAAAAAAAAACTCTAGAAATACACTGCTTGAATGATAACAGATGATTGGCTATGGCAGATTTCTACACCCTCTCGCCAATACAGATGATAAAACAGTTAAAACGTTTACAGCGTGCCGGTCTACATGATACATTCGGGTTGTTATTTAGGACTATTCCTTTTTCCCAGAGTCCTTTGTAACTCACAGGGGCCTCATCTGTTTGTTGCTGTACCATCAAGAGGCATAAAGTGAAGAATTCCCATTCTCATTCATTCATCCAAATCGTTAAAATTCTGTGCAAGCTCTGTGGTATCGTTTCACCCCTCTTGTACAAAACAGTTGTGACAGAAATGGCTAATGTGACAAAAAATGGCAGAAATGTGAACGCACAGACAGCACACCTGGCCTTCTTCCACGTCACAATGCAGTGTTTGCAATTTAGAAAAAAAAAGAAACAAACATAAGTAGAATAATGTGAATTACATGCATCAAAATATTAGTACTTTGAGAAAGTATTTGAGAGAAACACTCTGTGGTTGTTCCCATGTTTAGGTTTGTTGTGTTGAGAGAGTAAGTGCAGTGCTATTGAAAGAAACGCTTGCTGTTAAAATCAAGTTAACTTTTTTTTGTATCATTTACAAACTTTTTTTTTCAATTTGCTAACAATATTACAAGTCAGACCCAAGCCTTTACATAATTGTTGGAATCAATGTTGGCAATTCATTTCATGTCATCATATCTGAAAAACTCTCCAGACAGTGCATCAACAATTTGTAAGCTACTTTTTTTCTTTTTTTTTCTTCCTCTTCTTTTTCAAAAGAATTTATACAGTGTAATTTATATACAAGAAAATCTCAAAATAAAATAAAACAAACAAACAAACCCAACAGCATTATACACCCCAGACATCATGGGTCCAAGAGGATAAACGTAAGGCGAGTGTTGAAGGTGATTCAGTGCTTCTCCATCTGTCTCTGTCTTATCATTATACTGCTTCGAGTTGTGCCATCTTTGGTCACGGAAAATTGCTTCAGGGGGCCTGTTGTGTTGTGGAAGTTGTCAATGCGTCGTCGCACCAGTCCGTGTGGCCATGGGAGGTGGCCAGGCCTTAGCCTAAAACCATCCCGTTCGCACGTCCTGAACTAGATGCTCTGCCGTCATCAGACGCAGATGAGTCTTTTTTTTATTTGTTTGTTTTTTTTGTGTTTTTTTTCTTATGTCATGCTCATGCGGAAAAAAATTGTAAAAACTCAGAAGAAGACATCTTTCTTGTTGAAATCCATGCGTTTAGTGTGAAAAGCTGTAGACACACATCCCCTGTCAGCTGATTTCCAGTGATTCCCCTTCCAGGAAAAGAATTATGAGACAATTTCAAATCTGAAACACAAAACAAAACACCTGCATCAGTAAACATAGTAAAGCATACAGAACACAACTGAAATACTTATTGATGCTCAATGCAATAAATTTGTTTTAACACTCATAAATAGGCCTATTGAATTCATCAACTTAACATTAAGTGTTAATTTGCAATGCAATTCAGTTTATTTCTTAAATGTTTTCCGACAAACAAACAAACAAACAAACAAACAAAAACGGTCTAACATTTCTTACAAACAACCCCAAAAAAGGGGCTTTTATCAGGCAAAAAGTTACAAACAACCCAAAAAAGGGGCTTTTATCAGGCAAAAAATGCTGAAAACAGTTTGGAGATAGTGGACACACACACACACACACACACACACACACACACACACACACACACACACACACACACACACACACACACATACACTGGAGCTGTGAAAACAATGCATTGACCCCATCCAGCTGCGTCTGCATGTTAGCCGTGCTGGTGGACTTCTTTTGTGCAAAGAAAAAAAAAAACTGCAAAAGTCCTGCTTTCTTTTGTGTTCGGTCAAATGCAAAAGCTATAGGCTTGTCTGATGGCTGGTGGCTCAAGCCACAAAAGGATTCCAGCCATACTTTCGATGTTTAGGGGTTATTTTTTTTTATTTTTTTATACCACGTACCATTGTGACGCTTGTGACTGTTATGATTGACCCTTTTTCCCCTGTTGTCGATCTCCCTTCTTCTTGCCCTTGGCTCCCTCTCCAGACTGTAAAACAGGAAGAGGAAATGACATCATTAGACACATACAGTAGATGACTGGCTTAGGTGCCCAGCGGTGGGAGGGAGCCACAGGTCTGCAGCCTGGAGGTGCACGCTGTCTGCTAGGCATGCGGAAGAAAAAGCTGGACAAACTCCCTGGCATCTGTGTCTACAGTAGGAAGATTCCAGAGGGGACACTTCAATCAAAGCACGGCAAAACACTCCAAACCAATCCGGCTGATAGGATAGGATTCGCTAAGAGGTCAGGCAGGAACACACAGCAACAAGCATCGACAAACCAAGCACTGACAGATATGTCAGGGATATGTCAGACAGACACACACACACACACACACACACACACACACACACACACACACACACACACACACACACAGAGAATGTTTAGTCTTTGACGAAGATGAAGAAGGAAGAAGGAAGACAGATCTCAGGCAGACACATCAAATCTTACCGATAAAGAGATAAACCTTTAGGTAACTGTTCTAACAGACAAGTGCATTCTCAGGTAAGGCAAGGTCTCAGAGGAACCACAAAATCCCCTGGACCTCACTCAGCCACAGCACACATTCAAACGCAAAAAGGAAGTTTGAGACTCGGAAAAGGCGACCCCATGAC
>JAODXP020000032.1:17737553-17762553 GCA_027497455.2 Sardinella longiceps | reverse complement strand
CATAAAAATGATACATAATGTGTACATATATAAAGTAGTTTGTAGGACTATGCTATCTTAAAGGTAGTGTACTTAATAGTCCAGTAAGTGTGTATTAACAGAATATACTGTATGTAGAGAGGTTAGAGGTGACTTTAAATATAGATCTCAGGTACTGTGGGATCAAGGTGTAGGTGAGGGGGTAGACCAGTAGGGGGCGGTGTTAGGACAACATCTGGACACTGAGAGACACTTGAGGAGATAGGAGATGAGGGACTAGGAGACAAGGGCGTAGGGGACATGGGTTGAGGGGAGGTATTCTCAGGTGTGGTGGACGTGTTAGTGGATGAGTGATCAGAGAGGGAGGGGGAAGAGGGCAGGGTCGGGGTGGTGATGGTTTGAGAGGAAGAGCTCTGAGAGACAGACTCAGGAGATGGTGGGGGGAGGAGTGGGGAAGGAGGTTTAAGTGAGGCACTCTGAAGTGTGTCTGAAGGTAGAGAAGGTGAGGGTTTAGTAGACAGAGATTTAGGACGAGGGGGCTTGGAAGTCTTTCCGGCTACGGAGACTTCGGAACCTAACACGAAAACGTTGGGGGAAAATGGTGTAATGGTCAAGGTGTGACGGAAAATAAATGATAATAAAAAAAGACAAGAACATGAGAATGAGGAGGTTAGTATGAAGATGAGCATGAAAGACATTATTAGTACGAATGAGGGTGAATGTAAACTGTCATTTGTATTAGTGTGGAGTAATTGGAATAGAACTCGGTGAGGTGTCTTGTTATGAGGAGGGAAAGTAGACTTTGGTGAGTAAGAGAACTGCAGCAGATCCAGGGTTACCAGCAGGATTGAGCCTTATGAGCGAGCGAGAGAGAGAGAGAGAGAGAGAGAGAGAGAGAGAGAGAGAGAGAGAGAGAGAGAGAGAGAGAGAGAGAGAGAGAGAGAGAGAGAGAGAGAGAGAGAAAGAAAGAAAGAAAGAAAGAAAGAAAGAAAGAAAGAAAGAAAGAAAGAAAGAGAGAGAGAGAGAGAGAGAGAGAGAGAGAGAGAGAGAGAGAGAGAGAGAGAGAGAGAGAGCAGGAGGATGCTTCTACGTTGGAGGGTTAGCCTGTGGTACACTGTGCTGGTTAGGGAGTGCAGCTTTGCGTTACTGGCGCAGCGGCCATTTTGCGGGGTGAGGAGGAAGCAGGTGGTCTGGTTTTGCAGAGGAAGCGAGCTACCAAGGAAGGTTCAGAGGAACCGGGGATGTTGTGCTACAGAAGCTTGTTTCGAGTTTTTGTTTTGGTGTCAAAACTGCCACTTCAAACAAGCACACAATTCTCTGTAGCCAAAGCCATGCTATATAGTCCGAGCTTCAATATTAAAAGTAGAGTAGTACTGTTAATATAGACTGAGAGAGAATGAACTAGAAGCAGTGACAGAAGCATCCATGCCTTACTGTACAGCCTAAGCTAGGCTGCGATTACAATTATGTTTTCATGTATACAGCAAGTTTCTGCTTGGCATTTTAAAAGGCAAGTTTAGCTTTTTAAAATACCAAACCAATTAGCTAGTTTAAGGCATATAGCAGTCATTAAAAAAACCCAAACATATTTATACACATAAACATAATCACTATTGAAAGAAAAAATATAACTGAAATCTCAAGCCCATCTCAAGGTATTAACATGAAATGTTTAAGATTAATTGATGAACATTGGAGTGTGTTTTTTGCTAAGTAGGCCTAATAGTCTGCAGTCAATCATGCCATAGCCATGATGTCTAAGGTTGCTGAGTGTCAATAGGTAAGAATGTAAGAATGAGAATACTTGAACAATGTAGACCTGCTAGAAAAAACAGCAGCCAATGCTAACTGATGGGAGAAAGGAAACGGTTTCAGGCTCGTTTTCCCATTCCCATTCAAGTTTCACGTTAACTGCTTGTTTGCAAATTCATTCTGTGTTGTGTGTCCAATGTTTGTTGCACCAAATTTTCATTCTTTCCACAGCACATAGCGACAACAAGGATAGAGGTTGATTGACTGATTGATTGATTTTCCTTCATTTTACACAGATGGGCTTGAGATTGGTGGCAAAGGCCTGCATTGAAGAAGCCAGTAAAGCTTTGTGTCTTTTATTCCTGTCTCCAGACATCAGAATACATCGACACATCAAATAAATCATCATACTGCCTCCAGGGCATGATCCTAAGAAGGCCACCATATACCAGGCAGAAAGAAACAGAAAATAATGGTAATGCCGATCATCATATCTCTGGTGATGTTGATCAATTGAAATCAGTTGTGTTTTTTCTATTAGTGTTTAGCCATTTAAAGGTAAACCTTTTGATTGGGGGTTGTAGTTGTTGTTGTTGTTAATTGTACACGGATCGGACAGAAAAAGTAAGAGGAGCGATAGAGTTCAGCTAGATGGAGCTAAACTTTACCATCCGCCTGATCCAGGGAAACTGCGTTATCATCTGCAAAACACCGTGTGCCTGAAATGTTACCATAGTCAAATATTGGCCCTTCCAGCAATGTCACAATATCCATCCGATTGATCTTTGTCAGGGCTGTGGTTAAGGCATCCGCTGGAAAACAAAAATAAAGCAAGAGAGAGAGATGGTTACAAATTGATATATGAATTGATACTTTTAATTCAATGGTAGATGAATAAAATAATTACTAGCAGATGACATGAAGCATCATCCATTTTCAAGTATTTCACACAGAATGGACACAAATAATTGTTTCTTGTCAAACGAGAAGTTTCATTTCTGCGTATAGATGTGGATATTAGATAACTGATACCCTAGATAACCTTTAACACACTGAGACATTATGCAGCAATCTGCTTCACTGGCGTCACTACACAGCAGGCAACGACAACGCCCACTCACTCCTTCATATTGTGTGTATGTGTGTGTGTGTGTGTGTGTGTGTGGTTTGTGTGTGTGTGTGTGTGTGTGTGTGTGTGTGTGTGTGTGTGTGTGTGTACAGTAAGTCATAAGTCTACAATCAGTTATCAGTTCGGGAATTCCCAGTGCTATTTGGAAGTAATGGTATTGTGTGTACGGTAAGGTAAGGTATAATGGTAAGGTAAGGTAATAATAATAATGGTATTGTGTGTACGGTAAGGTAAGGTAACCTCACAAGAGATTAAGCTAAAGTACACATACTCACTTGTGGCATTTTTACCGTCGCGGTTCACCCATTTCTTTAGGAGCATGAAACTCTGTGCAGTCAGAGAGTTGGGGTTTTCCACCCGGATGTGGTTAATCTCCTCCACAGAGAAATTCATTTCCCTGGCCAGCTCTGCAACACATTAAAAATAGATTAGCCATCTCTCTTTCTCTCTCTTTCTCTCTACCTCAATCGCTCTTTCTTTCTACCTCTATCTCTCTAGCCCCCTCTTTTCATCTCTGTTCTCTACTCCCCCATCCCTCTATTCTCTCCCTTTAGATCTTTCTTTTTCTCTGTCTCTCTCTTGCCCCTTTCCTCATCTCTCACTTCCTCTCTCTCTCTCTCTCTCTCTCTCTCTCTCTTCCCCTCCCTCCCTCCTTCCCCTGACACATGTGCGCAGTGCTGCAGTGCAGGCAGGTCCACACACACTGCAGATGGCACACCCATCTCACACAGCATGCTCATCACACACCACACACTGAGCTCAATCCAGCACTTGTCAATGATCCAAGTGCCCCTCCACACACAGGATAATCACACCCATGCCCACACTGTCATACCCTTAATCATGGACACAGCCATATGTGGCTGCAATTAATTTATATTTACACATACATTTACATATTTATTTATTTATTTTTTTATATTTATATAACGTGCTGATGAAATCAAGTCATCGCTTTGCAATTTAATATAAACAGTTTTATTTTTGTCCACCAGATGGCGACATTTCTTACAGTCAATCCAGTCCGGTCCTTACCTGTCCAGCTCAGGCCAAGATGGTCAGCCACTATGGCCATGCGCAAATCTGTCCTCTCACACGGGCTTTGGGGGCCTGGAGGACAGCAAGAAGCTAGTTAATCTCCACTTGTGGAATCAAATAGGAATTATATTGTCTTTATATTAGAAAGACTGAACCCCTTTCTGGCCAGATGTCTTTTTTTTTTACTGTGAATGACTATTCAGAAATGTCTGTTCATGTCTACAGAAAAGCATAAAGGATTTGTTAGACTAAAGGAATATTCTAAGGAAAAATCTGATGCTGATTTTTCGACTCATATCAATCCCAGTTGATAATCCAATACATATCTTATAATAAACATGAGTTAGGGGAGTGGTCAACCACACACTGAAAAGACTTTTATTTAAGCATTTTGTTTACAAACACAAAACTTACAAGAGAGCGAATCTAGTCAAGCAATGGCATTCGCTCAGTTTTTGCAAGCTCTTCTTTTAAAAAACCATAAAAAATTGCAAAAAGTCTTATCAGTGTGTTGTTGATCACTCCTTACTCGTTATCCTCCTGCAACCAATCAACAGAATTGGCTGCATGCATTCATGGATCATTAGCTATGATCAAAATCGTGATTTCTGCTAGTGATTTCAACCAGTCTTTCTGTTTTGTGCTGAAAGATTGAACCACAAATTTGCACTGGATGCTCAACTGTGTATTGTAAGTTTTAAAATCAGTGTATATCAGAATATCCCTTTTGAGGCTAAATATGAATTTGAGGAAACTGTGCTAAATGCTATGAAAAGACAGGATGACCAGAAAAGGGTAGAGAAGAACAATAAACACAGTATGTTAATAACTAGTTAGTTTCACAGGTTATATTTGTGATGATGTTTCCTACAGATCTACCAGGCAAACCCCTCTACTTGGCGAAGCTGGCACCACCAGACAAGAGACTTCCAACAACCCCCACAAGGAAAACACAAACAGTCGTACAAAACACGAGTCAAACACCTCTATAGAGCTACAATATGCGATCAGGTTGCGATCAAAAAGTGAATTCACAAGTGTCAAATGAAACTACACATGCCAACAAAATGTTGTGTGTGTGCTGTGCTAGGATAGGATTGCGTGGCTGCATGACACTGTCAATCTAGACCCTGTCCACCTGCACAGACACTAGTACAAACCACATGGCGAGGACCAGCCAATCGTCCAACGCGGCGGTCAGTCAGTCTAGCATGCTGCGGCAGCAGACTACTTTGATAGAAGGAAGTACAGTACAGTACAGTACAGAAACTGAGTCTGAGACACGTACACAAAGATGACAAATGACGGAGATGACCGCTAGTCACGTCACAGGCAAAAATCACAACGGCTCATGCACTAAGATCAATCAAGTGGAAAGTTTTACAAACTAGGCTCGTTCGCGCTCTCGTTCTCCACGCTGGGGACTTTTTGGGGTCCCTCAACCTGACTGCCTTCTGCCCCATCAGTGCTGCTGCTACTCTTCCTCCTGCTCGTTTTGTTCCTCCTCCTCCTCTCTCTGTCGGCCTGCTCAACCACTGCCCTCACGTCTCTAGCAGACCTGGATGTGTGGGTGGACTGAGAGGCGTCTGACAGTGAGGTTGTGTTCCTCGATGTGCTGTCGTCGTCAATGGACATGTCTGCCTGCATCTTTGTGTCTTCATTGGACTGCTGGCTTCCGTGTTTTACCCGGGCCCTACTGACTCCCTTGTTTTTGTCTGCTGTGGGACTACTGCCTGGACGAGACTGTCCTGGTCTATTTGTCTGACTTGATGACCTATTTGTCTGACTTGATGACCTGCTTCTGGCGCTAGGATCCAAGGTTGTTCTGCTCGACCTGTCCTTGACAGGTAACCTCGAGGGTGCCTGCTGCTTTCTGCCCTTCTCTTTCTCGCTAACTCGTGCACTTGTGGTTTTAGTGACTGTCAATATTGCCCTCACTGTGCCTGTCTTTACCTCCCTCTGCGATGAAATGCTGACTGTTTTAACTTTGATTGGGATTCTGGTATTTGGTTTTACATTTGGGAAAGGATCCAATCTTTCTCTGGCTACAGGCCTGACTATTGGCCTCACAGCTTGTTTTGGTTTCTGCTTTTTTCCATCTGAGGTACTCTGGCTGCAAGGTGATGACAAGGGTGCTCTTACCGGCAATCTAGATTTTGGCTGAGGTTCCTTAATGTTCCCACATGGTGGAGTTTTACTAGGTTCGCTTTGAACTTTATGACCTTCTACTTTTACTGTGTGGTCCTTAACCAATACATTCTCAGATGTGCTTTCTGGGTGATTTTGACTAACCTCTGAAAAAGGCATCAGTCTAAACATTGCGCTGTCACACTGCATGAAATTAGGATGAATGTTCAAAATGTCTATGTTATTATTGCTATTGCTGTTCTCTGTTTGGAAAACGCTTCTTTGTTCTGGCTGAGAGGTCTCTGCTATTTGAAAAGGCTGTACCCCTATGCTTGTCTGTAGCCCACCGAGCCCACTGTCATCTGATGACTGAAACTTAAAGTCTCTCTGATTTGCATAGTCGTCAACCATTGTTAAGACTGTGGTCATTGGGACCCCGACCTTAAAGGTAGAACATAATTTAGACTGCACTCTGGAAGCTGTCATGGTGTCTGAGGATGAGTCCTGAGAGTTGTCATTATATGTTGTGTCCCGTCTGTCAGTGGTGATCTGAATGATGCTACATGAGGCTAGTGTTGCATCGCTAGCATGAAACTGGTCTCTCTGCCCTGCCTCAGGCACTGCTGTAGTGTCTAACGTTCCTGCCCTCTCCCCCCCGGACCTCGCTTCGCGGGTATGCTCACCAATCTGAAAAAACTGTAGTCTCTCTTCGACAAAATCCCGCTTGCTCATGTCAATTGCGCCACTGCGGGTCATCTCAAACATCTTCCCTTCGTGGAAGGGGAAAGGGTTAGGCTCACTTGTCGGTGTGCTTTCATCTGTTGGGGTTCTAGCAGGAGTTGTGTCGGGAGACGTGCCTTGAGACTTGTCATCTACAGCTAACCCAAAAGGCTTGGGCTCATCGTCTTTAATTCTAGCATCAACCACTTCATCATCTCCACCCTTGCTGGACCAAGGATCAAAGTCCAATCCTTTGGTCGCAGAAGTTTTGAAGGGAGTGTTAAACTCTTCAACTAACTTGTAACTAAAGTACGTTTCTGAATGTCCATCTGACTTTGATTGTTTTTCATTTATTACATTTTCATGTCCTTCTTCCAATGTGTTTATCTTTTTGCACTCCTCCTCTGGGAGTTTTTCTTCCTCAATGGACTCAAGTTTCGTTTGACTAAAAGCACGGTCACTCGGCCTAAGCATGCTATCTGTTGACCACATATCTTTTCGGTTATCAATTCCAAAGCTGAATGGCTTCGCGTTCAGGTCACTCAAGCCATCATCTTCATCTTGAAGGTCATAGCCATCAAGAGAGTCTATCTCTGTTGCGTCTGTGTCATGTGAAAACTCTGCAGTTGTTGCTATTGAACAATCTGTAATAGACTGATCATTCCCATTTGTCTCATAGTCATTGTCCTCTCCTTTTCCATTAAGTCCGTTATCTTTGTGGTTTCCATTTTTGTCCTGCTTCTTATCTGTGGATCCCTTATCTTCTTTCTGCTCATCCACTTTGAATTTGTATTTCTTTGTATGGATAGGTTGGAAAACGGATTCATCATCGCTGGAGCTACTCTCATCGGCGCCTGGTGGCACGGGGGACGGGGGTTGAACTCTTATTATGGGCTCAGCAAGAAGATGCTTGTCATGCTCCTCTTGGAGGTTGACCTCCATCATTTCTGTATCTGCATCTGAGGATGAGCCCTTAGGCTCTGGCTGGGATTGGTCCTCTAGGGGTGGGGGAGGGGGAAACTCAATGTAAGCTACTCGCCTTGCCTTAGCAACCTGGCCATTGTTAGCATTACTGGGTTCAGAAGCGACAGTGATAATTTTTGGCCTCTCAGGGAGAGATTCCTTAAAAGAGAAGGCCTTCCCTTGCTCGTCACCTGATGATTCTTCAGAAGCTTCAGGGATTGGACTAGGATGAGTCGGCATAAAAAACAGGGATTCGGGGGTTCGAGACATGAGGTCATAGCTGACCTCTTCAGAACTGGGGGTGTCAGGGGTCATGGGGCTTTTTCCGGAACTGTCTATAAAAGAAACCTGCTCTAAGGTGTCATCATCTGGACTAGGTTGAGGGGATGTGACTTGTTTTACAGTGATGATTTTTTTATGGCTGCCATTCTGACCTCCAGAGTCACCTTTGCCAGATTGTACACTTACGTAAACAGGCAACGATTTAAGACCTTTGAAACCTTCTCGAGTTGTAACTATGGTTGCTTTCTCTTTGCCTTCCCCAGAACTAGCATCATCTTGGGACTTTAGGCCAGCTAGTTCAGATCTACCCTGAACTCTAGTTTTAGTTAAAGTGGGTATCTGAGAAGGTCCCTTCTCTGGCTGTTTTGATACTGCATCTTGCTTAGCTTTTCTTAATTGATCGCTCTCTTTCTCACTTGAACGCACAGGAATTTGAGATTCAGGCTTCTTTCTCAGGGTCTTTGATTGTGTGTCCCCACTTTCAACACTATCTGATGGCACTGAATCTGAAGAAGCTACTTTTTTGGGCGTGACACTTGGGACTGGCTCCTTTGAAGGAGAAGTTCTTGTTTCAGTTTTTGTATGGAGTCTTTTGCTTTCAGAAGACACTACACTTGGAATATCAGCTCTGCTGTCCCTTTCTGATGACCCACTTACTTTGCTCTGAGGTATCTGATCTTTATCTTTGTGCATTTCAAAGGCCCTTCTTTCCTCCTTGCCAGCTTCTGCTGCTCTGACACTGTCGCTTTGGATATGCTTTTGAGCTGCTGAATGCAGTGCATTTTTATTAGATGGTTGTTCAACGGGTTGTTTTGGGGGAGTGACAGATATTTCTGATTTACCAACGTCAGGACCTGGTCCCATAGACGTTCTGCTTTTATTGACTTCAGCTTTTTTAGAAGAGGGTTTCTCTTCCTCAGAGGGGCTTTTTGCTGTTTTTGAGCCTTGGAAAGGCTGGTAAACTGGTAGCTTACTCTCTTGCAACTTTTTGACAGGGGGCTTTGGTGATTCTGGAGTGCTTTTCTCTTGTTTTTGTGCCTCAGCTTCAAATTTTTGTTTAAAAGCTGCAACTTTGGAGGACTTTGCTGCAACGGGGGGTGGGACCTTAGTAGGTGTCCCTCCACTATCCTGTTTAGGTTTTTCCTCACTGGTTTGAGGCTGAGAACGTCTTTCTGGACTACTAGGGACACTCGCACTTTTTCTCTCACTTCCAAACAACTTCCCAACTGATGATTCTCTTAGACTTCCCCTTGTCCACTCCTCACTGCTGCTTGTTTCCTTCTTCTGCTGTGTCTTCTCTGGACTGCTGCACATCGAGCTAGGCCCAGACCGAGTCTCTCTTGGCACCCTCTTGGTCGGTTTCTTTTCTGGCGACTGAAGCTCATCATTCAGCTTCTCTGTTTTGTCACGGAAGAACTGCGAGACCTCACTCAGTTTTTCTTCTGCTTCCTTCACAGTTCGATCCAAGCGATCTTCATATATTAGCTTCTCTCTGTTTCTGTCTTGCCGGTCTTGGGTGAAACGCATCCACACTGCATGCTTAGGGCTGCCGGGTTCTGTTGTGTAATGCAACACAGTCAATTTGTCATATGGTTCATCCTTCTGAGTGAATTTACCCGCTTTATCTGAGGCATCCTTGGACTTCTTTGTGCCTGACGCTCTCTCTCCATAGCCCTCAGCCCCTTGTGCCTCTACTGCTGGGCCACGAGCCTGAGCCTGATCTGCTGCACCTTCCTCTGTGTCTGATTGTGAAATATCTAGTTTTTCTGAGAGGAGCATTTTCTCTGCAAACCTATAGGACTCCCCCCTCAGCTCGGACTGATCATCATCGTGATACTCTATCGAGTGCTGGCTCAACAGCTTTAACGTCTTGTAAGAGTCGTCAGCAATCAGTTGTGCAGAGCTGGGCCGGCTATCCTCTTCCTGAGACACTGGAGTGTTCACTCTTGAAGTGTCCAAATAAGAGGGCAGTGACTCCTCGACAGCAAAGTCATCATCTTCTTGCATTACCTCATAATCACCCTCAGCTTTGTCGAGCAATTCTTTCATGCTGCGGTAGTCTGGATGCTTTTTTGTTTCTCTGATTATGACCTCGGTTGGATCCGAAGTGTTGCCCTTTTCTATGTGAACCTCGATTATTCTTTCTACTTTGGGTTTCCCTTTTGGGTCCTTATCAAGAAATCGGGGAGAAAGCTCATCTCCTTTTATTGAATCCTGGGCAGCTTTATGTTCGAATAGGCCTGCTAATTCTTTGGAAGGGTCTCGACCGGACTGGAATGCTTTCATGATGTCCCTCACTGACATGGTTTCCTCCATTCTGTCGCCACTGCCCTCGGTTAACTGTGGCTTGTGGTAAACCATTCTTGTGGTAGTGGTGATATGGGTTTCCTCTTTCAGGCACATGCTTTTGCTCATGAGGGAGTCCTCTTTGAGTGAAGCGACTGTGGGCTCTGGTTCTATACATGACGGTACAGGTGGCTCCGCTACTGCCGCAGCTGCTACTGCTGCTGCCCCTGATGTTGGGTCCTCCATAAGGGGCTCACAGAGATCATCTGGATGCTCATAACTCCTGATGTGCACCACCTCTGTTCTGGTCTCTGTGATGACTGGAGGAATGGGAACATCTGTGAAGAGTGGTTTGGGCCCTGTGCTCTCTGCACTCTGAGGTGCCGAGGGTGTCTTATCGCTTCTCGTTTCAAAGCCGCTGTCTGACAGAGGGCTTTTGTCCTGCTCGTGGGAGAAATCATCGGGGGACTCAAGGATGGCGTCTGTGCCAGTGTACGAATCGGCTAGTTTGGTTAAATCTTTCTCGGAGGGGGAAGAACGCATGCCACCCTGTGGTGGCATTTTGAGCTTGTGCTCAGGCTTGATGCCACGTTTCTGTTTCTCTTCCCCATCTTTTCTCATCTCCTCGTACCTGCACTTGGCATCAGCCATTTTGGACAGAGAGCTAGCACCAATGTCGTTCATTAAATAGTCTACCACCTTGGCTAAATTGAGATCTTTGTCAGGCACAGCTTGCGGTCTAACAGGGAGTGAGGGGTCAAATGTGGGCAGCGATCTCAGTGCATTCTGTCTGGCGTCTTCGATCTCGTCTTTCGAAAATTCTTCCCACTCGTCCTCAGAGACCCTCTCTCGGGCAGCGGCTTTTGCTTCGCTCAGCACATCTTTTGTGAGGATCTCACTAACTTTGACCAAGTCCTCTTTCACTTTCTCAACTAAACTAATAGGCTCCTCATCCTCAATCTTTCCATGTTTGGCCTGGTAGCTCTTAGCTACAGAACTAGCATCGCTCTGCAGTATGGCAGTCATTCGCATCAGATCCTCTTTCATGTCGGCAACGTCTCTGAGTAGGTCCTGACTGTGGGTAAAGGGGGCGGCAGTGGCTGCTTTCAGTGATGTCGGGGACAGGAACAGAGACGATTTCAACGTGGGCTTGGATCTGGAAGTTGGGGACTGAGTTGTCGCAGTGTGTGTTTGTGGGGCAGCTGCCGATCTGACTGATGCTGCCGTTGTTGTTTCTGTGGGTTTTGGAAGCTGTGGGTCGGGTAACACATTTACAAGGGAATACACTGGTACTGTGATTGTGGTGCTGGAGGACACTGTGGTGGTGGTGGTGGCAACTGTGTGGGATCTAAGCGAAGAGTAAACAGAACTGGCCACACTGGCTCTAAGGGAGGGGGACATGGATTTAAGCGCACTGTAACTCGCTGCTCCGCAGGAGTTGAATGATTTCTCAGCCTCGTCGAAGGCTGCCGTGACACTACAGGTTGCTGCCTGCGTTGTGGCCTGTATCCTCTCCTGCAGGCTACTCGTAACCCCTGAGAGAATTCGTGAGGGTGCCGGGCAAGGGGAAGGGTATTTGATGGGTGAGACTGAGCCGTTTAGCATAGTTTCAGAAGCAGCAGCTGTGGAGGACAAGGATGAAGTGAAAAGCATCCCTCTTGATACTGATGCAGCATCAGCAGAGGGTTTGATTGTGGACATACTTGATATTGTTTTAACTGAGGGGGGTGAAGTGGGGGCCATTGAAGATGCTAGCATTGACTTGAATGGCAAACTGGAGCTGTACACAGTGGACTTGGGGGAATCAGGAGGAGTCATTGAAATGGCTGATCGATCAAGCATGGAGCCTACTTGCGTGGCAGGTGAAGGAGCTCTTAAAGAAAGCGTGGCGGCAAGCGCTTTAACTGAAGCTGGGTCTGTGCCAGTTTTAATGGGCGAGGACATGAGACTGGCAGAGGCGGGAGTGGGGTACTGCCCTTGCTGTACGACAGTCTTAATCGGAGATGCAATAGTTCTGTATGATCGGATGGGGGAGGCAATTTCGCAAACTGTTTTGGCCGGGGATACATTAGAGGCTCCCAATGTGGATTTGATTGGCGATGATGACATTGACCAGACTGACTTTAGTGGAGAAGCAGATGGGGTGGTGGAAGATGAGCTGGAGAGGGCACCCAGTCCACATTTTGCTTGCCCAGGGACGGTAATAGGAGCAGCCGACCATGCCTGGTAAGATCTTGTTGAAAAGACAGGTTTGTGAGCGTAACCACCAGGCAGTGTTCTTGTTGTAGTTCGTTCAACTGTTTCTTAAATAATCAAAATGAAAATCCAACATAAAGTCAACAAAAAATGGGTTAAGAAAAAAAACAGAGAGACCAGAAGAAAGAAATTGGTCAGTGATTGTTGTATTATAAAATGTTGAAGAACAACAGTTTGATGAAGTGATGGAATGGGTTAGATGGGGAATGGGAGAACGTGAAATGATAAGGTAATCCGTGGTGATCCATGGTCCACAAGAACGCATAACGAAACCAAAGAAGCTCAACAAAGCACACGCAGCAACACAATGGCTATGAAGATGATAAAAACGTACAACTCAATGTACAAACTGAAGAAAAAAAATGTCAAGACAAATGCACAGAACCCAGAATTAACACAGAACTTTCTTTTTGTCTCTTTTGACTTTTGATGTGCTACATTCATCTGAAACTCACTGTTCCCATATTTTTTTTCTGCTTACAAAAAGTGCCTTTTATCTGTTTGGTCTGAATGTCCAGTTTTTCAGCCCCCACTGGTTTGGGGTTGTTCTGACAAAACAGAAATGAAGCCTGAATTCAAGCCTCCTTGCATCTGATTCTGAAGCAACGTATTATGGCAAAACACAAGCTGAAGAACTAGGTTTTAGACCCATAATATCTCCACGGTGACATGCAGAACTGCGTAACCTTGGAGACAGGCAATTCAGTGCAAGCGGTGAGGACCTGAGAGTCGTCTTGCGGCCTTCCATGCAAAAAGAAATCTTTCTCAAGAGATCAAAGCCCCCAATCAATATAAAACGCTGCACAATCACAAAGCCAAAAAGAGCAAGACTGTTTCTGTCCAAACGAAAACAACAACAAAAGAATAAATCAGGGTAAAGACACAAAGGTGGAATTTTACTCTGACTTTCCAAGATTTCAAGTTGGTGGGAGTCAGTCAGAATGAAATCCCAAGGGAATGTCAACTCTTGCCAGTGATAAAAAAAAGAATAAAATCATATATAGATAAATAAATGAACATAAAAATAATCTTTCGAAGTGGGCAGGCACCGCACAGCAACTTAAAAATACAAAAACACATGCAGGGTATACCATGTCAAAAAACAGGCATGTGGACTTAGAGGTTATGTAGGGTGAGTATGTGCAGATACAACATGTATTATCTGTTCACTGGCATATTCAGTACTCATAATCTCACAATCAACTCATAATCTACATTAGGCTACATTATGTTACGGGTTAAGATAGCTACGTTAATGCAGGTTAATTATTAATCAAATTATAATTAAGGCAGATTTGTTTTCCCAAAAACAAGTTAGTGAAAATACAACACTCACTCGTGGCAGGCTCACTCAGATAGCTGTAGCGCTTACGTAAGGCTAAGGAAGCAAAGGTGTGACGTCTTTCTGGTTTTTCAGTCTGGAACAACAACAACAACAAGGCCTATGAGTTTTCTTTCTTAAACGCCCAATAAGCTCACACTATGTATTGTACACCTTTAATAATACCTCTGTAAATACACTTCACAACTTACCAAATTCTGTAAGTAATTCCTGATTTATTAATCATCTAAGATTTATTGTGTCTATGTTGTTTGTTTTTAATTGTCTTAAATTATGGATTCATGAATATATTTATCTATTTGCAGACTGGTATGTATATGTTAATGGAGGTATTCATAGTGTGTGTGTGTGTGTGTGTGTGTGTGTGTGTGTGTCTGTGTCTGTGTATGTGTCTGTGTGTGCAGAAATAATAGCTTTTTTTCTTACAAAAAATAGAGCAGCTGGACATGTGTTTTGATTAAGATTTATACAAGTCAGAACATCCAGCAACTCCATCCAACATATTGTGCTTACAAACCTTCTCATTTATTATAATATGCCTACTGTGAGCTTGCAAAACTATGAGCTCTGTCACCCAAATAAAACATTTGTGTTTGCCAAGGGAGATCAATACTACATTGATTTCCTTTAATGAATTCTTTGGGTCACAAAACAGTCAAGATATATTGATAGGTTAGCCAGACAACAACTATCCTACGCAAACATTCACTATATTGCAATGCCACAATGTTAAAAAAAAAGCATTTTTAGAGAACTCTAGGTAATATTTATCTATACTTGTACACTGTTTTGCTGCTAACATGGAAAACTTTTTGTCTCATGACATCCAGGACAAAAATGAGACAGACAATGGATAAACTAAAAGGAAATAATTGCTGTAGCACTTGCCGAGCTCATGCTAAAGCAGCTAAGGGTTTAAAATAAGATAGTTTAAGCTGGTAAGCCATGTATCCCCTGGGACTTCCCCAAAGCCATAAATTGTAAGTCAAGAGAAACCTATGCTGGGCAATGGAGGATGACTATGTGGAATAGTCACCCATGAGAGAAGCCACTACAGTACTTGACCATAAGCAAACCACAGGGGTGGTGGGGGGTGGTGATGAGCAAGCATGTGTGCATTACCTCTTCCTCAGGATCTGAATCCATATCCTGTTGCGTATCCCAAGATGCATTGCAGAAACAGGGGGGAGGTAAAAGGATAACAGAATGGGAGAGCGGGGGGAAAAGAAACATCAAGGTGTGAAAAAAAGGAGCGATTGAGAGCGCACTGAAGGAAATCAAAACAACCAAAGCCACCGCAAAGAGAAAAAAAAGATATATACAGTAAAACATAAAATTGAAATCAAATATTAGGAAAAAAAGGAAAAAAGTCGGCGGGATTTAAGAAAAAAAAAGGAAACCACAATGAAATAGCCAACAGTCATAGCAAATAAATAGCACATAGAAGCCACCACAGATAGAAGCCACTGGAAAAGCACGAACCCCCCGTGCACCGACAGCCAAAAGCATGAGGCTCACGAGAGAACGAAAAAAAATATATCTAAATGGCTGATTCGGAAGGGAACTGCCACCAAAGAAACAGCAAAATCAACTTTGAGGAAACCTCAAAAAACAGATAAAAGACACACTTGGTCGGCTTGAGCCGTATTTGTAGTTTTTTTGGTGTTCATTGTTTGTTTTTGTAGTTCATTTTAGCCCTACTGGCAACAGCCCTGTTTCTTCCCTGTAGATGAGGATGGCATGGCATGAGGAGGGAGACACGTGGTGATGTCCACTTACCTTCTTAAGCGCTGGCAGTGTGATATTTAAATTGCAAACAGCTGTCTGAGGAATACCCTTGGAAAGCTTGGTCTCTTGCAGGAAGGTCAGGCGGCCACAAGGCTCCTGGCTATTGTCTCTGACCTGCAGTGGTCAAAGGGAAGAAAGGATGTTTGCAATGGTAGATTTATAATGAGATCTTAGGGTTCCAGCCACACACTGGTTCTGACAAACTGCAAAGCACTGCACTACCTTTAGTTGTCCTCCAGTTGAGAGTTGATTTGGTAAAGAGCATAGCAGAAACATTAAAGCACGCCTCTGCTGACCATTGTCCAACAAACATCACTAGAAGACCCGTGGTCCTATAATATTATTATTGCTATCAAGGAGTGAGACGCTATGGCCGTGGGGTAAAATGACTAAAAATAATATTAATGTATGATTTTACTTTGTCTTGATGAAATCTTGAACTAATAGTTTTTTAGATATACTCATTAATATTTCATAGATCTGGATGAATGAATAAAGAAATTGTGTGTTCAATAACCTTGCTTTAATTACCACATCTAATGACTCTACAAAAACTAATTTCCTTTTGGAAATTATGATCTACCTCCCAGGATATAAGAAATATCGTAGACAGACCTGTCTCTATTTAAAGTTGACCAGTATTTAGCAGACACTTTTATCAATAGGGACATGGACATGCTACAGTTGGTAGGGAATGGTATGTTTATCTAGGGAACAATGGCATAAATGGGCTTCATCCACCCTCTGATTTACTGAGGACCGAGTCTCTCCAAAAACTAAACAAAATATATTTTAATCATCTGATTTAGTTGAAGAGTGACAACAGAACCATGAAGTAGCCTTACCTTAACACAGAATGGCAGGCGATTCTCTTTGAAAGCGTAGAAGTTCAGAATCAGCAGTTGGCCAGCTTTGGTCAGAGGAGCAAGGTTGCCATAGCAGTCCACGTAGATGGGCCTCCCCTCCAAAACCTGCAGATAATAATTCCGAGAATAAGATGGGGATAAAATACTCACTGGTTAGTTTCATAATTCAAGTCATCAGTGTTAACTTTGCGACTGCTTTTCTAAACTCCCACGGGATTTAGATGGAGTGAAAGTAACAAAAGAAACTATTATATGGTGGAATAGCAACAAATTAGCCTTCATATCCCACTATGTCCTTCTACTCAAAAGTTAGAACAAGGCCCTCAAACTACTGACACTAACACACACACACACACACACACACACACACACCTCGATGTCTTTGCTGCGGGCGACCTCCTCAAAGTTCTCCTGCTGTTCCAGGGTCTTGTCCACCTTGTCGTCGGTCATGCAGAAGCAGCGCAGGCTGGACTCCACGGGGTCGTTCATCTTGGCGAACACCACAAACTTGGCCATGTACGGCACGCAGATGAGCTCCCGGTACAGCTGAGTGGCAAGCCCCACCGTCTCAGGGATCTGATGGCAGTCGGCCAGCCAGAACCTTCCGGAGAAACGCAAATTAGGCAAGGGAAAAACAAACAGGTGCTTTACAACAGTAAAGTCTTACAACAAAGCATTCAGGTTTCACTTACTGTACGTTCACTTGCTATTTGACAAAATATTTGGCGTACTTTATTTTAAATGATCACACAATTGAGGAATGATTTCAGAGAAATTTAACCGTTTTACATGACAGGAGAGGCAATTACTGATAAGTCTTTGTGTGTGACCGTTACCCTGATGCTGATGCTAGTGTAGCGGGCACTGATTGTACCTCTGCCCACAGACCAAAATGCATGCAAACATACACACACACAGGTTGACATGTCAATCACACTGTATTCACTCCAGCCCACTAGGGAGCAAGTGTGACTAGGTTTACATCCCAGGTCAGGCAGGATAAGAGAAGAAACTGGGGAGCCATGGTTGAATTCCATTGTCTTCATACTAACTCCTGCCTTGTTGTGTCTCTTTACTTTCAAGGTAATATAATTATTTCCTTTTTAATGGGTTTGGTAAATGTGATGAATGGTTGTGTTTGAATAATGTGAAATGGTCAAATGTGTAAATCCTGTTACTAAGTGGGAGAATGGGGTAGAATATGCCTATAATGACATGTTTGAAATGTTTGTTGAGTGTGGGTGAGCAAGCTAAGGAATGACTGTGAGGTTATTGAACTGGATCTTGCTTTTGCCTTTTTATGGGATGTTTTGATTACATATGATATGTGTGAGCATTTGGATGCTTGTTTTAATTAATATTTTTCATATTTGTCATTAATAAATGAATTCCATTGTCTTCATACTAACTCCTGCCTTGTTGTGTCTCTTTACTTTCAAGTAAAGATACTGGTATGTGCTGGCCCAAGTTCCCCTAGGCTTGAGGCTGGTTACATTTTGGGGGCTACGTCCAAATATCGCCATTGTGAAGTCAAGTCATCACACTGAACCTGGGCTTTACTGCAAGAGTGGCCATCATAGGAGTGCCAGCTTGAAAGAAGCCAGCAGCGAGGGAAGATGACGTCATCCGAGCCACGGCAGGTACTGCTTTGGGAGATCCATAAGAAGCTGTCACAGCTGAATGCAAGCCAGCTCTACCAGCTAGCTTCATCCTTGGAAAATGAAGAAGAGGTGGAACTTTCAAAATTCTCCGAACCTGAACTGTTTTATTTCATCTCGGATTACATGAAAAGTGAAAACCTGAGACATCTTGAAGATGAAGGGATGTCCCGGTTACTTCATCTCCAGGACCTGGTGAAAGAAATGACTTCTACTCCGGTGAGAGAATTGACTATTACTCCAGTGGAACAGTCAAGAGCATCATCCCCCATCACAATTCCGGTAGTATCAACACACACTACACAGAAAGAGGACAATCAGACATTACCATCTAATTCTAATGACTCTGTAAATGTGAGTGGGTTGAAAATGCATACTGATCAAGTTGTGAGAATTTCTGATATGGCAGCATTTTTGCCCCGTAGAGAATTTAAAATCCAGGGGGGCAGATTTCAGATTCTGGGTCGGAAATCTCATACACTCACATCTGTAAACAAATTGATGAGGCTATGGATATAGGGGTGACAGAGTCTGAGATTGTAAGAGCGGTACTGAGGATAACAAAAGGGGGACTTTTTAAAGATTATCTCACAAATAAAGATGTTTTAACAGTAACTGAGTTGAAAAGGGTTCTTCGGACCCATATTCGGGATAAAAGTAGCAGAGAGCTATTTCAAGAATTGAGTAATACCAAGCAGCTAGAGAGAGAATCTGCACAGCAATTTGTGTATAGGATAATGGCTCTCAGGGAACGGGTATTACTTGCAGCACAACAACATGACACTGATTTTTGTTATGATAAAAAGCTGGTTCAAGGGGTGTTTTTGCATACACTTTATCAGGGGTTAAGTGAAAGAAATAACAGCATCCGTCATGACCTTAAACCATATATTACAAATGCTGAGGTCAGTGATGAAACCATCCTAGAGCAGATCACAAGGCTGACCAGTGAGGAAGCTGAGAGGGCCAAACGCTTTTCATCGTCCAGTAGATTCAGGCCAGTTGCATTAAGCGCTGCTCAGCACTCAGAGGATACAGAGACAAATCCTCCAGTAAAGCCATCCATTGAGTCTGAAGTTCGAGCCAATGCAGCCGCCATCACAGAACTTTCAGCCCATGTATCTGCATTAACCAAGAACCTGGAGAAGTTTATCCTCTCTAAACCTGATAATATGCAACATTGTTCTCCAATGGTAGCTTCGACCGTACAATCTCACAGGACACAAGGAAATGGGAAATGTAAAGAATGCCAACAAAACAGATATGATTCATGTAACCACTGTTTTCGTTGTGGGCAGACGGGGCATCGTGCAGTGGGATGTTTGAACAGATCAAGTTCGGGAAATGGGAGGAGGTCACGGGAGAGGGACGGCCTGTGACTCGCCCTGACACGACGTCCCTACTACTTTGCAGTACAGCCAGTGCAGATAATGCAGCCCTTCCACAAACTCCACTCAAAACTCCCAATGTTAGACGCACAGCTCAGCTGATTGGGGGGAAATGTCTCATATCATGCTATATTAATGGGGTGCAGACGGAGATGCTTTTAGACACAGGGGCTCAAGTCAGTGTGGTGGGAAAAGAGTGGGTGAAGAATAAACTGCCAAATACAGAAATTAACCCTATAGAAACACTACTTTCAGAACCCCTCTATGTCACAGCAGCCAACGGCTCTAGCATCCCTTTTCATGGCTGGATTGATGCCCATCTACAGATTTTAAGTGATAGCCAAGGCATTGCGTCAATTCAAGTTCCCTTTTTAGTGGCACAGAGCAATCTGGACTTTCCCCTACTTGGAGTTAATGTCATTGTGGAGCTTATTCGGGAAAACTGTGAGAATGATGGGCCCATTAATATGAGCGCACTTCTAAGTGAAGCTTTAAACCTGGAAGCAGACACTGCGAGAACCATTGTTTCTGTTGCACAGGCACAGCCGGAGGAAGATAGTCCACATTGCCGTGTTCTTATAACAGGAAAGAAAGGAACTAAAATACCAGCGGGTAAAGTGTGGGATGTGAGGTGTAAGGTGAGGGACTGGCATGGGGGGGCAGTAGCATGTTTTGAGCCAATGATGAATGCAGCGCTGCCCGATGGATTAGAGCTGTTTCCAACTGCTATGGAGGTGCAGGGTAGCTACTCCAAACATGTCACAGTTCCTATTCAAAATTCATCTCAGCATGATATTTTCCTGCCTGCACGGGTAGTGTTAGGACATCTTGAGAAGACACAGAGCATTTTCCCTGTGACACACCCCCAAAATATTCATGGTACAGCTAGCTCAGTGGCCACAGTTCAAACTCCCTATGCTTCAGTTCAGTCCAATGATAATGACCAGGCGGAGAAGTGGCATCCTCCAGTGGATTTGTCTCACTTAAATGGAGAGAACCAAGAAATAGTAAAAAAGATGTTATATGAGGAATCGGCTGTATTTTCTAGAGGGGAGGGTGACATTGGGTGTATTCCCTCTTTACGTCTGAAGATCCATCTGAAAGATGAAACTCCAGTGCAAAAGTGTTATAATGCAATCCCAAAACCCCTTTATAAGGAAGTGAAGACCTATGTGCAAGACCTCTTAGAGCGAGGGTGGATTAAAAAGTCAACCTCTTCTTATTCATCCCCTGTTGTCTGTGTAAGGAAAAAGGACGGCAGTCTACGTCTCTGTGTGGACTTCAGGGAGCTGAATCGCAAGACAGTTCCTGACAGGCACCCACTACCCCGTATCCAAGACCTGCTGAACAATCTGGGTGGCCATTCATGGTTCTCCATTCTAGATCAAGGTAGTGCGTACCATCAGGGATTCATGGACAAGCAGTCCCAACATTGCACAGCTTTCAGTACACCATGGGGACTTTATGAATGGATAAGACTCCCATTCGGGTTAAGCAATTGCCCTGCTGGGTTTCAGAGATGCATGGAGTCTGTGCTTGAGGGCATGCGAGACGAATGTTGTTCACCATATCTTGATGATGTCCTATGCTATTCTAAATCATTTTCAGATCATGTGGAAGACGTGCGGAAAGTTCTGCGTCGGCTCAAGGCTGGTGGAATAAAGCTCAGACCAGGCAAGTGTGAGCTGTTCAGACGCCAAGTTCGTTATGTAGGCCGCCTGGTGTCCGGGGAAGGAGTTCACATAGATCCTAAAGATTTGGAGGCGGTGCTGCAGTTTAAGGGGAAGAAGCCCACCACAGTTGGAGAAGTGAGATCCCTCCTAGGCTTTCTGAGTTATTACCGCTCATTTGTGCAAGACTTTTCTCGTGTTGCTAGGCCTTTGTTTGTCCTTCTGCAGAATGCCGAGCAGCAGCTAAGAGGAGGCACCCCCCCGTCAGCAAGAAGAAAACCCACCCGGCAGCTGCCATCAAGAACGCCAGTCCAGTGGACAGATGAACACAGTGCTGTTGTTGACCAGCTTGTTACCATGCTGACCAATCCACCTGTCCTCGCTTACCCTGCTTTTGACCGGCCCTTTGTTTTGCATACAGATGCGTCAAATGAAGGACTTGGGGCTGTTCTGTATCAACACCAAGAAGGCAAATTGAGGGTGATTGCATATGGGTCAAGGTCACTTACACCTGCAGAACGGAATTATCACTTACATTCAGGGAAACTTGAATTCCTAGCCTTAAAGTGGGCTATTTGTGATAAATTCCGAGATTATTTATATTATGCCCCTGGGTTTACAGTTTACACAGACAATAACCCGCTCACTTATATTTTGAGCACAGCCCGATTAAATGCAGCCGGCCACCGCTGGGTTGGGGAATTGGCAGACTTTAACTTTGAGATAAAGTATCGTCCAGGGAAGAGCAATGCAGATGCTGACACCCTCTCCCGTTTTCCTATCCCCTTTGCAAACCACATAGAGGAGTACACCGAAAATCTGTCATCTGAGGTGGTAACAGCAGTATGGCAGGGCAGTACAGCAGTTAAGGAGAAAGATGTGCCATGGATTGCTCTTTTGCAGCTTACTGCTGCGGATGAGCCTGGACTCCTAAACTCAGTGGTCATCACACCTCAACAGGTACAAAGAGCACAGAGTGAGGATGTGGCTATACAGGAAGTCATGAATTTGAAAAGAGGAGGGCAAACTCTCAGCAAGATGGACAAGGAGAAAGTGTCCAGTGAAGCACGGAGGATGATGGGTGAGTGGAGCAGGCTTTTCATACAGGATGGGGTGTTGTATCGACAAGCAGCACACCATAAGCAGCTGGTGGTCCCAAAGCAGTTTCGGCCCCTTGTGTTAAAACACCTCCACGATGATATGGGCCATGTGGGGGTAGAGAAGGTCCTGAATTTGATGAGGGAACGCTTCTATTGGCCATACATGCAGCGAGAGGTTGAGGATTACATCCTGAAGAGATGCCGTTGTATTCAGCAAAAACATCCCCCAGTGGCAGATAAGGCACCAATGGGTTCCATCACCACAAGTTCACCTTTTGAGTTAGTTGCTGTTGATTATCTCCATCTTGAGCCAAGTGGGGGGCTTATGAGTATATTTTAGTCATTATGGATCACTTTACTCGTTTTGCTCAAGCTTACCCTACCAAAAATAAATCGGGCACGACAGCTGCTGAAAAGCTCTTTAATGATTTTATTCCTCGCTTTGGCTTTCCTGAAAAACTTCACCATGACCAAGGTCGTGAGTTTGAAAATACCTTATTTAAAAGGCTAGAACAACTAGCAGGTGTCGGCCATTCTAGAACTACCCCATACCACCCACAGGGGAATCCTGTAGAACGTCTCAATCGCACTTTGCTGCAGATGCTCCGCACCCTAACAGAGGAGAAAAAGTTAAACTGGAAAGATCACTTGCCCCATATGGTACATGCATACAATTGCACAAAACATGACTCAACAGGCTACTCACCATTCTTTCTTCTCTTTGGGAGGCCTCCTCGATTGCCAGTGGATCTGCTTTTTGACTTGAAATCCAATACAGAGAGAGGGACAACACAAGCCTTTGCTGAGAAGTGGGCAAGTAGAATGCAGGAAGCCTATCGTATTGCCACACAAAACAGTCGGAAATCATCAGAGAAGAGAAAACATTACTATGATCAGGGGGTGAAGGGCGCAATGCTGCAGCCTGGTGACAGAGTACTAGTGCGAAACCTGTCTGAGCGGAAAGGCCCAGGGAAGCTCCGAAGCTATTGGGAGAGGGTCATTCACCGAGTGGTCAGTAGAGTGGGAGATTCCACTAGTCCAGTCTATAAAGTGCAAGCTGAAACGGGGGAACAGCGTATCCGTGTTCTACATAGGAACTTGCTCTTACCAGTCAGTGACCTTGAGCTTGGGAGAGACAGCGGAACAGGGCCATCTGAGAGAAAACCACGGTCGAGGAGCCAGCGACACCCAAAAAGTGCTGTGGAGAGAACTAGCCCGGATGAGTCTGATGAGGAAGAGGAGGATTGGACCTGGCCGTTTAGGCTGCGGGGTAATGTCCCTGGGAGAACTCCATTGGAGCCATGTCAAGACAGGGGGCAGCCACAGGTTAGTGAACCAGTCCTAAGACCCTCAGCAGATGAGTTCCGGCCCCGGAGTTCACAAAGAGAAGAAGAACATGGCGGCGAAGAGTGTGTTGATGGTGAGCAGGCTGAGCTGGTTCAGGACGGGCCAGAAGGGAATGAGGAGGCCTTAGAAGTCCCATTGGAGGATAATCCAGAGGAGCCGGTGCAGCATGGAGAGGCTGGGGTACGAAGGTCAGAACGTGCAGTGAGACCAAGAGAAATGCTTACATATCAGAGTCTTGGCCAACCCTCATATCAACAGTTCAATCCGGCAGTTCAGGCAGTGACTTATAACCCTCCTGTTTTTTTCCAGAATGGGCTCTTAACATATCCGCCAGTTCCTGGGTGGCATTATGGTTTAAGGTCAGGTTTCTGGGGTTATCCTTAATGCTATGTTTAATGGGGTGATTGTTATCTTTATTTAAGATGTCTGGAGACCTCTTTTAAAGTGGGGGAGAGTGTAGCGGGCACTGATTGTACCTCTGCCCACAGACCAAAATGCATGCAAACATACACACACACAGGTTGACATGTCAATCACACTGTATTCACTCCAGCCCACTAGGGAGCAAGTGTGACTAGGTTTACATCCCAGGTCAGGCAGGATAAGAGAAGAAACTGGGGAGCCATGGTTGAATTCCATTGTCTTCATACTAACTCCTGCCTTGTTGTGTCTCTTTACTTTCAAGGTAATATAATTATTTCCTTTTTAATGGGTTTGGTAAATGTGATGAATGGTTGTGTTTGAATAATGTGAAATGGTCAAATGTGTAAATCCTGTTACTAAGTGGGAGAATGGGGTAGAATATGCCTATAATGACATGTTTGAAATGTTTGTTGAGTGTGGGTGAGCAAGCTAAGGAATGACTGTGAGGTTATTGAACTGGATCTTGCTTTTGCCTTTTTATGGGATGTTTTGATTACATATGATATGTGTGAGCATTTGGATGCTTGTTTTAATTAATATTTTTCATATTTGTCATTAATAAATGAATTCCATTGTCTTCATACTAACTCCTGCCTTGTTGTGTCTCTTTACTTTCAAGTAAAGATACTGGTATGTGCTGGCCCAAGTTCCCCTAGGCTTGAGGCTGGTTACACTAGCCCAATGACTGATGCTAAAGTTCACTGTTTATCCCTGCAAGATCTGATATCAAGTATTTAAGAGTCCAGGATCAACGTCAAACGTTTGCCCTGGATCAATGTACCTTAACCCTAACCCTAATCCTAACCCATTCATCCAGGGCAACAAGTTTGACATTGATCCCGGACTCTTAATTACTTGGTGATATCAGATCTTCCGTTTATCCCTT
>JAODXP020000032.1:17718368-17737453 GCA_027497455.2 Sardinella longiceps | reverse complement strand
GTGTCCAAGCATGCTAATGCTCTATGTCAGAGGGTCTCACCTGGCTGACACGTTGGTGGTGAAGGACACGCAGTCATGCAGGAAGGTCAGCGGGGTCGTACCAGTGATGTCCTCCCACTGTGCTGGAGATGTGCCGCCTGGAACACAAGCATCACATTAGCTCTATGGGCAATCTGTGTGTGTGTGTGTGTGTGTGTGTGTGTGTGTGTGTGTGTGTACTGCATATATATATACACATGTATGTATACAGTATGTAGTATAATGTATGGATGGATATGTGGATCCTATACACATATGGTACTTATGCAAAAAGCCGCTTGTATGTATTGTATGTATGTAATGCATTTTGTGTCTACATATTGTGTTTACTATATGTGTGGTTATGCATAGGCCTGTAACTTTAGAAACAACATTTTCTTGTCTCAAGGTGAGGGTTTTCAACAGTGTCTTTGTTTCCTCTGATGTGATTAGTCAATGGCGAGGGAAGCACAAGCAAAACGCCACAAGTTAACTCTTACACCCTAATCAAATTCCACTGAATAGATTTACATTTGAAAACATTTGCCCCAGTTGAACTGAACTGAGTGATGTGAATGAGAAAAGCTGAGCACTGCAGCATTGGGATTTTGGTACTACTCATTTCTATGCAAAGACCGCTGTTCAATACATGAATTAAAAATACTCTAATTAAGGATAACTCTGCGTTAGGGAGGATTAAGAATATTGATCTAGCTGTGCAGTGTGTGTGAGATTATGATTGGGTGGTGAATGGACTAGGCTTAGATGCCATTATGACAAACTGCTGAATAGTGTATAATTTAAGATTTAATTTAAAGGTCTTCACATCTACCCTGTACACATACTCTATGATGGTCCCCCCAGCCCTAAGCCCTGTCTCATTCAGACAGTAATCGGCACATTCATGGTGCGTGTGCCCCTTATGCATTCACACCACAAATGGTGTCTTGTGTGAAGTGGCTGGCATGGCCACTATGCAGACTGCAAAAGGGCTGTTTGACTCTGAGGAAGACATTGTGCATCGAAATGCACCTCAATAAAGCTCATCTAATATTTGTTCATAAAGTTCTCAGAATTTTTTTCCTGGGTTTGCTACTGATCTATGGAGAATGTGTTTATAGTGCCTGTGGCATGCATAAAAAAAAACACAGTGCCCAGTGCGGAACTGTACGGCCTATGGACTTGTTTCACACCTGAACATTCCATTCCATGGTAGTAAACTGAAAACAAGTGATTGTTAGCATTTATGTGTATGAAGCTTCTATCTATTCGGGACCTCCCAATTTGTGTGCTTCAAATGTGTATTATTTGAAAGAAAGTGAAATTAGACATGTTTTAAATGTTATTGCCCATTTTTTTCAAGTCAGAAAGAGGCATAAATCCAATGCATTTCAATGATAGAATGTTCAGTTTACTACCATGGAATGTCGGAATGTTCAGGTGTGATGCTGTAGAATGCAACTTGCATTCTGAACGTCAACGTTCCACAGAAAACAACTTGCCTGTGATGCTGCAGAGAAGACGCAGGCATGGCGTGGAGTCTCCCTTGTAGCCGTTGCTGACGCCTTCGCCCGAGAGCGGCGGGACTGGTATCGTCATGGTGATGGGCTTGTGGAACTTCCTGCGGCGGGGCTCCACGGTTACGATGGGGCTGAAAGTGGCCCTGTTACCCAGAATCTTCTTCACCACCTCATCCGGCACTGGCTGGGCCTGAATGGGAAACAGTCATACTAATGACCTCCCTGTAAAGTAGCTTACCCCAATTTCCTGACTATCAGTTGAGGTTAATACTTTATTTACAGTATATCAGTCTATACAGTACATGGTGTTAAAATGGCCCCTCTCTGCTCCCATCATATACAGTAAAGAGCAGAGTGGCATTCCAGAGACAGCAACACACACACACACACACACACACACACACACACACACACACACACAGGCACACACACAGGCACACACACACACGCACACACACACACACACCTGCAGTCCCACTCTGATCTTCTTGGTGAGCGCCCCCTCTGGGAAGGAGGCCTGCACTAAGGGCACAGTCTTGCTGGTGAGAGTCCCTCCTTCAGGACCCATCTGGTTGCTCTCCTGCTTGATGCGTGACACCACCGCAAAGTATTGTGGGAAGTCCTTGGTGATGATGCGGCAGATGCGCTTCCTCTCCAGCTCGTCGGCACTCTCCAGCTCTGTGTGAGAGAACAACAACAACATGCGTTTTATCTACTATGTATATGTGTCTGTACTGTATGTGATGTATTTGCATTTGGAAGGTTAAATAGATGGAGCCTCTAATGCTGTTTTTTACCTCCGCCAAGGAGGTTATGTTTTCGGTCTCATTGGTTTGTCTGTCTGTTTGTTTGTCTGTCTGTTTGTTTGTCAGCAGGATAACTCAAAAAGTACTGCACGGATTTGGATGAAATTTTCGGAAAATGTGTATATTGGGACGAGCAAGAGCTGATTAAATTTTGGTGGTGATCGGTGATCCAGAACATGATCTGGAATGTATATTGCGTTTCTGTCCATATTGCCTTGGCGGTCTGCAAGAGCGCTTTTCTAGTTGTTTATGTCTTTATTTGGGTATGAATGTGTCATTATTTAAATGAGTTTCATTTCCCCATGCCCAATCCAACATTTGCTGCCACTTTACTATTCAGTCTATGTTGTATCAAATGTTCTGCTTCAATTTCTCCCACAGAGCACACACAGTGACCCGGACCATCAGGGCTATGGATTGATCCACATTGGATTTGTCCTTTAGAGCATCTGATCCTTGGGTCTGCCAACCACAGTGAGAGAGAGCTAGTGGGTTTGTGTATCTGACTCACATGTTTCCCTCTCAGTCATGTCCTGACCCTGACTCCTTGCACAACTAACACTTTAGGAGCATAAACACAAGCGCTGCTAGAAGCTTTATTTGTACACAAATATGTATCAAGGAGGTCCTGTTTGCCAAACAGTGAGAACTGAAAGCTAAAACAGATGTTTATGCTAGGTTGTGTGAGAACTCAACTTGCTATTTTGTGCTCTTATTACAATCAGATAGTGATTCACAAGATATAAGTAAGTAAATAAACACAGCGATTACCCCAAATAAACAGACAAACATTAACGTTTAAGTTGATACCTCCTGGACATGTTTAAAGCAGCTGTGCAAAATATCAGCAACAGAACATCGTTCCTGTTTCTAAGTACATCTGCATAGGACTAGTGCTATTTGAACAAAAGGCTCAAATCTTGGACTATGTGATGTCTGTCTATGAAGATAGATGTCTCAACCAACATCAAACACAACACCTAATCTGGTGTAAGTCCTGTGCCATGGTGACTTGCATCCTGATCTCATTGTTTGAAGCACAAACACAGAGCACACACACACACAAAAAAGAAAAACTAGTTGGCCCTTTTTCTAAGCTGGACGGCCAACATCATTTCTGTTCCAGTTGACGCAGTGGTGAATCTGACAACATGAGAAAGATGGAAAGATGGAAATTCCCCCATCTGAGTCTGAGTGTGTGTGTGTGTGTGTGTGTGTGTTTGGGGAATGGAAAATGTCTGTTTTACTGTTTTAATACCAGGAATCTTGCGTTTCCTTCTCATAAGCCTCAGGAAAAAAAAAATACTGCTCAGAGGTTTATGCAGGAACAGGGGAGAAGTGAGGTTTACTTTTGAAGCCGAAGAATGTCATAACAAACATATGCACTACCCACACATACTCCAGGAATGCGCAGGAACCGAGGGACCCGACTGACTCTCTCTAAACAATATGCTGATGACCGTGATGTTTTCATGCTGCACCCTGTCTTTCAGAGGGACCAGCGTTCTTCTTGGGTTCACAGAGATGAATGAGTTCAATTTTGAGAAAGTATGAGAGATGCTTATTTGGTCAGAGTGAAATGGCGGTGCTTGGCAAAAAAAATTATATAGAGAAGGTAAAAAAAATAGAAATATGCTCTGAATTATAAGATCTGCACAAATATGCTGACTAAAAGGTAAATAAAGGAGATTCTGATTGTGCATGATAGTGGAAATGTTGAACTCCTTGAACCTGAACTTGATGTACTCATTCATTCACACAAATAGAAGCTTTCACCTCCAGCTGAGTGATTTTACTGCAATGGTTCCTCTGTGTAACTAAACGACTAAGGAAGACCATCAGTGCCAATCCATGGACTGGAGTGCATTTCAATACCGTGCACGTCCTGAAGGTCAACAGGTTAGTGCCGTCCCAAATGGACTATACTGTACCTACTGTGTGCTACCAGAAGTTACTATCGTAATATATTGAGCCGTGCTGCATTGTGATGAAAACAGTGTGATGACGGGGGAGACATTGATGAGAGGATGAGAGATGTGGTGAGAAGAGGAGATGTAATGACAGGATTAGAGATGAGACGGTGAAAGATGTGATGTGAGGATGAGAAAGATGTGGTGAGAGAGGAGAGATGTGATGAAAGGATGAGAGAGATGATAAGAGAGGTGAAATATAATGAGAGGGTGAGAGATGTGATGAGGGAGAAAAAGGCCAGGTTGTGTGAGCCACTCGTACCTTCATCCATGCCGTTGAGCAGCTGGTTGAGGTCATCGATCTTGCAGTCGTACTGATGCTCCTTCCAAGTCTCGCCGTTCTCGCTCCTCAGCAAGATCAGCTCACGCTCCTTCCCACGCATGGAGCCAAAGTGGGGGATCTCCACTATCACAGGCCTGCATTAGGAGGACACACACCAAATGGGTATAAGTGAACACACACACAAGCAAAACACATACACAGATGCACACACACACAGACACACACACACACACACACACACACACACACTCTCAAACAGATTCTCACAGAGCATGTGCATATGTATTTTCCAGTTTGATCCTTCTCTCTCTCTCTCTGTCCACACGCACGCACACACACACGCACGCACACACGCACACACGCACACACACACACACACACACACACACACACACACACACACACACACACACACACACAGACAAAGAGTAGATAGATGTCCATGATTTGGGAATGGGGATGGACAGAGATGCTTGCTGGATGACGGATGAGAAGTGTCAGGATGCACACTATGGGTATCGTACATCCACACACACACAGAGAGCAGTCGTGCCATGATCAGAGAAACCTCACTGGGAAAATAAAACTGCACTTCCAATGAAACATCTTTAAATGTGGAGCCAGTCAAACAACAACTCATTCTTCATCACTTCACCACAGTAAAATATCATCAAAAGCCTGGTTTGAAACTAGAGATACATAAACTAGTGAAACAATCTCTACACAGCATTCTATACACCAGTGGTTCTCAAAGTGTGGTCCGGGGACAACTGGTGGTCTGCGAGCAAGCTCAAGTGGTCCGCAAGGGGATTTCCAAAAATGTAAATTTAGTCTGTTTATCAATAAAATTACTTGAAATCCAAAGAGGATTTGTTCAGTGGCTAATATGAAGCAGGCCTGTTAAAAACCTCAAGCTATCTGAATCTGAAGTGCCCATAAATGCAAATTTAGAAATGCCTATCGATTTGGTCAAAAAACAAGGGGTGGCAGCATGCGACTTGGTGAGGGGGCGTGAGGGTAGGTGGTCCCTGAAAAGATTTTTTTGGGCAATGTGGTCCTTGGTCTAAAAAAGTCTGAGAAACACTGCTATAGCCTACACCAATACTTGCTATAACGGTAAATGGTATAGTACACTGTATAGTGTTTGTGAATATTATATACTAATACTTGCAATAATGGAATTTGGTACAATGGAGTTTTTAAATTAGATCATGAGATCATGCAGCTAGTTCTGAAATTCAGGAATTTAGTTAGGAATTCACTAGTACAGAAACTAAGGCCCGAGGGCCACCTGCAGCCTGTTGAGTAACTCAATCCGGCCTGTGGAGCCTTCCCAAAATAGACTAATTTCTCATTTAGCCAATGTGATTTACATTATAGGCCTGATTTAAAAAAATTGTTGTATTCGTGAAATACAAACTCCCCTTTTAACCCTGCATGTTAACATGTCTTCTGGTTTGAGACCGATTTACCGGAATCAACCCCTATCAACTGGTTGACTGTTAACTACCCGGCCTGTTTGTCAAAATCTAAAACCCAGTGTGAACCTTCGGCCAAAATAATTGCCCACCCCTGCACTAGTGAAACGAAATCCTACTATCCCGTGATTCCAACTGTTGGAACCTACAGCTTAAGGATGGATGCACAGTTCCTAAGTAGGATCAGGAGTATAGCATAGCATCCCTGCTTCACAACACTGTGACTGCAGAAGGGTATACCAGCAAAAAGCCCCTGAAAACCACATTAAGTTTTAATAGGGCTTATAAAAGGATGTTACGGCACAGAGGCAGATCTGATGGCCATGAGCCATCCCTCTCTTAACACAGTTCATTGCTGTGACTGAGACACACAGAGAGAAAGAAAGAAAGAAAGAAAACGAGAGAGAGAGAGAGAGAGAGAGAGAGAGAGAGAGAGAGAGAGAGAGAGAGAGAGAGAGAGAGAGAGGGGCCACAGAGCCTGATCCGTGACACCGTGTGCCGCCCGTGTGAACAGTGAGCGAAAACGAGAACAGTCTGTTCTGTTCTCATGCACGAGAATGTGGACTTCACAGCTTCTGTGGTAGAAAAGCGAGAGACAGAGGCGGAGGTGGAGACTGAGATTGAGAGAGGGTGAGAGACAGAAAAAGAGATAGAGAGAGAGGGATAGAGAGAGACAGAGAGAGAGAGAGAGAGAGAGAGAGAGAGAGAGAGAGAAAGAGAGAAAGTAAAAAAGAGAGTAGGCTACTGTGTAAGCCCTCTGAGGTCGAGTAAACAAAAAGGTCTGTGTTTACCTCAGCAGTGCCGCGAGAGGTACTGTATCAGCGCAGGTATGCTGAGTCAACAATCGTCAACTTTTCAAAAGACAGACAGATTCTATTCTATCTATTCGTGATGCCCTCCGCAGTATGAGTCACGATGGGCAAAAGCCTGATTGGGTTTATTCATGAGTGACTAATCAACTCTGGCAGGCGGGATGGGAGCTGTTCATTTGTGGAACGACATACACAGAGAGAGAGGTGCCACTGCCTTATATAATTGATGGCTTCCCTGTGAAACTGAACTGAAACTTTAAAAGCTGCATGAGAAATCTGGGCAAAAAAAAGAAGAGCAGCTTTGATGTCATCATCAAATGATGTCATAAAGTGATACGATGAAACTTGATTGAATTAACTAACAAAGACGGAACGTTCTGCGGGAGAAATACTAATTACTGTGTAAGAAGAATAAGCTGTAGGCTATAGTACAGAGGATAGGAATTTTAAGGCATGTGGACCGTGAATGTGAACACCTTCTCTGTGCCTCCAGAAACAGTGGAATGTCACATTTTTGGAAAATGTTTTCCCAGTGTTGCCATGGGAGACAAGGCACACTGGTTTCAGAGAGCAGTAATGTGAAGACCTCTTTAGGAAGACCATCCTGTCTTTCAAGCCTCACACCTCATCAAAAATCTAGCAGTACTAGACTGTCCAACTGACATCAACATTTTTCAAAAATTCTGTCAATAAAGAAAAACTTCAGACTTACTGTCATAGCCTCTAACTTCCGCACTTGACCCCATTATCCCCACCATCCAAAACCAAACTAAACTTACTAAAAAACAAAATGTAACAAACAAACAAAAGCAATCTCTCCAAAAGCAAAAAAAAACAAAAACAAGATGGCAGCCATAACATGACAGTGGAATGGGCCCACCATGCCCCGCAGAAGCGCAATCCGGGAGTCACAGCCAACAAAGTCAACCGGCCCGTTTGGGTCTGCTTTCAGCGAGCTGCTGCAGTTCACTGAAAGCCTCAAATCGAAACCCATTAGGGAGGTGACGCCAACTTAAAAATGAAATCAAAAACATAAACAAACAACAAAAACTACAGTATGATAATAGTAATCATACAATAACCATATAATAACAGCAGCAGCATTGCTTAATGAAAATAAAAATCTGCGAAGGCAGGGTTGGCATCTGTTTTTTTTGTGTGTGTTTTTTTTTCTAAACATACACTCCTACCCGAGAAATTTTGTTCCTCGGGGGCCGAGCTGAAGGATTCGGCTAACCAGCCTCTCGCCATCACCGATGGATGGGAGAATGCGAGGCAGGTGGAGCTTACTGAGCAGCAGCAGGAGCAAGAGGAAGAGGAGGAGGAAGAGGAGGAGGAGGGAGAGGTGGAGGAAGGAGATAGAGAGATAGAGAGAGAGAGAGAGAGAGAGAGAGAGAGAGAGGGAGAGAAGGAGAGAGAGAGAAAGAGAGACAGAAGGAGGGAGATATAGAGAACACAGCTGTCATTCCTGCAGGAGGGCTGACAGGAGAGTGGACCTGGAACCGAGTCCCTGTAAAGGAACATTCCAGTGCTTTCCAACCCATAGCCATGTTGTTTGAGATCGCACAGTGCAGTCGGTTCAACCAAATATTATCTTTTATTTTCCAACTGACACCACTCTGTGATGTTAAACAACAAGGTGTAGGTTGAAATGCTCTGGAATATTCTTTTAAACCTGCTATAACCTATGGCTATAGCGCACTATAATGACCTATAGGCTATAGCCTATATATTGCTGAGGTGAGCATTTTACTGTTAATTTGGCCATTTAACTAGAGCACTGCCTGAGGTAGACAAAAATGTTACAGAAACTACCGCTAGCATGTATTGTATCTATTGTGTAATGTGACTACAGCAACAATCATTACAAACATAGGGGCAGGGGCGTCTTTTTTATACAACATCTATCAATGTCTATCTACAGAGTGAGAACTTGGAGCTTAGGCACACGCATGATAGGGGTGGGGGTGTGTTTGGGGCAGATGGAGATAAGAGAAAAGCATGACTGTACATCACGTAGAAGAAAGGGGGGCAAGAAGCAAGAGGAACCCCAAAAATAAAGACTATAGAACGGGGGGAACGGGGACATCGAGAGAGACTCACCCCAGGAACTGTGCTCCCGCTGGGCCGACCTCTACCAGACGGCTGGCCAGGCCCTCGCCCTCGACCATGGGTGGCGGGGAGGCCAGCTTGTGGCGCTTGACCAGGCGGCAGGTGATGCGGGTGGGCGCTGTGCACTTGCGTGGCGGGATGATGATGCGCATGCCGTTGTGGCGGCTGCCGCGCATGGAGCCGCCGCGAGCATCCACCATGAAGCTGACCAGGAACCTGGAGATGAAGATGGAGTGAGGAGGGGAGAGGGAGAGAGAGAGAGAGAGAGAGAGAGAGAGAGAGAGAGAGAGAGAGAGAGAGAGAGAGGAGAAATGGAGAGAGGGAAGGAAAAAAGGAAAAGAAACAAGGAAGGATATAAGGAAAGAAGGAATAAGGAAAGAAAATAAATAGATGGGGAGAGGAGGTCAATGGGACATAGAAAGATAAAGTGAGAAAGAGAGAATGAGAGAGAAAGAGAGAGGAGTGGATAAAAAGTAGTGATAGAGTGAGGAGGAGAGGAAGAGTACATTGGGATAGAAGTATAGAGATGTGCACAGGAGAGGGGCAGGAAAAAGACAGAATAAAAAGATACATGTCAGTGGTGAAGCTTTACAGGCAAACACATTGTCCTGCTTCTGTGGTTATCAATGATGACGTTTTCCCATGCTGTGACTATAAGAAAACACACACACGCACACACACACACTAAAAAAACATCCAGAAGAAAAAGAGTGTGTGTGAGTAGGAGAGAAAAAAAGATAGATGGGAATTCCCTATGAATCATCTGACCTGGCAGTTAGTTCAAAATTTAGACACAAAACTCAAGTCACTCGGCATAAACGACAACATGAATCACACAGATTTTCTTGAGTTACTAAAAACACCATGGTGGGTTAACTGGACCACACAGTCAGGTATTAGAGTCTGTGAACACTGCCAAGAAAGAACACTCATAGCAAAAGAGAGGGAGAGAGAGAGAGAAAGAAAGAAAGATAGGTGGTCAATAATACACTTGTGATATAAATATCTTTTATCGGTTACTGAACAACTTTCAACGAGTGGGGAAATGACATTCCGTGCCTCAACCAATCAGGTGCTTGAAAGAGACTAGTGGGGTGGGGTCAGCTAGAAAAGGCCCCTCTGACATATAGATCAGATTCCATTCTACAGGTTGTCATCTTATAACAAACAATGTGTCTCATTCATCAACAGCTTGTGCACACATGGCTTTTTGGAGGCCATGATTTTCAAGCTATTAAAATAATCTTGAACTTTTGCCTGAATTTCTTCTTCAATCTTCTCGGTATTCAATCGTCTGCTGCTTCAAATCACATGTACTTTGCTTTAGCTGTCTAACCCTAACAGCCATTCTGAGTAGTTCTTTTGCTTAGTATCACTTTATTTCCTGGAAGTTGTTTAAACACATCTTTGTACTAATGCTCGGGTGCACACAGAAGTTAGTGAATGAGAGCCTGTGTCAACAGAATTCTGACCAATCAGATGTCTGACCATAACAAAATATATCTGCAGCATGGCTCTCGCTTTGTAACAGAACCACTGCAGTGTGGTAAACAGGCACAGTGCTTACAGCCTGAGGCAGTACTGAAATCTAAAAATAAAGTCTACAAAAAATAAATAAATAAATAAAAATGTGTTTTGCAAAACACAAAACATTCCTTTATTCTTCTCTGAGAGGTTTACTGTAAGATGTTGAACTTGACCCTTGTCTCTGTCTCTGTTAGGGACGCTAAAGAGGTTAAAAGTTTAAAACTGGGGTGGCTAATGAAGTGGATGTCTGTGTAATCATCTATATTAAATCTTTATTCTACTTCCTGAAATAAAGAGCCTGTCTCCGTCTTATCACCGTGAAGAACAGAAACATCTGTGTGCTGATTAGCGTGTAGGCTATGCCTAACCCTGTGTGGAATGTGTCATTATTTGTGAGGCATCTCACAGATGAAAACAAGCACAGACAATCAAAAATAAAAACGAAACAAAACAAACAAAACAAAAAAGAGTGAGAGAAAACGAGAGAATAAAAGAGTAGGGGGAAGAGAAGGAGGAAACCGTGAGAACACAGGAGGATCACCTGGAGTCATACTGAGGAAGTGGAGAGGAAAAGCTGTAGGAGGAGAAGAAACAAATGAAACAAAACAAATGATAAGAGTGAAAATACCAGAGAGAGAGAGCGAGAGAGAGAGAGAGAGAGAGAGAGAGAGAGAGAGAGAGAGAGAGAGAGAGAGAGAGAGAGAGAGAACTTCTCACCGTATAAGGGGTGGGTTTCTAGAAAGTCACATTGCGAACTTCAATAGAGTAGAATTGTTTGCTTGTCATTGCAACCAAAAGCAGATAGCATCAGCATATCCCAGATAGCTTGAGTAATTTAATATTCAATAGTAAAAATACTGGATAATAGAAATCTAGGATGACTTAATGCCTCAAAATCAGGTCCAGCAAGCTGTCATCTCAAGTGCAAGTCAGCTTGTCATCTCAAACGTACCGAATTAATGTAAAAGCAAAAACTACCAACATTTTGACGGAAGTTAGCAACTAGGGTTCCAAAAAACTCACCCCAGGTACAGTAAGCTACATAAACTTTATCTGTTAAACGTATAAATTGCATAGCTGTCTGTATAGCCAACAGAGAGGAGAGAAAGAGAGAGAGAGAGAGAGAGAGAGGGAGATGTCATGGGATAAGCACATATTCAGATCAGAAGAGAGGGAAGAAACTCAAGTAAACACTGAAGAAAGTTAAGGGGCAATGATGAGCCATTTGTTGCTTCAGAGACAAAGATAAATCTTTTTTTCATGACAGAAAATCACAGATTGTACTAGTGAAACAGCACGTGTGTACACACACACACATACACACACACACACACACACACACACACACACACACACACACACGCTCTTACCCTGAGTGGACGGGACTGGAGACCAGGTTGACGTTGTCTAGTGCATCTGCAGTCCAGCTGTATCTCCTCAGGGAGTCTGTGTCATGTTCCCGCGCTGCAGCAAGATGCTATAGGCCAGAGAACACGCTGAGTGAATGTACCCGTGTGTGTGTGTGTGTGTGTGTGTGTGTGTGTTTACAGTACATAAGCATACAGTTATTTGTGCAATAACATGTGTATGCAATTATGTGTGTGTATACATTGGTGTCGGTGTGTGTATACATGCCTACATTGGTGTGTGCGTAATAAGTTTCAATGGGAGCCCACATAGCATGGCTTGACCTCTGGTGTAAGTGAGCACATTCTTGAAATGTGAATGAGTAGCTTATTATAGTATGGCACACAAACACTCAGACACACACACACACACACACTTACTCACTACTCTTTCTCTCTCACACACTCACGCACAGAAAGGAAAACTTGCTCACACACACACGCACACACACACACACGCAAAAACTAACTCACAACTCACTGATTTTCTCTCTTTCACGCTCACACACACATATAAGCAAGTCATCATTCCCATTCTCCAAGGGAACTGCACATTCTCACTGCACATGCCCATAGCATCTAGTTTGTAGAAGCAAAACAAAAACAAAACAAAACAAAAAACAAACAAACAAACAAAAAAGTCTCATTCTCAAAAGGCAATAAAGTGACAATGATGGGTGTGGATCATACCAGTGAAAACTGCATTGGTTCTTACTGCAATGCTCTGTGCAGGAGAAGGGTACAAGCGCTAGGCTACTGTATGCTAATAAGCCAAATGAAATAAAACAAAAAAAAATCAAGACCCATGGGTGCAGCCCCAGGGGTGGAATGATAAGGGCGAGTTTCTAGAAACTTCTGTGACAAATCTTGGCCAGTCACACCGTCGCCAAGTATGACAGAAGAAGTTAGCAACAACGCTTTCTAGAAACGGATCCGAAAGGCTGGCTGCAGATGCACTCTGGCAAAGCATTGTGGGATTGCCCTCATCTGTGCCACATTCTAGGGGCGGGTGGGAATGGGGGGTGCGGAGCAAAATGGTGGTGAGGGAGGGGTGTGTGTGTTGGGGTTTGTCTCTCTTATCTCCTGTACCTTATTCTGGGGGTCAACAAGGACAGGTGTCTCTTTACAGAGACCCTGAAGCATTTGGAAAAGCAGAAGAAAAAAGTCCTTGAACAGACACTCACACACACACACACACACACACACACACACACACACACACACACACACACACACACACACACACACACACACACAGGAAAAGTCTTGCTGCAGAGACTGACAAGTTCATTTTGAGCGACACTAAACTGACAGAGGGCCACTGGCAAAAGGAACGGGCTGCTAACCTCTACTAAGGTGTCTGTCAGTCAGGTACAGTGTGTTAGAGTTATCAGTACTGGACAGCCACAGATGACCATGTAGTCTGCAGTCTGTCCGTCTATACTGTAAATTTGAAGGGAATCATGGCTAATTCCATTCATTTCTGTAAGATACTATGACATGACGTATGCCAAGATCGCCAGAGATCGTTTTAGACTGGGGGACGACCTCCCCTCTTTTAAGAGGGAACAAATATATTTAGCGATGAACACAGCTGGTCACAAACCGCGTCAGTCTTTTAATGAACCCAGTTAGAGTAGCCAGTAGTGTAATACCTGAACGATTTTACTTTAAGATTTCTTTTAGTCTAGGACTAGGCTCCATGTAAGTCCATTTGCATAAAAGTGTCTGCTAAATGCATGAATGTAAATGTAAAATGAAACTAGCCCATGATAAAACCTCAATCTCCATTGAGACACTTAGGCAGCTTCCATTCACTTCAAGGTATTTGCTTGAAGTTCTGTCAGCATAATACACATAAAATAACATCACACAGCCATTGTTCAATAGACATTTAGATACGCATTAGTTTATAATATGGTTCATTGACATCACAGCCGTTCTTCAATAGACATATAAACTATATACAGTCTATGTATAGCCATTTATAGTTACTTTATAGACATATGTAGTTTATATGTCCATGGTTCTTGTAGCCATTAGCATTAGCTGCAGCATGTCCTCATTATTAGTCTGTCATCAAGTGCTTTACTTGAATAAGCCACAAGCCATGACTATGCACAGTATGTCAGTATGTATCTGATACTTACTACATGTAGGCACTAGATTGCTATTCTGAATGAGAGACGTGTCCTCAAGCCACAGTTCAGGGAGTAAGCTGTTACGTTGAGTGAGCAGGTGTGTGTGTGCGTGTGTGTGTGTGTGTGTGCCTTACCGTGTCCTTGGTGGGAGCCAAGATCTCCTCGATCATCATGCTGTCTCGGGTGAATGAGCTCCTGTTGAGGGTGTTGGACCTGTCCGAACTGAAGGAGCGGAGGCTGGTGTAGTTTACATGTTAGCACACCGCGCACCGCACAGAGAAGGGGCGTTTTTTGGGGGGTGGGGGGGTAGGGAATGGGGTGCAGGGGTAAGGGTGGGGCATTGGGGGGAGGGGTCAGGGCAATTAGTGAGTGGGGGAGGTTGGGGGCGGGGTTGGGCAGTGCAGAGGTCAGTTATAGGAGGGACAGGTTGATATTAATGAGATGAACAGAGAGAAAGAAAGAAAGAAAGAAACACACACGCACACACACAAACAAACAAACAAACAAAAACATGGCGATTACTGCATGCAACCTCCAGGGAACAAGTGAACAAGTCAAAGACAACAACAAAAAAACCCTCACAGCACAAGATGCACAGGATGACAGCTAAAATGGTGGCAATATGCATGAACTTTTTCTGGTCCTGAGTGAACATGCTGGAGAATGACGCTTTGCTATTATTTTTTATCTGTTAATCTATTTTATTTGTACAAAATTATTTTTATTTATTTATTTTTTTTTTGAAGGAGTTGGGAGAGTGCGAGTGAAAAGCGTAGAATGTAGGATGAAGAAGACAAGAAGAATGATTCATAAATGGTCTTCCCCTCAAAAAAGTTTTGGTGGTGGAGAAATGGTGGGACAGGCTTTGATCGAACAGTGAGAGGAATGAAAGCAATGCAAATATCACCTTTTTTAGTCTGCGCTCCAAAAAAAATGACATTGCATTTTGAAAAGCTAAAACAGCTGTGTGAGCGCAACCAACTGGGGTACGGTATATTGCAGATTTGTGTGAGGAGAGAGAGGGGTGACACAAATAGATTTCTATTTGCAGCTCAGGGGGGTCCTAAGAGGCAAAGCTGTGCTTGTAATTAACACAAGATCCCCAAACATTCAGGGAGTGGGGAGGGGTTGGGGAAAGGGTTTAACACGTCTGAAGCAAACGTACAAGAGTTAGCTAAAACTTTTCTCCTCGTCTTTCAGTACTAATTATATAAAACTCTTCTAAACAAAGACAGACAACTCTAGTTGTAGACTGAAGACGCAGCTATAGGGTCCCTCTCTTGTCTAAGTAGTTGAAAAGTCCCTGGCTACAGATTTGATGCTTTTCTCCTTTCAGTGATGATGTCATCCCTGGAGGCTACATGGTGAAGCAACTCAATCCACACCACAACACAGGTGCAATTATCACACCAAGCAAAACAAATAATGCTAATAATAACAATATAATAACAACAACTACAGCAACAACTTAAAGAACAACAACATGCCTTTGCCAATACTTCACTGACTGAGCAATCAAAATCAAATCAAATAATATCAGCACTCAAATATCTGAGCGTAAATAATCAACACTCACAAAACACACCACAAACGAAACTGCAGCACTTCACAGAAATACAGTAACTCAAAATGTAATGCAAAACACACCAAACACAACAACAACAACAACAACAACAACAACAACAGTAAACACAACAACACCATCACAGACGGCGACAACAACACAAACAAAACCCTCCACAAACAGATTTTGTCTTTTCATTCCGATGAACGGGCATAGCGGAGTGGCACACACACCACGAGACATGTTTCCATGGAGCAGATATGACCAAGGCGGGGGCAGGGGGGGTAGAAGAAGGGGGGTGGGGGGGGGCGGGGGGCAGAGCGGGGCAGAAGGGGGGGTTAAATATATAGAGCACAACTATAGAGCAACACCATGCCCTCTTACCTGACTTTAGGACTAGTGTAGGCAGGTGATAGAGTCAGAATGGGATCAGGTGTGGAGGTGTGTTGGGAAGGGGTGAGAAGGGAGGAGGAAGAGGAGGAGAAGTGGAGGAAGGAGAAGGGGGGACAAAAAGAGAGAAAGAGATTGAAAGCAGCGAACTGGAGGGAGAGAGGGAGAGTGAGTGTGGCAGGTGTGGCCAGGTGTGCTACTGGATGACTCTGCCTTTGCATCCAGCTTGTGTGCTCTCTGCTGTGGCAAAGCATGAGTGCAAGCCTGGGCATGTGTGTCATCATCTTCACCATCATCATCTTCGTGTTCATCACCAGACATGGAATTGCACAAAGTGGCTGCTTAAATGATGGTCCATTTCCCAAAAGCATAGTTACTAACTAAGTTAGCAACTTCGTTGGTTGCAATGCAATTTCCCATTGCCAATTAAGTAAGCTGCTAACCGGTTAGCAACTATGCTTTTGGGAAACAAACGCCTGGGCTGGTGGTAGCATAGTAGTTAAGGGCCCTTGCCTGTGAATAGTAGTTGTGGGTTTCTTGGTTGCCTAAGGGAAGTAACTCTAGGGGAGATTGGGCCTTGCTAACTGATGAATGTAAGCTGCCTTGGATATATACTTCAGGCAAATAAGTAAATAAATCAAACTTTAAATAAAAACAAAACAAAAATTGTAAGTGCATCTCTATCTTGGCTGAAGATTTGACCATCTGTGACACATGCACGCTTTGGTCCAGCGATGATTGCATTTGGATGGGATTCAGGAATTCTCCTAGCCTATATGCTTGTATTTACATATTTGAGTTGTAACAAGTTGAGCACTTGTGAGATGTAATCAAATTGGTCTCATCAGTGTCCATAAAATTTCATAACAGTCAACAGTCCCACACAGCCACTTTGTGCACTTCAAGTGTGATGTAACCACAGGCCTGACCTGCCAGTAAGACCTCTGTTGATTGGCTGCCCCAACAGAGAGCACGTGAATGCAAGCAGGCTATTGGTTATTGCCCACAGAAGAGCATCAAAAAGGCATTTAGATTCAGCTCAGCATTGACACAGTAAGAGAAGTTGAATTCCCTCCCCAGGCAAGTGATTATCGCCTCAATCATTTACCCAATGCTGAAACATCGTTTTAATAACAAGCATCTCATAACTCAAAATGCTTTAGTGCTTTGTTTTTTAAAACAGCGGCAGATGACTCATAAGGTTCAGGGGTTCGTTTTCCAAAAGCATATTTGCTAACTAAGTTAGCTAACTAACTAAGCAATGCATTTTGCAATGTGTGTGTGTGTGTGTGTGTGTGTGTGTGTGTGTGTGTGTGTGTGTGTGTGTGTGTGTGTGTGTGTGTGTGTGTGTGTGTGTGTGAGTGTGAGTTGCTAACACACAGTTGCTAACTAAGCAATGCATTTTGCAATGCATTTTCTCATTGACAACCATCTCAGATGCTAACCAGTTAGCAACTATGCTTTTGGGAAACAAACGCCTGGTCCAAAAATCCCCATTGGGCCTGTGACTCCTGACCTATTGTGGTCCCATTGCCAAAAGATGCTTGAGGCGGTGACATCGAATGGTGCTCCAATTTCCTGTGGTCTAGTGGTGAATGGTTCGTGTGCATGGCTTGTGTACTCAATACCACACCTTTGCAAAAGGCTGGATAATGAATGCTTCCTGTCACAACTATATTGGATATTGAGTTTACCCTGTCAAACAATTGGATATTCTCTAGACGTTCCCCTGGGTTAAACAGGGGGAGGGTCTGCTCCCACGGTCAGCTCTGTGTGTGTGTGTGTGTGTGTGTGTGTGTTGCTGTGTGTTTTGTAGGTTAAATATTAGTTGTGACATAACCTCTAACTTTGAAAAAACTCAGAAAGCTGTACTGTATGCATCAAAGTAGGACTGTAGACTACACTAAATCCAGTGATTTACAGGAATTTAAAAGTTCTGTCTGCATTATGTTTATACTGCAGGATGGTGTTAATAAAGTATATTTCAATGTGCTACACAGTGTGTGAACCATCTCGCAGTTTCAGGAAAACAAACAAAAACAAACATGTATGAACTACTTTTTACCATTGTACTTTAACCACACATAGAGTAAATATTATTCACAGTTTAAAGGAATCTTGTGTAATCAAAATTAGACAAGAAGAAAAATAAATAAATGAATGAAAAGAAAGGCATGTATTAATCAAAACCATTTTTTTTAAAATTAACCTTGGCTAACAGTCAGCACAAATCACACTACTGTACTTGATTTAGATAAATGGATGAGAAGAGTAAAGGTGAGAAAGGGAGAGATATAGAAGAAAGGAAGGAAAGAACAACAGTGAAAAGGGGGAAAACAGGAGTGGCTAAACTAGCTCTACCATTGATTGCCACAGCCTGTCAATGACCTCTATTAGGGAACATGGCTGACTGCTTTTTTGCCTATTCACACAGAGAACCTAATCTCTGGGATGAAAATGTCATAAAATATTTTATGAGGGCCTTGTCAAAATGTCTTCTGGCCAGCTGTTGCCCAAGGACCATATTTAGGGGCAGCTGTAAATGCCATTCAATCAATGACAGAAGAGGAAGTACATAGTTTGTCAGAGTATCTAGTTTATACTGGCCACAGTTACAGAAATCAGATTGCCTGCTGCAACAGGACGTTCTCTCAGGGTCAATCTCTCAAAGTCTCGCCTGACACATTTGATAGTTCACTACAGTTCTATCTGCATTTATACTGGGCTATCTGGTTTGTAAAACAATGCAAAACCACAATAGAATCTCAAAAAGAAAAACTCAAAGTGACTACATGGAGAACCTAGAGACTGAATCTATAACATTAAAATGTTCATCTCATGTCAACCCTGATGTTTGTAAAGTGCACTAAAATCAAACATTCATAATAGATTGTCACTAGTAATGAATGAAAAGGCTAAGCTGTTGCGGACAAAAGTTTAGCTTCTCTGCTAGCAAGTCTTGAGCTAGTTGTGCTGTAGCCTTGCGGTTGCCTGGGAGACAGGAGAGTTCTCGCTAGGCTCGCTAAGGTACACAGACCTGACCCTGACCTCTTTTAAA
>JAODXP020000032.1:17703368-17708368 GCA_027497455.2 Sardinella longiceps | reverse complement strand
TGATGTTTTTATTGTGCTTGTGATTTCCATGCTTCTGACTGTGCTTGTGTTGTCACCTCAGTGTTGGTATCTTACCTTGGTCTTGGCATTCACTTTAGCCTGGTTCTTCAACAGGAAGTGGACCATCTTCACGTTACCATAGTGACAGGCGACATGCAGTGGGGTGTATCCCATCTATGTCAGAGTCAAAAAGAGGGGAGGGAGAAAGAGAGAGACAGGGAAAGAGAGGGAGGGAAAGAGAGAGGGAATCAGAGAAAAGAGAGAGAGAGAGAGAGAGAGAGAGAGAGAGAGAGAGAGAGAGAGAGAGAGAGAGAGAGAGAGAGAGAGAGGAAAAGTGTGTTTACATGAGTCCTCAAACACCAGCCCTGTTCCATTTCCACAGCTATTTTGGTCTGAATACATAATTAAACATTTCACTGGGGTTCAGAGCCGCGCTCCATCATGGGGTGTATTACATAAAAGTACAGCGAGCACACAAATATACTTCCTCCTTCCTTTCAAATGGAGATTTAGTTAGACATGTAGACAGACTAGTGGGGATGTTTCCCTCCCAGACGCAGTACACTGAACACTGCTCATTATGTCTGCCAATACACACACTGAGACTGGGACAACTAAACATTCTCTTTATGAAGAAAAACATAAAATCATTTTTTGTTTACATTTATAAGTGTGTGTTAGTGAATGTGTGCATGTACTGTATGTATGTGTGTGTGTGTGTGTGTGTGTGTGTGTGTGTGTGTGTGTGTGTGTGTGTGTGTGTGTGTGTGTATGTTTTTGTGTGTTGTGTGCTGTTTGTGTGTGTGTGTGTGTGTGTGTGTGTCCATGTGTGCATCTGTCCATGGTCACCAATGACCTTGAGCTGCAGCTGGTCTGGCTTTCTACATGAGTGACCCTGCAATGAAGCGTGAGTGGACTGTCCTTTGTGTGTATGTGTGTGTGTGTGTGTGTGTGTGTGTGTGTGTGTGTGTGTGTGTGTGTGTGTGTGTGTATCTGTCTGTCTGTAATGTGCCGTGTGTTTTGTTTTTCAGGGCTTAATCTATACGTGTGAGCCCATATATCTCTTTAAGATGTGACAGCCAAGTCAGCACTACTGTCAGGATTTATGTGTGTTTGTGTGTGTGTGTGTGTGTGTGTGTGTGTGTGTATGTCTATGAGAGAGAATGAGCAAGTTAGAAGAGCACATAAACTGAGAACATAAGTGTGTGTGTGTGTGTGTGTGTGTGTCTTGTCCACAGAACCACACATCCATGGATTATATGTCTTTATACACTCTCATCTCTGCCATACGCATGGATCTCTGTGTTAGAGTGTTTGTGTGTGTGTGTGTGTGTGTGTGTGTGTGTGTGTGTGTGTGTGTGTGTGTGTGTGTTGTGCTTGTGTGTGTGTTGGTGCTTGTAAACCCACTCATGTCTACAGATCCACATATGTCCTTGTCATCTCTGGCACCCCAACCCAGGCCCCCACACACCCACCCCTCAGACAGCCCCATGCAGCAGGTGAGGTTCTAGTGGCCTGGCCTGCTGTCTGGACTGCACTCTGTACTCTACCTTAGTCTCTGGGTCCAGAGTAGCCCCGTGGTTCACCAGCACCTCAGCCACATTCACCTTGTCCTCCTGGGCCGCCAGGTGCATGGGAGTAAGCCCGCTCTGAAACACACAGACACACACACACGCACGCACGTACACACACACACACACACACACACACACACACACACACACACACACACACACACACACACACACACACACACACACGCACACAGATGTACAGAATCCATATTACACAACAGGTATGTGATGTTTACATAAATGTGCTCAGGCTGGGGTTGTGGTATTTCACATCAGGGTGAGTAGCTGCCGTGATCACAGACACCCAAAGCATTTTGGACAGACTTGAGGGTTAGGGGGCGGTGGGGAAGTCATGTTCTTTATGTTCATTGGACAATTTTTACAGTTATTATTATTATTTTTTTTTTAAAGATATTTTTTGGGGCTTTTTGCCTTTAATCAGATAGGACAGTATAGAGGTGGACAGGAAACAAGTGGGAGAGAGAGATGGGGTGGGAAATGACCTCGGGTCAGAATCGAACCCGGGTCCCCGGAGTAATGGTCTGACGCTCTAGCCACTGAGCCAGGCGCCCCCAATTTTTACAATTATGTCTATATTCTACATTATGTAACAGAAATTATCAAAAATGGATACATTCTTCTACATTTAACTTTTTGTTTTGAAAAATCAGCAAAAATGTTTTCTTATCACATTACCGTGAAATCTCTATGTTTTCTGTACTCACTGTTTTCATTCCAAGCATCAATCATGAGACAGACCTTTTTTTTTTTTTTTTTTTTTTTACAGATCTCCCCTCCTTCTGTCATGCACGCACATAAACAAACAAACATACACAAACACAAAGACACACACACCTTGTTGCCCATATTAATGTTGGCCTCTCGGGCGAGCAGTAGGGTGACCATATCCACATTGCCCTCCTGTGCTGCCAGGTGTACGGGGCTGATGCCCTGTCGGGTCACAGCGTTGGTGTCGGCGCCGTACTCCAGCAGGGTGGTGGCGATCTCCATCTGATTCTTCTTAGCCGCAATGTGGAGCGGGGTGTAGCCATTCTGTGGGGTGACGAAGGGATGAAGTTGGTGTGTAAGATCGCAAGAGCATTGCCTGGCTCTTATTCATACTGCACTAGCGTGTGTTTCCCAAAAGCATAACTGCTAACCAGCTAGCAACTCAGTGAGTTGGGAATGGGAATTGTATTGCAACCAACAAAGTTGCTAAATTAGCTAGCATAGTTGCATAGTTAACTTAGTTAGCAACTATGCTTTTGGGAACACACACACACACCTACACACACACACACACACACACACACACACACACACACACACACACACAATACAGTGCCTACACATAGTTAACAGAAACTCTTCCTGTATAAAAAGCACACTGTTTTCCCTGTATATCCACACATACAGTAGTTAGCGGCCTCTATCTGTATAGACTAGAGAATGCACTGCTTCCCCTCTACGGGGGAAACCGCCAGTTTTTCTGATGTTTCTGGCAGCTACTAAAAAAAGGCGCAGCTGCAGAAGCCATCGACTCGTCTGGCACTCAAAACTCGGCGCTCAACGCTCGCAGTGTTCTATCACCCCAGGGTGATTCAGGAACCGCCCGCGCCAAAACCGCTATGGCCATGGCCACTGCCGCCACGGATTTATGACATTTCCAAAACAGCGACGGGGCCCGCTCTCTTGCGCAACAGAAACAGCGCAGGGGCGTTCCAGACACCAAATGACACACACCAATCGAAAATGGAGTGGGAAGGAGGGGTGTGGTATAAAAAAAGAGGGATTTTGGAAAGAGAAGAAGAGAGGGGAGACGGAAAAAGATGACAAAAAGAAAGGAAGTGTGATGTCTTATAGGTCTGCGGACAGAGGAGAAAGGTGACCACATGTGATGTCACAGGGGTAAAAAAGAAGGCTGGGAAACCACTGCTTGTGGCTGTCGTCACACTCACAAACCCAACACACACACACACACTCTCTCTCACACACACACACACACACACAAACATACTAAGTGAGTGGCTGTGACTTATTTTAGTTCCCCCATCATGAGCCTCTTGTACCAGAAACAGCCCTCAACCAGAAACCACTGGGGCCTCTGCTCTCCTCCCCTGTACTGAGCGTGCTCATAGGAAGCAGTACAGAAACACAAGGAGGCCAAAATACATACTTCAAAAAACACAATTGTCGCCAACTACGCAGGCTGGGTTGTCCCGCTTAAAAAACTTGCTCTGCAATCTGTGCTAGGTGGACCGTGGAAGCCCTCGCAATAAAACGCTATTTTTTTTGTGACACTATCCCGCTAGAAGACTTCATCACTCCACATAATAACTCATGGACACCAAACCTCTGAAAGCGCTCCCTGTCTGAGAGACTTGTGGACGACAAGCTGTTCGCTGCTGTGAACAAACACAGCAAATGACTGTAATCATCACAGCCCTGCGACGACCGCCAAGCCCAGAGCGCTATAATGACACTGGGACATCCCCACAGTCTGGAGGGGAGCGATGGATTGCAATGCTGGGTAAAGCATATTTATGCACTTTAAAAATGCCACACTGTAAAAAGGGCCGTCATCTGTGTGCTAAGTAGGGGTTTGCTTTGCCTTGCCTGTGATCTCGCTCTGACGACACTTGTCAGGGGTGTTAAGAGGGATCAAAGCTGCAGTCCACACAACTAGATGACGTTTACTGTTTACTGCTAGTCTGTCGACACTAATGTCCCACAGAAATGTGCAATATCATATGGAAGCTGTACCACAGTAATGTACAGCACATACACACCACCCATTTCAAAGTCCATGTCCCTTTCTAATTTGTAGCAAGTCATACACAGTGTTGAGCAGATTAGTATGGCAAAGTGCCAGAGAAATACCGTAAATAATGTTCAGATATGCGACATAAATTACTGTAATATACAGTACACTCTATTACATCCCATTAAGGAATATACGGGCACTCATAGATGCACATAGTAAACATTTTCCATACTTGTCATGTTCTATTGTATATGTGAGTGTACAGACAGATCAGACTGCTGAATTAAACAGAAAATAAATAAATAAATAAATTTAAAAAAATCAAGTGCACCATTCTAAATCAACGGCAAATACACAATTTGTCACTATAGGAACAAACATGAATAGTTCAGGTCTGCATAAGTTGGAGTGTCACATTACAGTACGTCAGAAAATAAACTTTCAGTGATCTTTACTCTGGTCGGCAGCATAAAGGGGGATTTCATCACCCCCCCCCCGCCCCCTTTTCAAAAACAGACCATGGAGGCTGACAAATGTTTGTGCCTCTCGCTCTGCTTTATACCCTCCCTGATGCCAAAGTGTGAGACATCTTTGAGGAATGTAAACTCTGTGAGGTGTGAGTGTTATATGTGAGTGTTTTATATTATGTGTGAGTGAGTCAG
>JAODXP020000032.1:17693368-17698368 GCA_027497455.2 Sardinella longiceps | reverse complement strand
TGTGTGTGTGTGTGTGTGTGTGAGGGGGGGGGGGGGGTATTTACAGCCAAAGCAGTTGGATCTAAGAGATTTCAACACAGCCAAACACTCCAGGCCAAAGTCTCTCCATGAACTCCAATTCTGCTGTTTTTACAAAGATCGCTTTTAAAACAATTGAACTGATAATTTAGCGACTACCTTTAAATTCACATAACATTTTTCTATTTCTTATTCCCTTTCCACTAGAAAAATCTGTGTTTTCATTGCCAAAAGGATGTAGTTTCTCTACGGTAGTTTATCCAGAATGGACACATGAAGAGTTCAGATGCAAAACCCCCTAAACACCATTTTTGTGAAAACTGAGTTAATGATATTGTGTGAATCCTGTATAAATCTAGAATATGTAAATGAAATGTTTTTGTGAAAAAATAAAATAAAACCTGCTCCCCGCCGTGTCTAAAATATCTGTCTACAATCAAAACACTGTAAACGCCTGATAAAAAATTGACTTTTTCTCAAAAAGTGGTCAAGTGGAGTTAGGGGGTTTTGCATCTGAACTCTTCACATTAGCCTGTCTATTATGGACATAGCAGCCTAGTAGCCTATGTAGTATGCATGCTGACAGCACTCAGCCCCACCCTATCTAGATCTAGTACATCTAGTATGCTAACCAATCTACAATACAGCAACCTAGTGGTCTAGGTAGTATGGATGCTGACAGCACTCAATCCCACCCTATCTAGGTTCTAGTCCCTTCAATGCCAAAATAAATATGTAAATAAATAAAAAAAAATCAACGACATCACACACACACAATCCCAACAGGATTGCCCATTGTTGCATGTTACTGCAAGACAGAGTGATGAGATTTGTAGGGAAGCTGAATACTGAAAATCCTTTCCTGAAGAGGAGGACAGACATGACCCTCAGCCACTCCCAATGTCAGCTTTTCTAACAGCATGCTAAATGCTACGCTAACGGCATGTTAATGCTACGCTAACAGTATGCTACTGATACGCTACACTACACTAATGTCTGCCATCTGCCCTACACCTCTGTATGTATGTCCACACTTCACACTGCTGACTCATCGTCCCTTGTGGATAGTACAGGCGCTAACCAAGACTGATCGCTAGAGCTCTTGATTGGGGACGTGACTGGGTTTCTCATTCTCGCTAAGTGCCTAGCAACAGCAACATGCTGGAAGTGATTGACTGCATCCGTCCCGGCAACCTCGTCGTCTGACAGCTGACGGCAGCTGAACTGTTAGAGATGAGTGATTTGCTGCACTAGGATGTAGACGGATCAAAGGTGCTTTGATGGCTTCTGTGTGTGTGTGTGTGTGTGTGTGTGTGTGTGTGGAGGGGTGAAGGGTAGCCACACACAGTGTTAGGGGGTCTGAGTCATCTTGTGCCAGATGACTCTCTGACGTGGGCACAGTTGTTTGACGCTGGTTTGCTTGTTCGCTCACAGGCAAGTACAGTAGTTTGGCGTCCCTGCCAAACTAGTGAGGAACTTCAGTCAGGATGTGCAGCCCTTTGATGGGTAAAACTCTCAGTGTGTGTGTTTGTGTGTGTGTAGAGAGAGAGGGGGACAGAGAGAGAGAGAGAGAGAGAGAGAGAGAGAGAGAGAGAGAGAGAGAGAGAGAGAGAGAGAGAGAGAGAGAGAGATATAGAAACAGAGGGATAGAAAAAGTTAAAAAGAAAGGGAGAGACAACTAGCATGAAAGCGAAAAAGAGAGAGTGAGGGAGAAGAGACAAGAGATTAAAGAGAGAGAGCCTGAGAGACAGAGAGAAAGAGAGAGAAAGAAAGAGCGAGAGAGAGAGAGAGAGAGAGAGAGAGAGAGAGAGAGAATGAGAGAGAAAGAGAGAGGGCAAACCTAAACAATGAGACAAGGACAAGGACATGCTGCCCACTATGAAGTGGCGGAACACAGCCAGAAAATCAGCGCTGGGAGCATGCCGCTCTCCCACACCCACACCCACGGCTACGGGCCCCATGCCCAATGGCCTCAACCAGGGGTTCTCACATCCACACACCCCAGCCAAGGAGCCAAGGAGCCAGGGCAACGGGGTGGACAGTCCTGGCACAGACAAAGCACTCTCTTTAGACGGAATACTGCTTCTGTTGGCGAGGACAGTTCTTCTCTTTCACACAATAGTTTCTTTAGTACAGCAAACAGCACTGCACAGTAATATGAATATTTTAATATGAAATATCTGATTATACGTACACAAGGTACGTAATATGTGAGGTTTGAATTTTTCTTTTCATGTCTTCTTTTGTTAACTGTGAACAAAGTAGTCTTTGTGAAGTCTAAACATGTGTTGTACAAAAAACACGTGCATTTCAGCAGATGCTGATCAAAAAAACATATTGATCTCATTTGGGATGTTGTTTGTTTGTCATGGTTAATAGTTTGTCAAACAAAACAGAGTGCTAGCCCTGACAGAAGGATTTCAAACTCTTTCCAGGCCTTTTCTATCATTTGATCTTTTGTAGCTTTTTGTAGCTTTGTAATAAAAGTGTGCATTTTTATTGTGTGCTTTTTAAATCTTTGTGATTTTGTATTGTTTGCACATTGGCTAACAATGTGTATAAAATATGTGAAAAAAAATCACAGTTTTCCAGTCTTTTCCCAGCAGTATTTCATCCATAATCCATAAATTCTCCAGACCTGTGCAAGCACCTTGCCAACAAGTTTCCCTACAGGAGCGGTCCTAATCGTCACATAGAATTAAGACCTCACCAGTGGCTTCTTATCTCACTGCATCGCTGTTCCCCCATTACTGACTTGATACGAGCAAGTTCCTCATGTATTTCCATAGTTTATAAACACAAACTTTACACACACTCAAACACACACACACACACATTTTAAATTAATGTTGATATGGTAAACATAACACACACACACAAAGAGACACACACTCAGACACACGTGCACACACAGACACACACAGACACACGCACACACACAAGAACACACACTCACCTTGGTGGTGATCCCGAGTGAAGCTCCCTGGTCGAGCAGGACCGACGCCACGTCCTTGTGTCCCTCTCTGGCGGCCAAGTGCAGGGGCGTGTAGCCCGAGGTGGTGGTGGCGTCCGGCGTGGCACCGTGGTGGAGCAGCTGCTGGACGATGTCCGGCTTCCCCAGGCGGCTGGCGATGTGCAGTGGCGTCTGGTCGTCCTGGCAACGCAAACATAAACAACAGAGGGATTGATGAGACGGCTCCCGAAGCGTGAAGAAGAAAGCATGGTGCCAGTCTTGCCAAGGCGAGAGGGAGCTCTCCTCCACACATAACACACAAGTGCTGACCACCTAACTGACCTCTACCAAAACGGACACCAAATTAATGCTATATTATTCATTTGAATACATTATCTGCAAAAATCCTCCTATGTCCACATACAAACATTTTGATGGCATTAAAAATAAAGACACTCCTGTTCAGTGTCCCCCTCCCCATTTGGATATGCTTAAATGCAACGATTAACCAACCCAGACAACATGGATGACAATGGCCACGATGACAACAATGACATTTTCATTTTTCATGCTCCATTTATAATAAATGGCTATCCAGATATCAAACCAAATTGTCTATTGTTACCATTCAATTGCTTGTTTTGTATTATTAAAGTCCTGGGGCAGCTACTGCAGAAGTCCTGGAGTGGCTGTAAGTAACAGCTCTGTGTACTGTATGTTGTCTAACACGGGCAAACCAAAGCAATTATATAGAGTGAGTGAAGCGGTGTGGTGCTGTCTGCAGCTCCTAACTACATGTCATACTTCACTGTCACATTCCTGACACCATTATGCTTATCAGGTTTTTTTTAGAGCCAAAAAAGTCTGTTATGTTTTTTTTTTTTTTTTCCTGTGACATTTTCATTTACAGTTTGGACAACAATGACAACTCAACTGCCTGTCATTGTTGAAGAAGTGAGAATGTTTATCTGCGACATTTTCATTTAAAGTTTGGACAACAATGACAAGTCAACTACCTGTCATTGTCGAGAAGTGAGAAGCTACTAAATGATACACATAATTATGTCAGCACTAATATGGATACTTTACAATATATGCACACTTTAAATCCAGTCTTAATTACTCCACAAAGTTGTGTTTGAAGGGCTGCTGTTTTCAGATCCAGCATCCCAAATCCCTCTGGATCTAATGTGACTGGTCAGCAGGACTGTTTACCTTGCTGTCCTGTCCTTTGTGTTTGTTTCTTGTAAACACCGGACATTCCTGTATGCGCTTGTTTTTGTTTTGATTTGTTTTAATCACAGTGGTGACTTAACTGTGTGTATGTACAGTGTGTGTGTGTGTGTGTGTGTGTGTGTGTGTGTGTGTGTGTGTGTGTGTGTGCATAACCCTAACCCTGAAAATATTTGAATCCTTTCTGTGTATCCATATGATTGGTGGATTCTAGTAAAGAATTGAAATATGTGATTGTATGTGTGTGTGTGTATACAACGTGTGTGTGTGTGTGTGTGTGTGTGTGTGTGTGTGTGTGTGTGTGTGTGTGTGTGTGTGTGTGTGTGTGTGTGTGTGTGTGTGTGTGTGTGATCAGACAGAGCTGAGGGCCTACCTTTGCCCTGGCCTCCACAGAAGCGCCATTCTTCACCAGGAACTTCACCACGTCCGCTTGACCCGCTCGAGCAGCCATGTGCAATGCTGTTTCTCCCCTCTGGAACACACACACACACACACACAGATACAACGCACACACACACACACAAGCACACACACACGTATGCTGTTAGAAGCTTCCGGAGAGTTGGGCTGATGCGTGTGTGACTGCTTTTTCTGTGACCGGCCGTTATAGAGAGGCTTTTGTACTGACGTAGTTCAAGGGGCCCTATGGCCTCCTAGTGCCACCCCCCCCCCACCCCCCTCGCCCTTCCTCTCCACAAGCCCCCCTCACTCTCTCTGTTGCTGTTGCTTATTTCTCTGTCTGTCTGTCAACACTGTGTCAACAATTTACAAACTCTTTCCTGCATAAGACGCATGT
>JAODXP020000032.1:17670868-17683368 GCA_027497455.2 Sardinella longiceps | reverse complement strand
TAAATCAGGACAGATTACACTTTAGTGTCTGATTTAATCAGAGGACCTCTGAGAGTCTAAAAAAGCTAAACCAGGTGTGTGTGTGTGTGTGTGTGTGTGTGTGTGTTGGTATATCCTCACCCTGAGGTAATTTGAACAGAGAGGACTGTATGAGGTGTGTGTGTGTGTGTGTGTGTGTGTGTGTGTGTGTGTGTGTGTGTGTGTGTGTGTGTGTGTGTGTGTGTGTGTGTATGTGTTGGTATATCCTCACCCTGAGGTAATTAGAACAGAGAGGACTGTATGAGAGTGGGTGTGTGTGTGTGTGTGTGTGTGTGTGTGTGTGTGTGTTGGCATATCCTCACCCTGGCCTTGAAGTCCACAGCAGCTCCTCGGTTGAGCAACAGCGTTGCCACATTGATGTTGCCATAGTGAGCGGCGATGTGGAGGGGGGTGAAGCCACTCTGGAGTAGGGGGAAAAGAGAGAGCGTGATTGGTCAGAAACTGGTTCCGGAACACGTCTGTGACAAGTGTCTAGGATGGGGAGTTGAGCACGAGCCGGCCTTCAGACCACAACCACATCCTGGACCAAGCACTGGAAAAACATCAATATTTTAACACAAGTCCTCAAAAGAATGGACTTAAAGATTTATGTAAGATAAGATAATAGTTTTGGACATCATCTTTTAAAAATTATTTCTTATAATTAAGCACTGACCCATTCCAAACACTGATAAAACTTAAAACGAGAACAAAACAGAACAAAACACTTTCAAAATCAAAATGTTCTAGGAACATTTTGTAAGATTTGCAAGAATTGTTCTGCAATTTCTGTGAATTGTTTTGTGACTGCAAGGAATCATCGGTAGTCAGTGTTGAGTCTTTTGGTCTATGATCTAGGTTCTGGTCTGAGGGAACAGGCTCGGAACACTGAAGGAAGCGAGTTCTCGGCCCGCTGGGCGAAGCAGATCGGTGACCCGAAGCGGAGTGAACACACACTCACTCGTGGCTGTCATGGAAACGAGAACAGCAGTCTCAGACTCTGGCTGTGCACACTGGACTCATGCATCAAATGCATTGAAGAGGACAAACACACTGTGTGTGTGAGTGTGTGTGTGTGTGTGTGTGTGTGTGTGTGTGTGTGTGTGTGAGAGAGAGAGAGACAAGACATACGTGACAGTGTAGCCTACAAATAACACACTATTGTTGCCTGATCGCTCATGCTGTTACGTAACACAAACAATGCTCTTCTCAATTAAAAAAGTGTTTGTACCATGGGGATTTATGAAGATCAATTCATACGCTTGATCCTGATTGCTAGTGTGAGAGATTGCTAGTGTCCTGCTACTTAGAAACAAGAGATCCAAGTTTTCACAAGCAGATATGGAAAAGTGAATGCTTTGCACTATTGTATAATACATCTAAGAGAACGCTGTTTAATTAAAATATATATATATATATATATATATATATATATATTGAAAACTTTAATTGCTTAGGCTAAATAATTGTGGAAGGAATTCAAATAATATTCAAAATACTTCAATGTCATCTTGAAAATAAAATAAATTGTAAAAAAAAAAGAAAATACACTAAGGTTTTTATTCCCAATTCAAGAGAGTAAGAGTGAATACTGTTTGGTTGCCAATGAGCAGCAGACCAGCAGAGAGTGAGACAGCTTCCAGTCCCAGTGAGTGTGCACCATACTGGGCATGGCCACTACGATACAGTAGGGTGGAGGTGGAGGTGGGTGGAGGTCCTGTTAGCGGAGGGGGTTAGCCGGGAGGGTGCTAATAGACTAGTAGCAGGCTAGGCTAGTGGAGCTGCTGCACATGTGAGTGAGGGGTGGTGCAGCTGGCTTGTTCTAGGGTGGTGCTGGTGCTGACGGTAGTGGTAGTGGACATGACACGCTGTTAGTGGGCCCTGTTAGTGTCAAGTACTGTAGGTCAAGCCAGGAGACGATGGTGGAGGCTTTGGGGAGGAAAGGGTTAATATTATGGTCTGCATTCCTGCTGATGTCATGCAGAGCTGTGAGGCTGTCAACTCAGCACAGAGAGAGGGAGAGAGAGAGAGAGAGAGAGAGAGAGAGAGAGAGAGAGAGAGAGAGAGAGAGAGAGAGAGAGAGAGAGAGAGAGAGAGAGAGAGAGAGCACCCCGGCAGCCATGCTGACTGTAGGGAAAGAGAGAAAGACTTGTGCGTCAGTGTGTATATGTGTGTGTGTTTGTATATGTGTGTGTGTGTGTGTGTGTGGGTGATGAGAGAGAGAGAGAGAGAGAGAGAGAGAGAGAGAGAGAGAGAGAGAGAGAGAGAGAGAGAGAGAGAATAAAAGGGAAAGAGAAAGAAAGAAAAGGAGAGCGAATGGGACTGACATTTTGACAGCCGCCCCTAGTTCTCCTGACACCTGCCGAGGGAAGAGTCATGCACCAGACTGATGTGGTTAAAGGTGTGTGTGTGTGTGTGTGTATGCATGTGTGTGTGTGTGTGTGTGTGTGCGTGTGCATTAGCGTACACGGCATAACAGAGTTTTCTGCAGCTGAGGCGTCTAGGCTCTGAAACTCTTCCAACTCCACAGAAACTTCTATAGGATACGATTCACCCCACTTTCTTCCCTCTGGGTGAGTGTGTGTGTGTGTGTGTGTGTGTGTGTGTGTGTGTGTGTGTGTGTGTGTGTGTGAGTGTGTGTGTGAGTGAGAGAGGGAGTGTGTATCTATGCACATATGAATTAATGCAGTTTCCAAAATCCCACGCCTGACTCACTGCTGCAGAATCAGAATTGACCTCATTTCTTTACCGCATCACACAACCAAAGATGCTGCAGTAGAGGAAATGTGGCACCTGCCTTTCATCTCTCTTTCTCTCTTTCTCTCTCTCTCTCTCTCTCTCTCTCTCTCTCTCTCTCTCCTTGTTTTTCTGAAAGTTTACTTTTTGTTCTAGGTCAGTGAGGTACACTGTTAGTGGGAGGGAGAGGAGGACCAGGAATTGGGAAACTCTATCTTGAACCCAGGTCTCTGAATTCCAGACTCCGGAGAATTCCGGATTGGGAAATGTCCACAGGTCGGATTCGAAACGGGAGCCCTGTGAGCGACCAGCTGTGCCCCGCCCCTCTCTCTTTTTTAATCGCCCCTTGACAGACATCTTCCTCAAGGGGTAACCCCCCCCCCCCATTCCAGTTTTGGCCCTGGTTGCGTGTGACCTCTGAACTTTGATCTGACACCTGACATAAAGCATCTCGCCCCGCCTTCAGCTGCAGAGATCCTCTGTCGAGTTAAATGCTTCCTGCCCCATGCTTCCGCCACCCTCCCACGCGCCAACACACACACACACACACACACACACACACACACACACACACACACACACACACACACACACACGCGCGCACACACACACACACAAGCCTCTTCCCAACCCATTGAAGGTATCAATTTATGGTGCTAAATTAGGAGGAAGGATGTCAACACCTAGACTTTAAACAGAACAGACAAACAAAGCAGCAATGCACACACACACACACACACACACACACACATACACACACGTAGCAATGTAGCAGTAGCAGTAGCAACAGCAACAGCAGCAGCGGCAGCAGCAGTGAATTCAGTAGATGCAGAAACTATGTGCTTATGTGTGAATCGGTGAGTGTGTGTGTGTGTGTGTGTGTGTGTGTGTTCATAGTACAATGCTGTACAAATATACCTCAGTTGTTCTATTCACCATCATCTAGGGAGGGGGGCACGTGGGCCGAGGGGGGAGGGGGAAGGGAAAGGGTGTTGGGGGGATGGGGGTGGGGGTGGAGGGGGGTTCGAGAGAAGAAAGAATGGCCAGTTAGTGTCCACATGACATCACAATGGGAGCGCCAAGCTGTCGGCATGGCTACACAAAGGTGAGGGGTCGTCGTGGCGACGAGCACACCACCACAACAAATGATGATGACAACAACAACAACAAAACAACAACACAAAGCACTAAACTGGATGGTGCAACATTGTCCCTCTATTTTCCTAGTGTTCCATTTGACTATTCAAATCTAACTGTAAGCAGCTTCCATAGGCGTGAATATGTGTAGTTCTGCTATGCTACTGAACACAATGTAATGTCCACAAAATATCCATATTATCACCAAAAGATAAAACAAAGACATGCCCTGAGAAAAGAAGCATCCATAAGAACATGCATAAGTAACGCTTTACTGGTATGTGTAGTTACATTATTAAGTTAAGTATGAAGTTTACTCTCCAATGCCCTTATCCCAAAACTAAAGTAGCTTTTAATTATAATAGACTGTGAGATCTTAAACTCACTTCTGACCATCCAGCACCATCGAGTTCCACAAGCACTATGACCACAGGGACACATAGATAAACCACAGAGTTCACAGGTGCGTTTGTCGGAGGTTACCTTGGACTCGACATCAGCGTTGTGGTCGTTCTGGAGAAGCAGCGCTGCGGCCTTGGTGTCGTCCTTGCGTGCGGCGATGTGGAGGGCAGGGAGACGCACCTTTCCCTTGGTGTCGTTCTCCAGGAGCAGGGAGACCACCTGGTCGTGTCCCTGCTGCAGAGCCACTGCCAGGGGGGTGAAGCCATCCTAGATAGGGGGTAGGGGATGGAGGGGCAGACATACAGGACAGAATTAGTTGAAGGACCCACTCCGTATTCACTGTTATTTATAAGGGCTTGCATTAGCTTTTGGAAAGAAGTTTGCTGAAGTATAACTTGACAACTTCACTTGACTTAACTCAGTGTTTCTCAAACTGTGGGGCGGGCCCCACTAGTGGGGCGCAGACACATGACAGGTGGGGCGCAATACATCTCTTTGCAATCGACCAACGGCCGCACCATGCCCCCTGAATTCACAGCTATTCATCAGATATGCACTCATGACAGTAAATTGAGCTTTCCAATGGTGTTATTTGCTAGTTGCTGTGGTGAGGGGTTCAAGAGAAATTTGGCTTTGAATTAGTAACATGAAAATCCTAACACTGACAAAAATCCTATATAGATACATAAGATATTGCGTGCAAATTGAGCCTTCCAGGTGGGGCGTGAAAATTCTCTGCCTTCCAAAGTGGGGAATGACAGAAAAAGTTTGAGAACCACTGACTTAACTAAACACAGGCAGAGGAAGAGTAGGCATACAGGAAAGGATGAACTCAATTCAACTAAACTAAATAGCCCATATTCACAGTTGTAATAAGCAGGGATACTATCAATGTGGTGGAGATAAGCAGCAGATGAATCAACTTGAAATAACTTAACTGAGGCAGCTAGTTTGGTGAGTGTACCATCGAGATGTAGTCATTATGTAAAGAGAGGAATACACACAGTAGAGTAAAGGTAGCTCCAGACCAAAGATCCGCGACGAGACGGGCTGCGACGTTCTACAAACCTGGACGTTCTAAAACTCTGAAACTGCGATTTGACATGTTAAATCTTTTACGACTGCTTGCAACTGCCTGCAACAACCTGCAACGATTCATTCACACCACTGCAACTCCGTTCTAAAACCGTTTCGCCTCGTCGCGGATCTTCAGTCTGAATTGCCCTTAAGTTTCCCCGCTACAGTACATTTTCAAATGGGTAAATAAACTCATCGAAATGATTGATTAAACAATAGATATCAAGAGAGAATACTTGTGTGTACCCTCTCTCTTAGTAAGGCAGTAATCCTCTGCAGGCAAAGTGCAGGCACTCTATCTACTTTCAAGAAACTCTTGAAGACCCAGCTCTTTCAAGAGTATCTCTTGTCCTAGCTACTTAAATTACTTGGAATGCACTGATCAAGCACTTCTAAACTCTTGCACTTGCTCTCCTATTAGCAAATGACACTCCCAGTAGGCATTTAGTTGTATTGTGTTGCAGCTTGATTGTTATCCCTCTTTTGTAAGTCGCTTTGGATAAAAGCGTCTGCTAAATGCATAAATGTAAATGTAATGTAAATGCATTAGAACATAAAAGATGGTTGTTTTGGTGAGAGGAAGTTCCTGTCTCTCTCTAAGCACTTCCACATGGCCAGATCCACATCTCCCACATTATAAGAATGGATTCATGTTTCAAGAGGGCATATAACATTTGGGAGGCCTTTGAAAGAGGCATACTTTATAGTATACACAGTAGGCCTACAGTATGTCTAAAACACACTATAGATACTGTAAGTCAAACCCAACCCCTGACTGCAAACTGTACAATAGAGTAGGCTTTGTCTTTGTGCTTCTATGAAATATGTTTAATGAGGTCAATATGTGGGTTTTTATCTTATCTGACAGGATAAGAAGTGTCAGAGATATTGTAGGACCTGTGTGAATTAGTTTCCTCAGAGGGACAATAAACTCACTAGGCCCAATTAACTACCGTAACCAGAGAGGGTTGAAGCAGATCTTTGCCGTAACTGTAAATAAGCTAAATAACTGTAAATAAGCTACATAAATAAAATGAACTAACCAGCTGTAAGCTAAATGGCAAACTAAATGACTAATTAGCAGATATGTCATCTTCCTTCAGTAAATACTGAAACGTTTTCCTTAGTGGTTTTACTAGTTGCTGTGTTTGACTGGCTTTTCAACCTGCTCTCTGCAATATTGCTGTTATAGCTACCATTCTAAAAAAACATTGTTATGGAACGGTGGTGAAACCTTTTAACAGAAAAACGTCTCAGGTAGCAGGTTATCAGAAGTCAATGGCCACCCCATCAACCAATCAGAGAAGAGAATCGCGTTCTGAAGGGAGATAAATCATAGTAAAACCGAGGCTGATCTCATCTGCGGTCTGTACTGCTCTGCTGTGCTATTCTGAACACAAGAGTCCAAGAGCAGTCTAAGAGTGTTTCTCAAAGTCGAGAATGCTTCCTTGGTAGCACACTAGCCTTGGAAGCCGTACACTTCAAAAACAAGGCTCCATCAGTGCTTCCTTGAAAAATCTATGAACAAAGGCCTCTGTCCTCGCTAGAATTTAGAAGGATGCTTGACTTTGGAACAGTACTTGGCGACTGACAATGACGTGGAATGCTCGAAAAAGCAGCCTTCCAAGCATGCTTCCTCGACTTTGAGAAACGCTCTAAGTCCTGAGACAGGAGACCTGCCGCTGTCGTAATGAAAACAGCCCAGCGGGACGCCTCTTCCTGCGCCTCGGCTCCCCGCCACCCTGACCTTTCATGTCCGCCCCGCATCCCTCAGGTCCGGCTACAAATATCCCCCTCGCCCGCAATCAGCTCAGCTGGACAGTTATGGGCACGCAGAGACACACAGGGAAAGCAGAGAGAGAACAGAAAACATAATCCCTCGGGGGGCCGTAACGGTGTGTGTGTGTGCGTGCGTGTGTGTGCGTGCGTGCGTGTGTGTGTGTGTGTGTGTGTGTACGCTGTTTGGATACTGTACTGCCTCGTGAATCACCTGATACATAAAATCTTTCCTGTCATTACAGATGCTGACTGAGAAACAAACGAGGCATCGCTTTGTTTTGCTTGTAACAGAAACAGCTCATTACCCTGCTCTGAATCGAACTTCATTTCAGTTCTTTTCAAGTAAGTAAGTATTGCAATGCCATAGCACTGTATTTGCATTCGATTCACATGACTCCATATGATGACTTAAGACCTAAATCCTGTTCTCTGTGAGTGTGGTAGAGTGTACAGACTTTGTCCCGGGTTCTCCTACTGGCCTGTATTTTGTGCACGGCTGCTCTGTTTTGAGCCGTATGTTTTATTCATCCACCGGCGCTGCCTTTAAAAAAAATAAATAAATTAAATAAATAAATAAATAAAAGCAAAGCGAGAGTCGGTCGTTTGGCTCGTATGCATAATTCAGTTCATCCTGGCAGAAACGTAACTCAAGGGCGTAGTCTGGACCACTCTTGTTTCAGCAAATAAGAGAGAGAACAAGATAAAGAGAAAGATGGAGAGATGGACAGACACAGAGAGATAGAGAAAGAAAGGAAGAAGAGGGAAAAGGGGAAAATATACAGATTTTGAGGAAGAGGGGAGGAGACACAAAGAAGAAGAGCAATAGAGTGAGACGGAGAGAAAAAAAACTTAGAAACAGAGGGATAGAGGGGCAAGAAGGATAGACTGATAAAAAGGAAAATGGGAGGGATGGATGGTGAGAACAAGAACAGGGGGAGGAGGAGTACACAGAGAAAAAGAGATAGACACAAAGGGACAAGAAAGAGGAGGTAGAGAGAGCAGCTGGTGAGAGAGGGAGGGGGCAGGAAAGAAATAGGATTGGAGAGAGGGAGAGAGAGAGAGAGAGAGAGAGAGAGAGAGAGAGAGAGAGAGAGAGAGAGAGAGAGAGAAAGAGAGAGATATTCTCTAACTTTTCAATTTCTTTTTATCTTTTTACCTTGATGTACTGATTACTTATACAACTGGAAAAGCTTTGGCAATATTAAGTGTACTTTGTCATGCCAATAAAAGCTCTCTTTCAATTTAATTAAATTAAATTGACTTTATAGATACAGAACGATGAAAGACTGTCGTAGTGACGCATTACTAACACAGTAAGCATAGTCTCTCTAACTGATCTGGGACCAACCCAGAGATGCTGCTTGTGTCTGTGTGTGTGTGTGTGTGTGTGTGTGTGTGTGTGTGTGTGTCCCAGCATCCGGGTGGGGTGTGGTCACTGGTTCCATCTTTCCAGTCTCACTCAACCCCTCCCTCCCCAGTGCGGACAAATGAGCGCTCTCAGGAGGAAGTAGTGTAGTAACAGCAGTAGTAGTACTAGCAGTAGGATTGATGGTGAGGCTGTCCAAAGGCTTTTACACAGACATGCCGAGACATGGACCATAAAAAAAATATATGCACTCAAAATCAAAACACACACACACACACACACACACACACACACACACACACACACACACACACACACACACACCACCCACACAGAAATTCCACACACACTCAGGCACACACACTCCATGGTAACTCTACTCCCTGTCTGACATGGGCTGCGTCATAGATGCTGCATGGGTGGGACTGATCATGTGTGTGTGTGCCATGGGTGTGGTCCCATTCACTCCCATGCAAAGCCCCTCTGCAGTGCTGCACAGCATTACACATGCTGATGCTGCCAGAGGGGCGGAGCACACATGTGAAGACGCATTCCCACACACACACACACACACACACAAACATACGCACACAGGCATATGTGTATGGATGCAAACACACACACCTGACAAACACACACACACACACACACACACACACACACACACACACACACACACACACACACACACACACACACACACACACACACACACACACACACACAGTTGCCCTGGACGCTGTGGTCAAACACTCACCTCTGTGGCGATGCTCTGGCTGGAGCCGTTGTCCAGAAGGAACTGGACCACATCCAGGTGGTTCTCCTGGGCAGCCATGTACAGCGGGGTGAAGCCATTCTGGAACAAAATAAACAAATAAACCAAGGAACTTTAGAGCCTGAAATTCTACTGTAGAGCACTCCGCTCTGGAATCTCTGCTTAGAACCTTCCAGAGCCATCTTTTTCTATGGCTCTGGAACCCTCCATCTGAAATGCGGTGTTGAGCATTCCGCTCTAGAAACTTTGCTTAGAACCATCCATCTGAAATTATGTGGAGTTATAAAATGTGAGCCTAGACCACAAGCAATATTCTTTAGTTCTTCAGTTCTAAATCCTTCTCACATCATTTCATTGACTGCTATTACTGAGCGAGACAGTCTGCCACACTAATCCCCATACTATAGTTTGGTTCATAGACTTTATTCACATTTTTGGTTTAAACTGCTGAATCTGGATCCATTCCTGACCGCTGCAGTGGATTTCAACACAAATTGAGGGAGAGAGAGAGAGAGAGAGAGAGAGAGAGAGAGAGAGAGAGAGAGAGAGAGAGAGAGAGAGAGAGAGAGAGAGAGAGACTGCAATAACCAGACACTGACTGGCCTTTGCATTTCTACTATCACTCTGTGGTGTACCCAGGGCTTTGCAGAAGGAGCCTATCTATGAAGTGCGGCTGTTCTGGCCGGCATGCCTGGCTGGGTTATTCTGGGCCCCTGAAAGGCATGCCTGTGTGTGTGTGTGTGTGTGTGTGTGTGTGTGTGTGTGTGTGTGTGTGTGTGTGTGTGTGTGTGTGTGTGTCACCCTCAATGCGATAAGCCATGCCAAAGGGACCTCTCAGGATGGTGGGAAAATCAGTGAGAAGGGCTGGGTGGGTTGACTGGATAAGCACAAATCATAACTATACATACATACATACACATATATACATACATACGTACATACATACATACATGCATACATCATACACACATAGACCATTAGCTCTATAATATGATTTACTATAATAAGCTACAGGCACCTGTGCTGTTTGCTGTGTCTTATATCTGTGTTTGGATATGGTAATTATCCTGGGCTCTTAGTCACTAAGCTGACAGAGTAAAACGCTTGTGAGTGTGTGTGTGTGTGTGTGTGTGTGTGTGTGTGGGTCTGTTTTCTGGCACACATTCGAGAGGTATCCTCAAGGAACCGAGCCGAGTCACATCAGGACAAGGTTCTAGTTCCAAAGTGAAATATTGTGTGTCTGTGTATGTGTGTGTATGTGTGTGTGTGTGTGTGTGTGTGTGTGTGTGTGTGTGTGTGTGTGTGTGTGTGTGTGTGTGTGTGTGAGACTGTGTGTATTTGTGTGGGTGTGTGCGTATCTGTCTGTTGATGTCTCTAACATTCACTGATTTCCCTTAGTCATTCTAGCCACGTACCAATGCAGTTTCCTTTCCCTGGATTTACGCACGTGCATATGTGTGTGTGTGTGTGTGTGTGTGTGTGTGTGTGTGTGTGTGTGGATGTGTGTAATATCCGTATATGTGTGGACGTGTGTGAGTGTGTCAAAGCAAATACAAGTCCCTGTCTTGCTTGAAAGATTCTCAGTAGCACAAAGTCCATTTGTAATTCTAAAGAGCTAAGATCCAGCAGTGATACACTGAAGCCAATCATCGGGTACAGCCCAGCCCCTCCTATGCTAACAAGAGCCTTAGGACTGGTGCTGTTTCTGCGCTGATATCGAGGCTATTGTAAGAAGCATCTCATAGTCTATCTCACACACACACACACACACACACACACACACACACACACACACACACACACACACACACTACTATCTCACAGACACACACCCTGGCAAATGTCAAGAGGAAGTAGGCAGCTGTGAATAGCTCCCCCACGCTCCACAAACACTCTCACTCTCGGGGCAGCGCACATAGTGCCCGATACGCCACTAATGGGCACATGCATGCCTGACATGGAGCACATACTGATAAGCCACAAACAGCTCTTCCACAAACGCTATGGCTGTTTCATTCTCAGTAGTTGTCACAGGAGATAGAGTTTAGAGACATAAGATTTTAGACCAAAGATTGGATCTCGAGTGTCAAGCTCTAAATGTAAAAGTAAACGCACCAGTGATGTTGACATTGAAGACTGGATGCTTTGATTTTGAATCAATTATGTTAGCTGCTTGTTGTGGTTGTTGTTTTACATTATCCAGCTGAAGCGAAGGGAGAGAACAGTGACCCCACCCGGTCTCAAACCCGGGTCTCCGGGGTGCCAGGCTTGTTGGTATGGCAGTCAAAGCGCTTACTCAATCGTAGTGACGGCACTCCGTCACACTGGTTTCCCCTTCGGGAAGCGCAGCCATGCGCTTCATGCATACTAGCGTCCGTCACGCAACCACCAGCCATACTTCTCCCATCCCAGGGCGCCCCACATTCTAGTGCTTCACCCATCTCTGGGGTTCCTCACACCGGGGTCAACCTATCCTGGAGGTCCCTCATACAGCTCACACATTGGCTACACCTCCGATGGCCTCACAGTCGCCATCCCACTTCTGACACCATATGTAGCGAAGGGAGAGAACAGTGACCCAACCCGGTCTCGAAACCCGGGTCTCCGGGGTGCTAAACGTGCAACTTGACCGCAACGCCGAAGAGCCATGCTCGTTGGTATGGCAGTCAAAGCACATACTCAACCGTAGTGACGGCACTCCGTCACACCAGCCTTCACTTGTGTGGGTTTAATGAAGAGTGTCACTAATTAGCAAATTAAATGAAATTGAAGGAGGGGCATTAGGTTCTTGAAAAACAAATGGTACCAACAAGATAAATGCTGAAAATCAACAATCACAAGGGGCCTACAGGATTCCTTTCGACAACATCCTAATATGCAATGCTTGTTCTCATTCGCAACCGACCTATCACATTGTTCACAGTTTGATTGATGAGGTTTTAACAACCCTGCATGTTCCACAGGTGACTGATCAATTTTTATTTTGGTGTCAGAGTATGTAATGAATTGACTGAAGATTTCAAGTGATTAAGTAGCAAGAAAAGCAACTCATATCCCCCATTTAGCTGTCAAAAATGAAATGAAAATAAATCACCGCCTTCATAATGAATGTACATCGACTGACTGTGCAGTGCATTTGTGTGAGGTAGCAGAGCCAAAAGCCTGCCTTTACCTGTTGAATGGCTTTGTATTCCTAGCTGTGTTGTGCTC
>JAODXP020000032.1:17663368-17665868 GCA_027497455.2 Sardinella longiceps | reverse complement strand
TCTCTCTCTCTCTCTCTCTCTTGCACTCTCTGAGTCATTTCACTCCACTGAGTCATGTACAGAGGAATTCCACTCACTCATCTTTTCATGTTTTACCAGATCTTTCACTCAGTTTTCAACAGCATAGACTTTCGGAAAGATTTTTGAGTAAGTTTGGTTATGTATCAGCATAACCAAAGAGTGGAATTGGTCTTGTTGGTCACATCGGGTATCAAAGTGAAAGGGTTCAGATTTTGTACTAAAGACGTAGCAATCTAGAGGCATTCAAAATACTCCTGACTTTAGGTCAAGAGGTTAATAACCAAAATACTCTCACTACGTCTAGAGATGAAAAACACCTGATATGATTTTCTACACTTGACTTGGTGCTACAGGCTGCAAAACAAGAGTCCAGTGAAGTGTTTCCTCCACAAATACCTGACTGAACGACCACTCACTCATCACTGCCTCTCCTTCTCTCTATAAAAACCCTCTGCACACAGAGAGACTGAGAGAGAGAGAGAGAGAGAGAGAGAGAGAGAGAGAGAGAGAGAGAGAGAGAGAGAGAGAGAGAGAGAGAGAGTAGTTTTTGCTGTGTCTTGCCCCTTCCCTCCCTCCCTCCTTCTTTCCATCATGATGGCTCTTAGCTCAACAGACCGATGTGACATTTCATAGTAAAGAAGTAGAGCAGTGCTGCAGCCCAGTGAACAGCAGGAGGGAGGGGGAAGAGGAGGAGGGAGAGGAGGAGGAAGAAGAAGAGGAGAGGTGAGGTTATGTAAGGAAAGGCCAAAGACTGGAAGGTAGAAATGTCAGTGGATGGCAGACAACAGCAGAGATGGAGGGACAGAATGAGTGAGAGAGAGAGAGAGAGAGAGAGAGAGAGAGAGAGAGAGAGAGAGAGCAAAAGATCCTTCCGGCACAATCTGGCACTTTATCTGTTTACTGCAGAGGCTCCAGGCTATTGGCGTCAGAAATAAATGAAGACCGCCATACTTGTTTTGATCAGTCTTGTCTGATCAAAGACAAGACATTTATTTCAAAAACACTTCAATCACTTGCCACAAAAATGTTTTAAGCTTCTGTGACAGACAAAATATCCATGCAATCTTGCATCCGTGCAAGATTTCACATAATCATCTAAAAACAATAAAATATACAGCAATAGCTATAATCCACACTGTAGAAGAGAGGACCTCTGGGTATCGTAGTTCAAAGCCAGTCATCTTGTCACCAACAGTACCACCATTCTGCTGTTCCTACTAAAGGGATGCTGGTATTTGTTATTTCCTCTCCGTTGACTTCAGTGCCATAGCTATCCGACACACACACACACACACACACACACACGATGACATATGAAGCGCAGCTGTCTGTTATTATGTAATGGAATGTGTGCCTCAGGTTTGAGGGGAACTCTATGCCCCTGCTCCTGAGGCAAGGGGGGGTTGTGATGGCGGAGCGGGCTCTTGGGGGCCCAGTGGGAATGCCAGAGTCCCTGCTGGCACTACTGTACATTAGCTACACTATGAAGCAGCCTGTCAGCCTGGCACAGAGGAGAAGAAATGCCATCATGTGGAAAATAGTAGCCTACAAAGTGAAGGTGAAACAGTAGACCTGACTGAACATAACACAGAGCCAATCAAATATCACAATACTGAACATGGAGTTCCATAGCCTGGGTACCATTTCTCTCTCTCTCTGTTTATCTCGCTCTCTCATTTTACAAAACAGACACAAATAAACATATGTTTAGAGTTTAGAAAACGCTATAAGCTCTGAGGCTATAATGTAAACAATGAATAATAAAGGAAAAAATCACACACTGGTAATTCACTATTCTGTCAACAACTGGGAAACACTACATCAGTAACTTACAAACCAATGAAAATCGGAATTGACAAATTAGCAAAACAAAGCCATATGTCCTTGCATTAGGTGACTTTAATCCCTCAGTTTCTACGGCAACCAGTCTGCACATTAGATTAGAAGTCACTGTAAAGGAGTCTTTTTAGGAGTTTTTTATTTATTTTCGTGAATAGCACACTTAGAACATCGCATTAATTAAATAAGAGACTTCATAGTGTTTTATGAGGGTACTCTTAGCCGAACCAGAGATAGAGAGAGAGAGAGAGAGAGAGGCAGAAAGAGACAGATAGAAAAAGACAGACAGAGAGAGTGACAGACAGACAGAGAGAAAAAGGCGGAAAGAGAGAAACTGCACTGATTTGATATGCAAGCAGACAGATCCTAGTGAGTACGCGGCCGGGAAAAGGTGTGGCAGGACCCTGGAGAGCTGTGGAGCAGCCAGACAGACACTCACAGACAGAGAGAACAGGAGAGGAGAAGAAGAAGGGATGAATGAAGAGGAAAATAGAGAAAAGATAAAGGCAGGCAGAGGAGATAGATAGACAAATGGGGAAATGGTATATGGAAAAGCGTGAGAGAGAGAGAGAGAGAGAGAGAGAGAGAGAGAGATAGAGAGGTGGGTCTGCCTGCTGTTGCTGCATTGCTGTAGTAAAGA
>JAODXP020000032.1:17648368-17660868 GCA_027497455.2 Sardinella longiceps | reverse complement strand
CACACACACACACACACACACACACACGAGACAACAGCATGATGACATGCAGAAACAGACACATAACTAGACTGTAAGCTAATAGTGTTAACACACACACACACACACACACACACACACACACACACACACACACACACACAGGCGAGTGTTCCCATGGCCACGTGCAGTGGCTCTGGCCAGGGATGTGAATAGGCCCCTGCAGTCCTTATCTGAGCTCCATATCAGCAGCACTAGGCAGAAATAGCGCCCAGAGGCTTTACTGGACCACCGGCCCCACACAAAGAACCCATTCCAGAACCGCCACCGCAAGCAGACGCTACGCAGACGACACGTATCGATGCGGCCCGCTGAACCAAAGCAAGGGATTCTGGGGCTTCAGGTTCGACTAATATACACAGGAAGTGATGTGTGTCGGCTAGAACTTTCCCTAAGCTATCACACTTCAAACATGTCAGATAAGAGGACGCCATACTCACGCGGAGGGAGGGAGAGAGAATGATGTGAAGAGTTTTTAGATTGATGCTATTTGTATATTCAGCAGGACGGAGACAGAATGGGACAAAGAGAAAGAGGGGATTGAAGAGTACAGATTTGCTAATAGGAGTGCCTCTGGTTTTGTTCTAAAACAATGACATTTATATTCCCAGCCAGAGCAGGATGCTTGCTTCAGTGAGTTCATTAAAACAGTTCCAGAATAGCTGGAATGGAACATTCTAGCTATTCTCGAGATATATGTGAACTATAATCTCTCATCCCTGTACTGCAGGTTTCTTCTTCCATGTAAACATCACAACAGGAGGAATCTTGTGAGCAAAAAGTACACGCTTATTTTAGGGGCCCTGAGATAAGTGTGAAGCACATGAGAAGAGAAAAAAAAAAAAAAACTTCATTTTCATAGAAGCAGACTGAGGTCACAGACAAGAACTCCCAATCAATCTCTCTCTCTCTCTCTCTCTCTCTCTCTCTCTCTCTCTGTTTGTCTATTCAAGCCTCTTTCTATGCTTTCTACTAAAAATATGGCATATAAAGCACTACTCAGGCTCAGTCACTCAGGCTTGCTAGCGCTGCATAATGTTAAATTTCAGAGTTGGCAACTCTGTTGTGAAAATGAAAGCAGATCCCAGGGCTGTCACATCCTGTCACCTCAGGATCCCTAACATGTCAGAGAGTGACTGAGAGAGGGAGCGAGTGAGGGTGAGAGTTTAGTGAGTGAGTGAGTGAGTAAGTAAGTGAGTTTGAGAGTTTGGTGACTGAGTGAGTGAGTGAGTGAATGAGACAGTGAGTGAGTGGAAGAGTAAGTAAGTGAATGAATGAATGAATAAATAAATGAACGAACAAGCAAACGAATGAATGAATGAATGAATGAATGAATGAATGAATGAATGAATGAATGAATGAGAGAGTGTGAGTGAGTGAATAAATGAATCAGAGAGTGATTGGACCCCAAATGCCCTCCCCAAACGCTCTAAGCCCTGAATCTTCCAAAAAAACAAAAACAGGAAGAATCCCACTAATCATCAACCAATCCAGACTGGATAAATGTTTGTGGCGCCAGGGCCAAGGGCCTAGGGCTAGGACTTTAGAGCTTAGGGTGTATTGGGATTAACCCAGTGAGTCACCCTGCTCCAGGCTTATGGGACAGACAAGCTCCATTACAACCATTAGCTCCTCAAAACACTCAAACCAATCATGCCAGCCTCTGTGAGCCTGTGCTGCATGTGATTCAGACACATCACCGTCAGTGTCACCTTTGTGTTTCCGCTAGGTTTCAATCACATCAAACAGTAAATAGCACGCTTTCAATGACTTGATAAAGGGAGCGCGAACAATTCAAACTGATGGGCAAGAGGTGGAGGCAAGCATAACAACACCAATGGACGGCACAGAGAAAAGTGCATATTGTAGTGGTTTGGAGCCAGTATGTAGGGAAAAATACAAGGAATTAGTAGGGAAATACATCGGACGTGACCCGTACTTGATGAAAATGTCAGAATTTTCTCAAGAGCGGAAAGAGCCGACAATCAAGGTTGTGGGCATTACGAACTACGGCGTTGTTCTGTGAGGTTTTTTCCCCCATTTCTCACGTTTACGGGCGATTTCCTTACGTACTCGATATTAACCCTTTCCCTTCTCCGGTTAGACAGTTTATAACATCCAAAAACGGCACAAAACTGAGGCTTTTTGTACAAAAAAGTTGCAGCCAAAACACAGTGCTTTCAATGGCTCCAGCTCCAGTAGCCCACCAGTTGAGGTTCGCGTGCTCAGAAGAACGCTTAGAAAAATATGTTAGTGACGTGAGGTGAAAGCCAGCTATTGTCATTTGGAATGTTAAAGTGCGTACCCTTTGGGGACAGCTGGGATAACATTCCATGAGACAGTAATTATCGTGATGCAGGAGCCTGACGGACAAGGATGTGCCATTGAAGTAAAGGTGACATTCTTCAGCATTATAAAGAACTGTGTAACAAGACACTACTGTAGTAATCAAAGTCTATTGAAACCGTAAATGGTATACACACATATTCATACTGTGATGGTACTGTGCATTTGTGTGATGGTATGCACTGTGCATTTGATTTTCTAGCTATATGGCTAAAGAATCACCACAAGCTGGAAACTAATTTTTTTGAGTGTGTCAATTAACTCTTGGCACTAACCATCACTAGGCTACTAAACATGTTGTAAATATCATTGCCACTCTTACAGTCTCTTCCCTAATACTGCTACTGTGTATTGTAGGCCCAAAAGGGTACCTCATTCCAAAGGGATGTTATGGCAAAATCATTTGGTAGCTACACATTGAGTGTTTCTCAAAGTCGAGGAAGCATGCTTGGAAGGCTGCTTTTTCGAGCATTCCACGTCATTGTCAGTTGCCAAGTACTGTTCCAAAGTCAAGCATCCTTCTAAATTCTAGCAAGGACAGAGGCCTTTGTTCATAGATTTTTCAAGGATGCACTGATGGAACCTCGTTTTTGAAGTGTACGGCTTCCAAGGCTAGTGTGCTACCTAGGAAGCATTCTCGACTTTGAGAAACACAAATTGTTATTCAGCAATCATGCACTGCAAGTGTGCTTTTATACAGTCATAGCCCAATCATGTTTCACTCATTTCCTCTACATGGGAGCTGAACTTCAAGTGTCTCTTGACTGCTTAGTTTCTCTGAGCCAGAGAGGTGACTGACTGCCCTCTCTCTCTGAGATCACACAGCCCACTGCTAGATAGGTCAGTCTGTGCTGCACAGACAATTAACCTTTGCAAATAGCTCATTAAGGCAGACCAGTGCAGAGCTGATATTCAGATACCCACAATCCTCCTCTTCTCTGTGTAAAACAGAGGGAGCAAAAATTAACCAGTAACATGATTATTTCTCACATTACTGGATCAAACCATACCATAACAGACACACACACACACACACATACAGAAGTGAAAAAGTTTTATGTTCATTAAATTCTTTTTCATTTCTATTGCTTGTATAGCCTACACACTTCACTCACCTCTATTCACCTCCACTCACCTCTTTTATTTATGTTTTTTGGTTCTTGGACACTTTTTTCCCCTTTTTTCCACATACAGAGATATTTATTACTGTCTACAGACTTTGCTCATTCAACTACGAGTTCATTCCTAATCTGCAGTCCCTGCACTAGTAGTTGAATATGAGTGGGCAAGTGTTCAGTGTTTTGTGTGAACTGTCCCTTTAAATGCTAGAATGCAAGAGAGTGTTGGAGAAGCTGACTAAGCCGAGCGCTGCTGATTAGGGGGTTGGCAGCCATGGCATGCTGTGTGTGTGTGTGTGTGTGTGTGTGTGTGTGTGTGTGTGTGTGTGTGTGTGTGTGTTTGGAGGGGGGGTTCCATCTCAGGTTCGGCATTTCAGGGCTTGGATTTACCTCATTCTATTAAGGTATTTCCCCAAACACACATTAACACTATCATCTCCTGACACAGGTTCGCCACAGACACACACTCTGAGTTTCAGCAAATACACACTAAGACAGTTTCACTATAGATACACACACTAAGACAGTTTCACAATAGACACACACTAACAGTTTCACCATAGATACACACACTAAGACAGTTTCACAATAGACACACACTAACAGTTTCACCATAGATACACACTAAGACAGTTTCACCATAGATATACACACTAAGACAGTTTCATCATGGATACACTATTAGATCGTCATGTTCTAGGAAAGTTTTGCCTGTGGCACACACCAATAATATAGACGGATCATGTCTCCATGTTTTCTAATCAAGGATCTAGGAGGAAGGTCAGCAGACCGAAAGCTTGGCTGATTAAAAAAGAACACAAAAGAGGATTTAAGTATGCAGACATTTTTCTTTCTATTTTGCACAGTTTTTGTTTATGTTTGGCACCTTCTAATCGAGAGTGCGGTGGGATCCGGTTAAATTCTAATCAAGGATCTTGCAAATATTGCCATCACAGGCTGACAAGAAATGACACCAAAGAAGACATTGGATTTATGCATTAACACAACAAATACTGTAAAAGACCGCTACAATGCAATGGATTGCTCGCCTTCAGGCATATTTTACACAGCATAGTCAATCCCATGAGAGGTTTTACCAATAACACGACAGAGTTCATTTTAAATCCTTAAAACACGTGTTTGGGAGGAATATGCTGAGAGAAGCAATGTAGGTTTAGTTTAAAGAATATGCACGGTAAATACATATCACAGTACCTACATACACATCTATAACCAGTACGAACAGTTATTTCTCGAAGGCAGGTTTGTTTGTGCGGTACTACCAGCTAATATAATCATGAAAGTAAACACGCATAAAAATGAAAGTAAAACACGCTAGGGACCCTTTCTTCCACATAAACACTTTTTTTGTTTACAAACAACAAACTTCAGTCTCTCGATGCAACACTGGGGAAATTGCTCAGTCACAAATAAATAAAGATCAAAAGACACTCATATGCCTGTGTGTGTGTGTGTGTGTGTGTGTGTGTGTGTGTGTGTGTGTGTATGTGCATAATGTGAATTTGTTCATTATGTTTAACTCACATGACAGTTAGTTACAGGTGATGAATATTTTTAAGTTTTACATATTTCTACACTATGTTTTGGCAAGTATTTCTACATGAATGGTCATGCCAGTAAAGCTTGTTGAATTGAATTGCTAATAAGAGAAAGACAGAGCAAGGAGAAAGAATGTGTTCCTCTCTGAAGGTCACTGCATCTCTCTCTCTCTCATTCTCTCCCTCAGAGCTATTGGAAAGAGAGTGTTTTCACACACGGCTGTCTCTCAGAATCACAGCTCTGGATTTTAGTGTCGTGTCTGCTTCATGCTCCCCCCCCCTTCTCCTCCTCCTCATTCTCCTTCTCCTCCTCTATCTCTGTCTGTCTCCTCTATCACAGGTTTCTGAAGGAATCCCTATGGTTCTACAATAGAGTGCTTTTCACATGACATACATCAGATATACAGTTAACCCATAATCAAGCATGCACACACACACACACACACACACACACACACACACACACACACACACACACACACACAAACACACACACACAAACAAACACATACACACAAACATGACCCATACACACACACACACACAAGTCACACACAAACTACACACAAATATTCTCAGACTTTTATAGGCTTTCGAGATAATGCAGTGTAGTCAACAGTCAGCAAATTCTTGCAGAGGGCTCTTCTGACAGACTTTTAGCATTTGTGCTGGCTAGCTGCAGCCTGCAGCCACTGCGCTACGGCATAACCTTGACTGCTCCGCTCCTCTCCGCCACACGGCACAGTCAGCACAGCAGCACAGCTGCACTCACTGTCTTTTCATTCACACACTTTTCACACTGTAACTATATGGGACAGAAGTGGTATAGTAATGCACTGTAGTGTGTGTGCTGTTAGTGTGTCATCCTGCTGCCTGGCACCTTCAACTGTCCTGTCAGATAACCCCTGTGGGATCCCGGCGTACAGTTTGGACTGACAATGCAGTACAGTGGTGCAGTGTACACACACACACACACACACACACACACACACACACACACACACACACACTACAGTTAAAGTCCTTGCTTCAAACTGCCTGACAGAGAAACATCACTATGCTCTTCCTATCACTTGCAAACTAAACCGGACTGTCCCGTGAGAACAACCTCTCTCACACACACACACACATACAGTACACATACTTACACACTCTCCCTCCCCACACACACACACACACCCACACACAAATATGCTAACAGGACCTCTGATGCATTAGAGCCTCCAGCAGCTCTAATAGCATTTAGGGGTTTTAGCAGTGTCAATTTTTTTTGTTGCTGTTGTTGTTGTTGGGATATTTCAATAAATCAGCAGACTTACGGGCGCTAGCAACTCGGCTCCTTCCTCCACGGCCATGTCCTGTCCTCCCTCCCTGCAGTAGTGAGCTTCTGCCGTAACCCGAGTATTCAATTAAGCTCGCTCTGGGACCTCGACGAAGCCCCGGGGCATTATGTCAACCCTAAAAATACCTGGCAGGAGCAACGACGACGATGGTAGCTCAGGCAGGACGATGCAAACAACAGTTCCGGTGCTAATAGCCAATCACTGGACCTGGACCCCCCTCTTTGGGTGCCTTTCTTCCTCTGAGTGCGTGTGAGTGTGTGTGTGTGTGTGTGTGTGAGAGAGAGAGAGTGTGTGTGTGTGTGTGTAATTCTTTCTCTCTGCCTCTGTCTCTGTCTGTGCCGGGCCCCCCTAAAAGTGACAGGACGGGACGATGCCTTGTTCCAGTGGCACACACACACACCGGCACCAAGTCAGCTATACCTCCCACTCCAGAGACACACACACACACAGAGGCATCCATCCCCCCTCCCACACACACGCACACACACACCCCTGCCTCACAGTGTCCCGTCAACAACACCAACTCCTCTCAGGACACCCGACCCTCCACTCATACACACACACACACACACACACACACACACACACACACACACACACACACACACACCTCACAGCTGCCTGAGCCACCGCATAGTTGCATGGGGGGGATCTCTCTCACACTTACCATATTTGTAGGTACTAGTCACTCTCCCAGTGCGGTGTAATCATGATATGGGCGGATGGGGAGGAGGGCGTGGGGCATGAGGGAGAGGAGGGGGGGTTAGGGGGAGCGGTTGTAGAGTGGCTGGGGTCCAGGTGGGGGTGTGTGTGTGTGGGGGGTGGGGGGGGGGGGGTGAGGAGGGGTGTGGGGGGTTGGTGGTGTTAGATGGAGGAATGGAGGGTATTGGAGGAGGAACAAAAATAGCCTTGCAGAATCAGATGCTCCTGCTGCTGCTGCTCCTGCTCCTGCTAGCAATGCTGTTGCTTCTGCTGTTGCTGCACCACCAAGTAGCCTACTGACCCCCCCTGTCCAGTGCTACCCCAGCCAAGGCTGTCCAGTTAGAATCCCTCAGTTTGTCCATCCACAGATGAATTGGAAGTGGCTAGAAGAGATGGAGTGCTGCAGATCGTGGCGCAAGGCTACTGTAGTAACGTCCCATCTACAGTATATCAGATTGCCTTGAAGTAGCCGTTAGCATCCGATACACTAACTGTATTGTCCTCCTGCCTGTCTGCTTGCTCGCACCGACCGCGTGCCCAGCTTAGCGTCGTAGCCGCCGTGCCGTCTGTGCCAAGCCAACACAATGCAGCTCCTGCCTGCCCAACCCAACCCAGCCACCAGCCACCAGCCAGCTGTCTGAGTTTATGGGAGCCAATGAGCCATGCCTCGGGACCCACGCAACAACAGCCGCAAGCCTGCCAGCCCAGCCCAGCCAAGCCAAGCCAAGCCCGTCCGGCTTAGCAGGATTTGGGCCGCATTTCCCAAAGCATTAGGCAGAAGGGTGAGGCAAAGGCTGCCTGGATGACTGGTGTTTGGATGGCTGGGGGTGGTTTTCCGAAGGTTGTCCCCGAGAGTGAGGGAGCCCGAGGGGGGTCGTGTGCAGCTAGCTGTGGGCACTGCTGGTGGTTCTATGGTGCTCTGGATGCTTCATGCTGCCTCTGGTAAAGTCTGTCTCTTTTCTAACAGCCTGCCAGCCACTCTGCCTGCCTGCCTGAGTTGGCAATGTGCTACTGTAAAGCTACAGCTCTCAGTCAACTGGACACACACACACACACGCTCAATCTCCTCTCTCGAAAACAACCACATAAACTCTCTCTCTATTTCTCACTCAGATACAGTCACCCCGCCTCTCTTTCACTCTCTCACACTCACACACACACACACACACACACACACACACACACACACACACACACACACACACACACAGTCCCCAGCAGATGCCAGTCTAATTAATTGAATCAATGTGGCCTCCACTGTAACTCATAGTGGATTTTAAAATGGTGGACCCTCATTTCCTGTCTGGATTGACCTGAGCCCGCTGAGTCCGGCTCGCTGCTCGCTGCTCTCTACTCCCCTACACAAGTCATCAATACAGAGCCAGCCATGCTGCTGCAGCTGAAGTCCTGGAGCTCGTATTGTTTCTGCTACTGAAGAACCATATCAAAATACCTCACCGCATCCTACTATAAGGACACAATGCCAGCCACTCCGGCGATTATATTTATTATGGTGATGGCTGCTGTCTAGTATCAGTGCTTCCTACTATAAGGGTGCAAGGTCACCTACTCCAGTGGCTGAAGGGACAACATCACCATGCAGCTTTTGCTGTAAAACCAGTGAACTAACTATAATGGAACTCCTGAATGGCTAAACCCCCTTATTGAATTGTCTTATCTCTCTTTTAAAACCTGGACTCTTTTTAACTTTTATTTATTATTTATTGTCCCTGGTATTAACAACTTATTTTATTCTATTCACCAGGCTCAGCAAAGTATTTTCATTGCCTGCCATATGTTCAGTGTGGGCTAACTGTGTGTGTGTGTGTGTGTGTGTGTGTGTGTGTGTGTGTGTGTGTGTGTGTGTGTGTGTGTGTGTGTGTGTGTATGTGCGTGTGCGTGTGTGCGTGTGTGTGTGTGTTGGTTTATTGTATGTATTGTACACCCTGCTCCTCCACATGTGAAGTTCCTAACGGAAAAATAAAGTTTGTTGAATTGAATTGAATTGAATTGAATAAGAGGTATACATTTTCAGTCATTCTGGTACTAATAGAACATGCTAATGATGTCTGATATATTAACATAATTACAAAAATATTAGCAATCTCATGCTGTAACCACTCTGGGTTTTTTTTTCATCTTGAAGTGGAACTACAAGCAAGCAAGACAAGCAAGAACTGATTCGATTTTGGTGGCGATCGGTGATCCAGAACATGATCTGGAATGTATATTGTGGTCTGTGACCACATTGCCTTGGTGGAGGTCTGCGCTCTCTGAGCGCTTTTGTAGTTTATGTTACCATAAAGACCTGATGGCACTTGCACTTCACCTAATATTTTGAGGCCATACTTCCCTAGCTCTATTCTAAATGTTATAATGAGTACATTCTGCAAATACTGAAATCTTTTCTGATGTGAATTTTTATAATAGCACAATACTGCCCTATCTCCTTGGAAATGCCATGCTGCCATGGCGACGAGCCCCTCCGCAGCAACAAGGGGATGTGCTCCCCGAAAATGGAGTGAGAGAAAACCCCTCGTTTCAAAGAAAAGTGCTTCCTACAGCAGTCGATTGAGATACCACTAAAAGCAGAGGCTAACAGCTGTATCAGAGAGAGAGAGAGAGAGAGAGAGAGAGAGAGAGAGAGAGAGAGAGAGAGAGAGAGAGAGAGAGAGCTCTGGCCCTTTTGATATTTCACTGACATTACACACTCTGTTTCAGACAAGTTTCATCATCATGCCATGTGCTGTGGTAGGTGGCTGTGCTGTCGAAGAGGGCATCTACATGACTGGCAAAATCTTCACTTAAGTGTCTTCAACCAAGCATTAGTGAAACCCTGAAACCCATCCAGTCATAAATCACTCAAATGTTCTCTGACTGATTTCCTATTTTTTTTTTGTTTATATGTCCTGAGTTTGTAAACAATAACATCCAAAACAGGATGCTGTGAATCATTGTGGGAAGGGGTGGTCTTGGAAGGAGTACTATGCTATGATTCCTTTCTGGTATCACGTTTGAGTGAGTGGCATGCCATCCAATCATATTTCACCCTGACAGCCACTCAAACACATCGCAACATGATCTAATGCAGCGATTTGCAAATGTCAGCAGAAAGATAAAATTCTGCAGGGCGAATGGAAACAATGAACATCATTCAAACTGCTGATCAAATTTGAGATGCAAATCATGTCCAGATACAACAATATCTACAAAAAACACTTTGCGTAAAAAATGTTGCCATAAAAAACACAGAATATAGGCGGATGATAGCCATTCCTTCTTCTTTCTAGTCTTAAAACCATGTTTATCTCCAGCACAAATCATCAGAGGGCTGACATAAATGTCTAAACGCATTTCTAGTCATAAAAACACACTCTCCCATCCCTGGGCTGGGCTGCACATCTGAAGACTGCATAACGGCTGCAGCAGGACATTTGTCTGCCCTCATGGCGTCTGAGGAGACCAGCTCAGCACTCAGCTCTATGGCCATTAAGGTTTCTCATTGCACCAACACACACACACACACACACACACGCACGCACACACACGCACACACACACACACACGCATGCCCACTCTACTGTCCTCGCTCACACTCCCACACGCACACTCACACACACACACACACACACACACACACACACACACACACACACACACACACACACACGAACACACACACACGATAGCATGCACACCAGCAGCCCCTGATAAAAAATGAAGCAGTACTGCAGCATGTCATTTTACACATGGCTGCGTTTGGGTGTGACTCTGGAGATTCATGACTGTGAATGTGCATGTGTGTGTGTGTGTGTGTGTGTGTGTGTGTGTGTGTGTGTGTGTGTGTGTGTGTGCTTGAAAGAGAGTAAGAGAGCCTGCTTGTGAGTGGGTGAGTGTGTACAAGAATGTGCATACAGTACAGTGTGTGTGTGTGTGTGTGTGTGTGTGTGTGTGTGTGTGTGTGTGTGTGTGTGAGTTTAAAGGGAATGTTGCTGGTGTGTAGTCACCCCTGTTGGATAGGCCTCCTCCCATCTGTTACTTTTGGTACCTGCAGCACAAACCCATTAATAAAACTCTGTCTCTAACACTGCTTTCAAAGCAGGGCTGCTCTAACACACACACACACACACACACACACACACACACACACACACACACTCACAACACACATACATTCACACACACACACGAAAATTACAGACACTCACAACACGCATACATTCACATCACTTAAGCTATGACTCATGAAACTTTAACATAAACACACAGATTTTGCCGCATCGATTTCAGCCCGTTGCTGACGGTTTTGAATGGTGGTGAACCATCTCTGATGGTCACACAACTGTGATCCTCCCTGTCCAACCACACTGACTCACAACCATGCAGTGCCTCATTACAGTATTTCCTTCATTACTGGAAGAGTCAGATATTCTATACCAGCTCAGAGTCAAGCTGTCTGAAGGGGGTATTATTGCCATGTGCCCATGGGGACCCCAATTCAAGTCTGGCCTGCATGGAGTCTGTATGAGTGTGTGTGTGTGTGTGTGTGTGTGCATCTGTGTGTCTGTTTTTATGTGCATGTTTATATGTATGAGCACAGGTGCTTGTGTAGTGTGTGTGTGTGTGTGTGTGTGTGGTATGTGCTTGCACGCACACACACTTTGCACAATGCACATGTGTTCCGTGTCCTTACACCTCTTTTTTCACCTCCTCTCTCTTCCTTTCATCTCTCTACCATCCATAAAGGCAATAAAAGTCTATAAAGAACTCGTTAAAGCAGTAAAACATCGATCTATTTGTGTGGATGGTCCGTATCTGCATATCATTGTGAGCTCTTGTCCTCTGGGTTCGATTTGACAAGGAAGGTAAAACCTGTTCGTATTTTACTAGTTTGATGTCAAAAGTGTCATATATTAGCCTGGGAGTTCCCATGCTCCTTTGCACGCTTATTTCATTTCACTCTGCAGAGCAGCATTGGTGACCATGGCCGTTTTTCTCGCCCGCTTTCGGTATCCAATCGCAGAACAAAAAGGGATTTGTACGATTGCATTTTACGTCACGTGGTGGCTCTGGTATTGGCTCCGAGGTATGTACAGACGCTATGATAGACATTCGTGACATATAGACATATGCCCAATAAACGGCTATGGACAATTGTAAACGATGCTTCCGCTACGAGAAATGCAATAGGTAGGTCCCCAGACTAAATATCACTTGTGATTTTAGTTTGGCATTCGCCAGGCTAGTCATATATGTCAACCGGAGTCAAAAGCATAGCTCTGATATTTTGACTAAGTGCATTGTAGGTGTGAGAGATTGACCACAGCAGATGGTAAAGCGTAATGTCATGTAGCTATGGGATTTGAGTGCACTGAGTGAACGTCTGCTAATAT
>JAODXP020000032.1:17638368-17645868 GCA_027497455.2 Sardinella longiceps | reverse complement strand
CTAACCACAGATGCCTTAGCCAACTGCTCAACAGCGCCCCCTTCTTTATTTCTGTACAAACTGCAGTAGATGTGCATGTTTAAACCTTACCTATCTATGCTCTCTTTCATCTTTAAGACTTCTTATGTGTGCTGTCTGTCTGTCTGTCTACATTTGTTTGTGCTTTAGTGTTTGTCCACTATTCTGAGGGCTGTGATCATAGATTTATATATAGAAACACACACACACACACACACACACACACTATTCTATATGTATAGTCTATCTATGGCTGTCCAGTGTAGTGACTGTGATCACCCTCTACCTGGCTCACTCAAACTGCATAGTTAACAGTCAATTATCCACACAAACTCACTCAGATACATTCCACACCTAGACACACATACACACAAATGTGCCAAACCCTCCAGTCATAGACTCTCACACACACACACACACACACACACACACACACACACACACACACAGAGCTGGCCAGTCCACAGAGAACTGATGGAGTGGCCTAGATCCTGCACAACTCTTTTGGGCTTTCAATAGAACGAGCTGAGCCCAAAAACACAACCCACTTTCTGGCACTGTCTGTGTGTGTGTGTGTGTGTGTGTGTGTGTGTGTGTGTGTGTGTGTGTGTGTGTGTGTGTGTGTCTTACACTGTCCGTGAGTCAGCTCTTTACTACAGCTGTGACAGAGGACAGTTACTGTAGCTAGGCTACTGTAGTAATGGTATTAGCTTAGTGAGTTGTTGTCTATGCTAGTGTTGACATTAACACATAAAACCACCTCAAAGCTGCTGTGTCTAAGATTTTGTGAAGAAATTTCAGTTTTGAGCTATCCTGAACACATCTTTATATTCACTTGCATTACTTTTAATTCAGCTGCCAGAGATGGTAGCCCTTGATACTATAGAGGAGCTGGGCCAGTCCAGAAGGCAGGGGATTGGACCTCTGAAATGTGTATTTCCAAATGCAATTTCAGTGCAAACATACAAAACATACAAACAGCTCCAATCCAATCTACAGTATAGATTAACCATTTTAAAAAGAAAGAACGTCAGAAAAGCTTCTATCCTCATTCTATCCGCATCTTGAATGAGAACCATAAGACTTTATAACATCTCTTCTTCTATCTATTTATTCCTAATTTATTTTTATACGTAATATATTTCAACACTGCTAGCATAGTCATTGGAGTCAGTAGACAAAGCATTTCACTGCACATTGTACACTGTATAATGGTATGTGACCAATAAAATTTGAATTTGAATTTGAAATTTGATGGCCAGATCAAACACCATAAGACACACAGTACACTATAACGCATACAAAATCAAACATGTGTAGGCCACTGCACTAATCAAACAGAGAAGATACACACATTAGCCTAGCCAGTGATGCTAAGGGGGGTAAATAATGCAAACAACCGTGACTGCAAACCCCGGCACCCTGCTAACATGTCCTGCTTCAGTCCCTCTGGCCCCCAGGGAGAGAGGCATGTGTTGGGGGATTCTGGGGGTGGGGGGCAGAGGCTGGTGGTTGTCACTGGTACTCACTGGTGTGTGTGTGTGGGTAGGATAAATATGGATGATGCTAGCTAGCCTATAATACATGACTGTGACCAACAACCCGGTGCCCTGCTGTGCCCATGTAGGCTACTACTGCAGATGGGCAGAGAGTGTGAGAGAGTTAGAGAGAGCTGGGGGAGAGAGAGAGAGAGAGAGAGAGAGAGAGAGAGAGAGAGAGAGAGAGAGAGAGAGAGAGAGAGAGAGAGAGAGAGAGAGAGAGAGAGAGAGAGAGAGAGAGAGAGAGAGAGAGAGAGAGAGAGAGAGCTGGTGTGCACTGGTGCACTTGAGCATCTCTAACTTATTCATGATCCTTTTCACTCCACCTACAGTAGGCTACAGCTCCTGGGATGGGAGTGGAGTAGGGCACCAATGTCTCAGACACACACACACACACACACACACACACACACACACACACACACACACACACACACACACACACACACACACAAGCAAGTTCATTTTTTTTCTTACTTTCACTTCAGAGACAGTGACAGTGTGCATAGCGGCATCAACAAGCAGAAAAGAGGAATTTGAAGTAGTGGGATGATGAGTGAGTGGTTTAGACTAGTCTCAATAGCACACTACAGTAGATATGTAGATCTGTATGTAAAATACTTAATCAGGAGGCTACATTTAGCTAGCTGTCAGGCAAGCAGTTGGTTAAAGGTTATCTACTCCCATGATTGAAAGTGTTTGGGTTCAGTGTGTGTGTGTGTGTGTGTGTGTGTGTGTGTGTGTTTGAGTGAGGGGTTGTTGCTGTTTTGCACTTGGACAGCTATAACTTATTCATGAGGTACTCCACATACATACACACACACACACACACACACACACACACACACACACACACACACACACACACACACACACACCCCCCCCCACCCCACTCCACCCCCACTGTGGCTGTCAGGAGTGATCAGCTGCCTCTGTGGATGAGCTTGAGAGATGGAGAGACCAAGAAAGAGGAGATGAAACACACACACACACACACACACACACACACACACACACACACACACACACACACACACAGTGCCTCTGCACCTGTCTCACTAACTGTTCTGATATCACTGGTGCTGACTCAGTACTACTGACATATTACTCAGTCACCAACCCATTCTCTCTCTCTCTCTCTCTCTCTCTCTCTCTCTCTCTCTCTCTCTCACACACACACACACACACACACACACACACACTATTCGTACTTCAACACTTTAAAACTGATGTCCCTGATGAATCATACTATACTCACTTACCCACTCTTTTCCGCCTCTCAGAATGATTTAAAGGTGGCCGAAGCTACTTGTGTGTACTTTGTACAATCCTAAAGTATCAGTCAAATCTATCTATCACAATTTCTTACAACGGTCTGATATGACTCAAAATTAAAGCAAGGCAGTCTTAGTAATTGTACACAAGTTCATATTCTCTTAGTTCAATATTCTGTCTCTTCTGATGGAAATATACATGTATGATTATGTTAACTGGGTCTTTGAAAAATATTTAAATGATTGAAAATATTGTTTACATTAGATTGTTTGATTGCCACTGGAGTGGGCCAAACTTCTTCTCCATCCAAAAATCTATCTCTCTAACTATTTACTTTAGAGTTATCCCCAATCCACGGCTGGGGTATTAGCTTTCATTAGAGTTTAGCCCTCTAAGCTCCTAATTAGAGCAGACATCTGTCTGATCTCAGGCCTGCATGGGCTTGTCCAAGAATACGGTGGTGGAGCTACTGATGCTGCTAATGCAGACTGAGACTGACTTGACACAGACATGTTTAACCCATTACTGCATGATGAATATATCTTCGTTTTCACATTTGACATTTGTAGACACATGCCCCAAGAGGTCTCATACAAAATTTCATGTTCATATCCCTTATAGAAGCAAAGCTGTGGGGCTTTTCCCTTTCTTTTCCTTAACATATTTATTATAGTCCCTGGTCATTAATGGGTTAATGATGGTGCATGCTAGTCTGGGCTAGGTAGCTGGTGTTGTGCCAAGCAGAGTAGGACAAGGAGAGAGAGGGTGGTAATGGATAGACATAAACGGCAGGGTGATTGGCGAATGGCCCTAATAATCAACGGCAAAATAAAAAAAAAAAAAAAAAAACAATGTCCGCGGGTGGTGGGTGCTATTGAACGCTTCCTGCCCTTACAACCTGGCAACCCATGTTGAGGAAGAGCCGCGTGCTGTTTCTATGGATATGGAGAGTCATTATGGGATGCCCCCGCAGCGGGCGGGCAGGCGGATGGACTCAGCGGCAAACTCCACTCTGGATTAACGAGCAGGAGACATTTTGCTTTAAAGACGGAGTCATCAATCAATCGTCGCCACGGAGAAAAGCGAGAGAGAATTAGTGGGTTACTACGGCGATATGAGCAAAAACTTGGCAACACTCCACCTCCCACTTTTTGGCACTCGCCCTGGCCTAAGACACTGAAACACGCTAGGGCTACTTCATACATATGCAACAGGAGTTATTAACTCGTAATTCTCTCATTATAGGCCATCTATTAATGAGAAAGCAAGCTTCGGACATAGTGTTATGAGGTTCCCCATGTAGCCTATAACAAGGACACCCCCGCCACCAGTTCCTTTTCATGTTAAATGTATTCAGAGTTATTCAGCCCAAATGTCCATTTGCCCCCATGGGAGAGCATAATGGAGTGCCTTAGTGAATTAGCATTTTCAATTACACATTTGATTGCCTTCCCTTCTTATCGGACCACACTGCACACAAGATGGAGGGTGAGAGTGGGGGTGTGGACCAGACAAAATATTGAAGACATTTCTGATCAAGGAGGACAGCTCTGGCTGGGACGACGGCTGTGTTTGGACGATAGTGAACGAGGAGAGGAGAGATGGAGTATGACGTAGCCTAAAATCATGGAGGTCCCATCTGTCCACCCATCCCCCGCTAACGCTAAGGCTAGCACTCCCCAAAAGTGACCCTGAGCCCCAGTACTGATGCGTAGTATAATATCTCCTCCACTGCATGCATATGGTGCGTGGGCCAGCCTTGCCCAGAGATAACACACACAATGGGATGGGATGGGATGGGATGGGATGGGATGCCCCCCTTCTCTTTGTGATTATGCTAATTCCTCTTTGTGATGAGCTCGGACTGGACTAGCATTTTTGTGTGGAATTATTAATGGCAACTATCACCTGGAGCTGTGTATGTGCCTTCTGTCTCTCTCTCTCTCTCTCTCTCTCTCTCTCTCTCTCTCTCTCTCTCTCTCTCTCTCTCTCTCTCTCTCTCTCTCACTCTCACACACACACACACACACACACACACACGCTCTCTCTCTCTCTCTCTCTCTCTCTCTCTCTCTCTCTCTCTGTTGTTATTATGGTAGTATGGTGAATAAAAATGCAATATGCTAATACGACTGAGAAATTGGCTCTTGAACGCAGGTTTACTTGATGAACATGACAAAGGAGTCTGGATATAATAATGCAGCTACATCTGTGCTCCCAACTGTCTGCTATGTGTGTGTGGGGTGAGAGAGAGAGAGAGAGAGAGAGAGGGGGGGGGGCTGTCTGGGAGAGGCTTACCTGTCCTTCCTTAAAACAATACCAAACAAAACACAAAATGTTTTATCGATTTTGACTGTACCTACTTAGTATTGTCTGATTTTAGTTTCACCATCAGACAATAAAGGAGAGAATAGGGAAGAAGAGAGGGGGGACAGATGAAGGAAAGAAAGAAAGAAAGAAAGAAAGAAAGAAAGAAAGAAAGAAAGCTGTTAAGAGTCCATGCTGAGCTTGTTTGTTTGAGTATGTGTGGACTAATACATGGTGGATCAAAAGAGATTCAGACGGACCACAGTTTTTATCCCCTGGCAGACCTTACAGATGGAGGCGTTACGGTCCAAAACCCCCCCGCCCACACACACACACACACACACACACACACACACACACACACACTTCTACCTACTACCCCTCCACTCTGCCCCTAGGGCACTGTTCACTGGCCGTGCCTGCTGTTGCCCAATGCTGTACCCACTGCCACATGATGCCCACAGCATGCTTGCCAACGTATATCACACATGTACATCTGTGCATGTCTGACTGCCACACACACACACTCTCTCTCTCTCTAGTCTGTAAATCTGTCTGTGTATGGTCAATGTGGGCATGTGTTTGTATGCATGTGTGTATAGGATGTGCAGAATTTGTGTGTGTGTGTGTGTGTGTGTGGTGTGGTGTGGTGTGTGTGTGTGTGTGTGTGTGTGTGTGTGTGTGTGTGAGTGTGTGTGTGTGTGTGTAAGTGTGTGTAAGTGTGTGTGTGTGTGAATGCACTCGCTTCTGAGTATGGTCACCTATATCTGTGTGTTTTTGTACATTCAGTTTGTTTGCTTCTGTCTATGTGTGTGGTGTGTGTGTGTGTGTGTGAGAGAGAGTGCATGTACAATGTATGTGCTTGTGTGTCTTTGTGCTTGTTAAATTGTACATGTACGTTTTTGTACACTGTGCTTGTTTGATCACATCCGTGTGTGTGTGTGTGTGTGTGTGTGTGTGTGTGTGTGTGTGTGTGTGTGCAGACCTTCAATAAATCTCCAGCCTTTGATGGGCCTGTGCTCTGCTGTTTCTAAAAGCACACATGACCTCAGTGTCCCATTGCCAATCGATTTCACTTACTGAGCTCCTTCGGATAGGGGTAAACAACAACCTCCCAGTATTACAGGCCACACACACACACACACACACACACACACACACACACACACACACACACACACACGCACACACACACACACACACACACACACACACACACACACACACACACACACACGCACACACACACACACTCTAAGCAATGCTGAGGAAGTCAATGGGAGAACTGGAACAGGTCCACACATCTTAAGGAAGAGGGGAAATATTTGCAGACATCAGTCAAAATGCACTTAGTGACAGAGAGAGAGAGAGAGAGAGAGAGAGAGAGAGAGAGAGAGAGAGAGAGAGAGAGAGAGTTTTATTGTGATTGTCATCAACTTCAACATCCTCGGAAATTAAATCTATGGACACAACGATGATGTTTGTGTTTGTGGATAAACAAATGGAGTTTGTTTACTTGTTTACTTCTACAGCACAAGCATCATTGAGCATCAACAGCATCAGAGAGAGTGGGCATATGAGGATATTTTTATATTTTTATGTCTCAGTACCAACTCAGGACTGCAGGCTGGGCAGCAGCTGTGTCTGCGAGTGTGTGTGTGTGTGTGTGTGTGTGTGTGTGTGTGTGTGCTCAAAAGAAACAGGTCTCGTTAGATAACCAGCACACTACTCTGACAGGCCCATTCCGTAATGAGGGGAGCAGGTCAGACTCTCAGGGCTTCAGGTGTATGTTCACACACACACACACACACACACACACACACACACACACACACACACACACACACACACACAGAGTACTTTCAGATGTATGCACAAACACACACACACACTACCTTCAGGTGTATGCACACACACACACACACACACACACACACACACACACACACACACACACACACACACACACACACACACACACCCCTTTGGGTCATCACCCCACAAATGAGCTCACCTGAGCCCTAGAGGAAACTACTGTATCACCATAGCAGCAGGCAGCATTAGCAGTAGCAGCAGCAGCTTCGTCTCCAGACAGCTGAGCCATAGAGTTAAGCACACACTAGCCTGCAGGACTGAAACACACTCAACTCACCTCACCTCCCCTCATCTCACGGACACCTCACTGTGCCAGCGGTGCACTCTAGGCTAGGTAAATCAGGAGACAGCTTTCATCCAACTTCTTCATTTGGCAGATGTACTGGATTATTACTTTTTTTTAATCTCAAAAGGACAAACAGGACTCATAAGGACCTGGCTGTAGTTCTTTACACTAATACAGCAGTAATTCAAGGCAACAATCTGA
>JAODXP020000032.1:17623368-17628368 GCA_027497455.2 Sardinella longiceps | reverse complement strand
CACACACACAAACACACACACGCTTGTGATGTCTACAGTAACAGCTGGATTCGTGCTCCCACAGCCAGCACAGCTGTAACCTCAACCTCGTGAGAAAACAGCTAATCCTGGGGATCAGATCAGGCACACACACACACACACACACACACACACACACACACACACACACACACACACACACACACGCACCTGTGTCTTCTCTCTGTATACATGCTACCGCTTTCACGCACACACAGAGCATCATAACAATAACCTTTACATCACCTTGAGAGTCTCTCTCATTACACTTCATGCAAGGGAAAACACACACACACACACACACACACACACACACACACACACACACACACACACACACACACGGGCAGTGTTGTGTCGCCTGACCCTTTCTCTTTTGTCTAGCCGCTGGGCTAATTACTATTCCCTCTGCCCTCCTGTGATCTGCACAGTAATCAATACCAACACAAGAGCAGGTCCGGTCGGCCAGCCACTCCTTGGTCAGGTGGCCCACACACACACACACACACACACACGCGGGCCCCACCCAAGCAACACTGCAGCAAACCACGGCATGGTCAGGTCAGAGGTATGGGTCAAATTCACAGACAAATATTAAGGCAAATAATGTTGAGAACTTGAGATGTTCATAAACATTGTTTTTTTGTTTGTTTTGTTTTTTGTTGTTTTGTTATTTACATGTTATCTTTTGGTTGACCTACAACTGTTAACGTTCACAGGCATGGTGTTGTGTTTGCTTGGCCTTCTATCGATTGGGCAACCTTGGTTTGATTCCCAAGCCCAATGTTGAGAGTCTGTGTCACTATGGGTAAAAGCATCTGCTAAACACTAGTCAGTTTTACTTTACTTCACAATGATAAAGATATGGTAGATTTGGATGTTTACACAAACATTGGACTATTTACCCAAAATCTTTTTAAAAACATATATTTCAGGCCTCCACACGGACCATCAGTGTAGTAGACTGCCTTGATAACACACTTCCACTAAATCTCCAAGTGGGATGCCCTTCCCAAAATCATGGCTGCCCAGTACCAGTACTGACAAACAAACAAACAAAAAAAAAAAAACCTAACAAACATGCATTTCCAGTAAACATGTTTATGAGAATGCTCTTTTTAGTCAAAAACATCCAAAACTCAGAGGGTGTTGACTTAAAGATAAACAACCTAGCACTAAATTGTTAAGGACGGTTAACTGACCATTCCAGTGGTAAACACAAAAACAATGCCTGAAGGTTCCTGAATTTCTTTCCCAAACTACTTCCGCTACGTCCTTGGGTCACATCACAGCCATTTGTAATTCTAACAGACAGAAACTATGTGGGGATAGCAATAGCACTAATAAAGTATCTTTAAACAGTCTTTACACAACAAACTTCCAATGCCTAAGTGAGAGTACTTGGAATACTATTTAGTGGGTACTTCTGTGCTTAACATTTCCTCCTCATTGTTGAAAAACAGTATTATTTGAGTGTTCCTGTGAGTGTTGAGTGTTACAAACAGCATTATTTCAGTGTTCCTGTGGCTTGTAATAAGACTAAAAAGACACTTGACCGTTTCACCCCTCCCTCAAGCACATATGGCGCTCCCCACCGTCCGTTCCTGACCCTGGAAAGGTCGCAGAGGTCAGAGAGTGATTGGCATTCAGAGTGGCTTCGACTTCTGAGGTCTCTACACCAATCGAACGATACGCCTCTCACGGGACCAATACTGAAGCCACTTTTGCCGACCAATGCCATGGCGGACGTGACGAGAAGTGGGGAACTGGTGTTTGAAGTGTGTGAGTAGGTGAGTGTGTGTGTGTGTGTGTGTGTGTGTGTGTGTGTGTGTGTGTTTGTGTTTGAACTCACCTTCCGGGTAAGTGTCGGCTCATGGGGCAGACTTTCCCCCCAGAGGTTTAAGAAAGACCTCACAGGGGAATAATAACTGTATTGATTTTGCTGTGGGAGGGAGTGGACCAATAGGTTTGGAGGCAGGCCTGAGATTGGACAGTCCCTTTAGCACTACTGCTGATTGATAAAGCCACCGTGTGTGTGTGCGTGTCTCTGTGTGTGTGTGTGTGTGTGTGTGTGTGTGTGTGTGTGTGTGTGTGTGTGTGTGTGCTCATGTGCGCATGCCTGTCGGTATAGCGCTGCAGCCTTATCAGAACATAAAGGCAAACAGGTGTGACTGCTCCCTGCTTTCTGCTGCTTGAAGCCAGAAAGACCCACAAAAAGCTGTCAAACTAAAAAAAAAAAAATCTCTTCCTGTTGCCTTGCCATTTTTAGTCACACTGCAATCGTTGCCGTGACATAAACCACAGAACAATCTGATTCGTGATCAAGAATGTTCTAGAATCAAAGCATGCAGTCACACAGCTGATGATGTCAGCCACTCAAACATTGACAGCCATCGAATGTGATTAAAACTATCTTAGATAGGGATGGGCATCAGGTGGGGAGTGGATACGTGGTCGGACAGTCTTTTTTTGGAAGGAGGGGGGTGGGGGGGGGGGATGTTGGACGGGACTGAGAGCGGAGATTCTGTGACTCAGACAGGAGTGAGATAAAAGTGAGACGAGAGCGAGGCGGGAGGGAGACCTCCGACGGGACGGTGTGAAGGGCAACAGAGGACAGGTGTGGTCGTGACTGAGGAGGGCATCGGGAAGCGCCTGCCACTCCTCTTTCTTTTTTTTCTCTTTCTTTTCTAGAAACGACTGCAATGGGAGAGGCAGCGCAAAGGAGAGCCGAGAGCAACTTCTCCACACCCTACTGTTGCCCCGACATCCTCATTCAGCCTCTCATTATATCACTTCATCCTCACTATTTCTCATCAATCACTTCTTTTAAGAATTGTACTCCTTCATCCTTGTCTTCTTCTGTTCTGTCGCTCTTCTCTGTGCATCATCTCTTCTATTTCAGTTCTCTCTTTTATTTTCTTCTCTCCCTACTTCTTTCTCGGTTCTCTTTTCTCCTCCCTCCCTTTTTCCATGATCCCCCTCTCCTCTCTTCTTCCCTTCTCCCTGTTCCCCTCCTATGGATTAACCTGTCTACAAATCTGTGCGTGTGAATCGAGATCAAAAGCCCGCTCCTTTACCCGGAGCCTTTTGCACTCTCCCTGCACAGCCCTGACAGCACAGCCCCAAATACAGAGAGAGAGAGAGAGAGAGAGAGAGAGAGAGAGAGAGAGAGAGAGAGAGAGAGAGAGAGAGAGAGAGAGCGAAGGGAAAGAGAAAGACTCCTAATGTATCATAAAATGAACCGAAGATTGAAACACTCACATATGTAAATATTACACTTTCTTTTCCTTTAAATAAAGTACAGGAATGACAAAAAATGAAAAGACCAAGAGATTGTCTCGACCATGAGTGCGTCCGTCATCGCCATTCTGCCTGCACTATACTGTATCATAACACCCCACAGAGAACATGCACACCACAGACTCCAGATCAGTGTGCTTGCTGTGTTAATGCTTGGCTGTATAAATGTTTAACTATGTTTATAAGACACATCGTACCTATTTAGCATCTGACGTATAGATGACTGGGTAGCTATGGCCAGTTTATCACATGTGTGCCGTATGGAAAACAGCTCTTAAAGGGTTAACTCCTGCATTATTTAAACAGAGCTCAATAAGAGGGACAAGTGCGAGTAAATGTGTGTGTGTGTGTGTGTTTGCTCAATGAAGAAGTCTCCCTGCAGTCTGCCATGCCTGATCCCTAACAGGTGAAGCCGTAAGTGCCAGAACACACACACACACACACACACACACACACACACACACACACACACACACACACACACCCCCCTAGAGACAAAGGAGCACAGCCACCCCTGAAATGGCTTGGGGAGGTGTGTGTGTAAGTGTGTGTGTGTGGAAATGTTCAACTACCCAAAAACAAGAAAAAAGCAGAAAGCGCACACGCAAACACAGACACACACACAAAGGAATGTGATCCCATGCAAGCATGCTCCCCTGTCCTGTTCCCACTCTCTCTCATTCCATCCCTCTATCTCTCTCTCTTTCTCTCTTTCACTCCTTTTCTTCTCACTCTTCCTGTTCTTTACCTTTTTCTTGGGCTCCCGAATCTTCTTCCTACTCTTCTTCTTCTTGTCTTCCTCCGCGGTTAGGTCCAAGTCCGCCTTCTTCTTCAGCTGCGAGGCTGCGTGCGCCATGCCGACTAGCTATGTGTGCGTGTGTGTGCGAGAGAGCAAGCAAGCGAGCGAGCGAGCAAGTGAGAGAGTGTGTGTCTGTGTGTGAATACGTTATCCTCTCAGGTGGAGTCCTGCTTCAGGTTTGTTTGTTTGTTTGTTTTTTTGTTTTTGAAAAAAAGAAAGGAAGAATAGAAAGAAAGAAAGAAAGACAGAGGAAGACAAGACTCTCTGGAAGACTTGCAATGTGAGTAGAAGAGGGAAGAGTAGCCTATTTTATTCCTCACAGTTCCAATAGTTCTTCTTCTTCTTGTTTTTTTCTCTCAGAGGTGCGCTCTCTCCATCACACACACTGTTGAAGCTTTACAAAAATAAGACACACACACACACACATGAATGCTGTGTGTGAGAGAATAATAAATTCCTTCCTTTCTGCACAGTGTTACATCCAGCGCTTGATCAGTCCGTGTCGGGACGTGTCGGGGGAGGTAGCGGCGAGGCAGCAGCAGTGGAGAGAGGCAGGTGGCATCGGCACATCGGCACGGCAACGGTAACCGGCGGAGCTGGTTTCTAGGGAAACCAGTCTTCTAGTCTTTCCTTGTGGCTGCTGGTGCTCCCTCCTCTCTCTTCTTGGTCCCTGTGGCCCAGACTGAACCCATCATCATCCCTACTGGTCCTGATGCTGCTGAAGCTGATGATGCTGATGCTACTGCCTTGGTAGGGCAGGGATTGTGTGTCTCCTGTGTGCGTGCATGTGTGTGTGTGTGTGTGTGTGTGTGTGTGTGTATGATGAGAGTGTGTGTGAGAGAGGGAGAGACCGAGAGAGAGAGAGAGAGAGGGAGGGAGGGAG
>JAODXP020000032.1:17608368-17615868 GCA_027497455.2 Sardinella longiceps | reverse complement strand
TTTTTGAAAACTGTAATGTATTAGCAATCAGAAAACCAATGTTTCCATTTGCACAGGTGTCTGCATGGCGGCCATCTTGGATTTTTCAAAATGGCGTCCGAAAAACCTATATTTTGACATTTCTCAGCTTCTGAATAAGCTAGAACACTGATTGTAACTGCTAAACCTACATTTTCAGGGACAAGGAATCCAATGGCACCAACATAAATTGGATAGGTCTTAACAAAATGGATTTTAATACAGAATTTTTCTTTTATTGATTGTTTTACAGACATGCGCACATGGTCAGTGTAATGGAACGTTACACATAGGAAGGATCATGCCCTTTTGACAGTCTCTACACCTCATCGTCATCATCATCATTGTCACTTTTGTACGTAATGTCTTGAGAGTCTTCATCATTCTGGCAGTGGCTGCCACACTGACAGAGATCTGTACAGGCTAAGTTCTTAGTTCTGCAAGAGCACCTAGTAGAGGAACAGTCTGATTTGTACTGACATCTCACCATCTCAACAATGACTTTTGGAGCTGGAAGGACCTCTGTGGTGGTAGGTTTTAGCTGACCATCTGAGTCTTTGAAGTACCCATTTTCCAGGGGATCCAACTGTGGAACATGGTGAGCGATGGCTGCCTGTCCCCACACCCGTTTGGATATGGACTCTGTGACGAGTACCGTCACTACGGTTGAGTATGCGCTCTGACTGCCATACCAATGAGCCTGGCTCTTTGGTGTTGCGGTCAAGTTGCACGTTTAGCACCCCGGAGACCCGGGTTCTCTCCCTTCGCTACATATGGTGTCAGAAGTGGGATGGCGACCGTGAGGCCATCGGAGGCGTACCCAATGTGTGAGCCGTATGAGGGACCTCCAGGATAGGTTGACCCGGTGATAGGGACCCCAGAGATGGGTGAAGCACTAGAATGTGGGGCCCTGGGATGGGAGAAGTACGGCTGGTGGATTTGTTAGGGACGCTAGTATGCATGAAGCGAGCCTGGTTCTTTGGCGTTGCAGTCAAGTTGCACGTTTAGCACCCCAGGTGGGGTCACTGTTCTCTCCCTTCGCTACAACTCTCAAGATGTGCTGTCTCAGAGCTCCGATTGTTGGAGGGAGCTTGTCATCTTCTGCCATGTGCTTGTAGAAGAGATGCCAACGTAGGTCAGGGATTGTCTTGATGCTGATGCCCTTGGGTGTGTAGGCTGTACATACAAAGGTAGCCAGTGTTGAAAGCATTCCCTCAAAAAGCACTGATGACATCCACATCAGCTTTGAGGTACACCTGGAACCATGTTGTCTTGCCTATGCGAGAGAACCTCCCAGTGTTGTCAGCCCCTGTGAAGGCATGTAAGACGGGCAAAGCCTTTGCTCTTTCTGGACTTACGCCAGCACTGCTTGTTTGTTGGTTGTTGTCCCCAAAGAGCAGGTCTTTCTTGCTCCTTGTGTGCCCAGAAGCAGATGTGATGATCATCTTGGAGGATCCCATGTTGTACACTAGGATTTTGGCAGCAAGGTAGCTGGTTAAGTAAGCCCTTGTTTTCTCATGAGAGAGGAACCTGCTCATTGGGATGTGCTTGATGTTGGTGTCATCTCTGACTTGGTACTGGACAGGAGCTTTGCCTTGTCTTTGTTTGTCTCTGGTAGCACTTTTCAGAGAGTCTTCTCTGTAGGTGTCAAACACGAGAATGATCTCAGCTACCTTGCTGCCAAAATCCTAAAGTACAACATGGGATCCTCCAAGCTGATCATCACATCTGCTTCTGGGCACACAAAGAGCAACAAAGACCTGCTCTTTGGGGACAACAACCACAAACAAAGCATACACACTCCTGATCCACCAGGCAGTGCTGGCGTCACAGCGAAACCCACCTGATGCACAGCTGGTGTCCTCACCAGACACAGATGTCTTGGTGCTGGTCATAGCAAACTATTATGTCCTGTTGAAGAACACCTCCATTTCTATGGCATCTGGTGTTGTGAAAATTGAACCACTGTGGAGAACTCCAAGTCCAGAAAGAGCAAAGGCTTTGCCGGCCTTCCATGCCTTCACAGGGGCTGACAACACTGGGAGGTGACTGGTAGGTGACCTACGTTGGCATCTCTTCTGAAAGCACATGGCAGAAGGTGACAAGCTCCCTCCAACAATCGGAGCTCTGAAACAGCACATCTTGAGAGTCCATATCCAAACACGGGTGTGGGGACAGGCAGCCATCGCTCACCAGGTTCCACAGTTGGATCCCCTGGAAAATGGGTACTTTAAAAGACTCAGATGGTCAGCTAAAACCTACCACCACAGAGGTCCTTCCAGCTCAGATCTGTACAGATCTCTGTCAGTGTGGCAGCCACTGCCAGAATGATGAAGACTCTCAAGACATTACGTACAAAAGTGACAATGATGATGATGATGATGAGGTGTAGAGACTGTCAAAAGGGCATGATCCTTCCTATGTGTAACGTTCCATTTCACTGACCATGTGCGCATGTCTGTAAAACAATCAATAAAAGAAAAATTCTGTATTAAAATCCATTTTGTTAAGACCTATCCAATTTATGTTGGTGTCATTGGATTCCTTGTCCCTGAAAATGTAGGTTTAGCAGTTACAATCAGTGTTCTAGCTTATTCAGAAGCTGAGAAATGTCAAAATATGGGTTTTTCGGACGCCATTTTGAAAAATCCAAGATGGCCGCCATGCAGACACCTGTGCAAATGGAAACATTGGTTTTCTGATTGCTTATACAATATACTTTCCAAAAATATATAGTTTTCCAAATCTCCAAAAAAATCCAGCAAAAATACATAATGAACTTGACTATCAGCACAAGACAGACAACAGGCTAGTTGCTATTCCAGGGAATAAATGCAATTGTGATGCCTTTCTGTGAAATTGCAAAAGCAAATATCAGTAGATTTAATATTTCTTACATGATGTTAGGACTTTTAGATTAAAAAGATTGGCAAGCTTTTATATTGTAATTAAATAAAAGAACCGCTGACTCATACATTTCTGGAAAGACAATATGTCCCAATTACAGTTAGGAGAAAGTCACTGGGCCCAGCTCTTGTTTTACAACACTCCAACTTCTCGGAAGTGTCGCGCTGACTGCTAGGCGGGAAGATTAATGTCTTCCCGGGACTTTTGTCTCACCGTTGCCCGTCACAAAGAAAATCGGAGCAAAGTGCATTTACCGCTGATCGCCACTAGGGGGCGCCCATGTTTCAGCTAAATACAAACATTACAATTACTTGCTTCAGAGACAAAGAAAGTAGCCTTGTACACAGCACACAAAGACAGCCTCCATGACAAGCGCAATCAAATCTCCACTGATATTAATGTGAGAACAAAAAATACAGTCAATTCCATTAAAAATATTCAAATCAAACTATTGTTTGTGAAGCATTGATTGTATGGTGGGTCGATACAATAAAGGTAATAAAGTAGCCTATGGCTAGTAAATATGGATGGCAAAGTACAACACAATTTAGATCTCATAATTAAAGAACTCTCAAATCCAATATTGAAATGGAGAACTGATTTAATGCCTCCACTGAGATGTAGACAGCAGTACTGTGCTGTATGTATGGAGCTAGACTACCCCGAGGGGGTCTTCCACAGGTCCAGCCCTGCTGCTTTGCTGACTGCTGTGGGCTGTAGCTCAATCAGCCTGACAAGAGAGCCAGAGTGAGACACCTCAGAGCGGAGAGTGATCACTCACACTCACTCTCTCTCTAACACACACACACACACACACACACACACACACACACACACACACACACACACACACACACACACACACACACACCCATTCGCTTCCTTATTCATAGGGGCTTGTAAAACTCAAGCGCAGGCAATATCATATGATCATATGTTCCTCTCTAGAACTCTCTAGAACCGGCATCTTACTATAGTGTGAAATCCACTCATTGCACAGAAAGTCTACTAGGAAAAAGAAGGTAAATAGCCTATAGTATATTATTATTTATCACCCGGTGGAATGGAATACTGGTTTCTGATTGGCTGACAGGGTGTTCGTTAATTCTTGATAACAGGACACCTCGACGGCCGTTATCCCTTACATAATAATAATATAATCATCAGGCCCTCTTCACCATCAATCATCATCATTATCATCTTCTTCTTCCTCATACTTTGATTATCTTGTAGGAAATGTAGGCACCCTGTGGCATCTATTACATAACTGAAACGTAAGACATACACACACATCAGAGACAATAAGGCAATCATTTGTGCAGCCCTACTGTGTGGCTCTTGACACATATTACAACTATCTCTTTTCTCCCTTTCTTCCCTCCCTTTCTTCTCTTTCTCCTTTCCTTTCCTCTGTCTCTTCATCTCTCAATCTCTCACACACCCCCTAACTCTCTCTATCTCACACACACACACATATACACACTCTTTCTCCACCGTAACGATCAGCACCGCACCCTTCTATCTTGCTGTCTGATTTACTTTCTCGCTCCCTCTCTCTCTCTCTCTCTCACACACACACACACACAAACAAAAACAAACATTTTCACACTAAAATCATCTAGATGCTCCATCTGTAACTCTTATGTTTCCCTCATTTCCTCTCTCTCTCTCTCTCTCTCTCTCTCTCTCTCTCCACTCCACAATTTTCTTTCACTATTCCCTTCTTCATCTCTCTCTCTCCTCTCTCTCTGTATCCCCTACTCCTCTCCCAGGGGCACTCTGCTGCCTGTAGCCAGCCCAACTCTAATCCCATTACAGCCCAAAAACAATTGGCTGTGTGTGTTGCATGACAGTCAGCAGAGCTGCTAGTGGTGCCTAATACTAGTGTGTTAACCCAGCCATGACCACCCTATACCATATTATATGAGACACTGACAACACTGGACTCGTTGGACCAGCTCATTAGCCTGACATAGCACGCCCATAATACGAATGTTCATCCGTATCCATGGTCTGGGGACGGTCTTCATGGGCGTGTTTACATCGGTAGAAAGACTACCGGCCAATAAGCGAAGCTGATTAGACGAGCTGTCCAATCGTTTCAAACCAGAAGTGAATGCCCTCCCCGCCGCCCTATAATCGCGTCAGGTTAAAGAACCTCCAGACCATGAATACTGATGAACAGCAGTATTATGGTCAGGCTATGTCAGGCTAGTGTTAACTCAGCCATGACCACCCTATACTATATTATATGAGACACTGACAACACTGGACTCGTTGGACCAGCTCATACCAAACAACCGTTGGACCACAAAACAACGTCAAGTTCATGTGTGCAAGAGAGAGAGCATGTCAGATGTCTGTCCAACAAAAACAAGCACACAACACCATGACATTTCCTCTACACATTGCGACACACACTGCTTATGCTGTACCACATAACTACATCAGGTTAGCCATGTAGAGAAAAATGCTTAAAGGGACACCAGGCAACTTTTCACCACTGTTTAAGGTTGCTTGTTTTTATCAGACAACATTTGCTTCATGGTATCATCTCCAGATTGACTTGGATGGCATTTAGTCTTAAGAAGGAGGATAAATACAAGCTCTATTCCCACTAGGCATCCAGGATACTGTGTAGTTCTGGGTGGGGGGTAGACAATCACATCAAAATAAGAGAAAATCTAGTTACAGCATAACATTCACATTTTTTTAATATCAGACATCATTAGCATGCTCTCGCAGTGACAGTAAGACTCTGGAAAATGTTTGAAACATTGTGTATGCCTTTTATGTAGCTAGTTTACTAGTTTTACAGCAAAAAGTTGTCTGGTGACCCTTTGGCTGTTGGCAGTTACAAATCACCGGTATGGTTTTGTGGTAGAGCTTTGCTTTCTCTGACACCAGGAGGTGACTCTATTGGCAGCGAATGGTATCCCTCGATGACCAGACTAACTGAAGAGTCCACTGGCGGCCCGAGGATATTGTACATGGGGCACACACACACACACGCACGCACACTCTGGCTCCACAGGCCCACACACACGCACACTGGCTCCACAGGACGGCACAAACACACACACACACACACACACACACACACACACACACACACAGGCTCCACAGGACTGTGCAAACACACACACACAGGCTCCATGAGGCCCTTACGGTGCTTCAAAGTGTCTCTACTGAGAGCGGCGGTCCCCTGGCTATCTTATCTCCCTGATATGACATGTCGGCACACACAGAGAGCTTTAGCAACTAGGAAACATAACTACACTGGCCAAAAATTGGTGTGAGTGACGTGTGTGTGTGTGTGTGTGTGTGTGTGTGTGTGTGTGTGTGTGTGTGTGTGTGTGTGTGTGTGTGTGTGTGTGTATGTATGAATAGCATTATAAGCACTTTCTATATTGACCTTGCTGTCTGTATGTATGTATATATGTATGTATATGTGTATATATCTTTGTCAGATAACAAAAAAGTCATTGTAAATACAATCTTAATCTAAGTGTATGTGACTGGCAATGGCAAAAATAAAGCCATTTTATTGGATGAAAGCATGTACTTTACGGAACGCTATATTAATAGAGGAGAAAAAGAAACACTAGCCCGACATAGCCCGCCCATAATACAAATGTTCATCCGTATCCATGGTCTGGGGACAGTCTTCTGGGGTGGGTTTACATCGGTAGAGACTACCGGTCAATAAGCGAAGCTAATTAAACAAGCTGTCCAATCGTTTCAAACCAGAAGTGAATGACCTCCCGCCCGCCCTATAAATGCGTCAGGTTAAAGACCCTCCAGACCATGAATACAGATGAACAGCAGTATTATGGTCGAAATATGTCAGGCTAAAGAAACATTTCTTGTTCATTATGTCTTCTGAGCCTAGATCTTAGTGAAGTTGAGAGGAAGTACAACTGTAATTAGAGAAGGCAGAGTTTGAGTGGCCATATTTGACAGACACGTCCCAAACATCGGAAAAGAGTTGCTGAGCGACTTGCTGTGTGTCTGTGTGTGTGTGTGTGTGTGTGTGTGTGTGTGTGTGTGTGTGTGTGTGTGTGTGTGTGCGTGTGTGTGTGTGTGTGTGCGTGTGTGTGTGTGTGTGTGTGTTTGACAGACATGTCCCCAGCATCGGAATAGGACTCAGCAGGACACAGAGAGAGCTGTATAAAGAGCTCTTTTAGGCAGCACCACAGGAAGGGACTGGCACTCAGCTGTTTGTGTGTGGGTTTGGGTGTGGGTGTGTGTGTGTGTGTGTGGGGGAGGGGGGGTGTTTGCGTTTGTGTGTCTGTGTGTTTGTTTGAGTCTGATAGAGATAGAAAGAAAGACAGACAAAAGAAAGTGTGTCTATCCAACAAAAAAAGCACACAGCACCATCAAGTTTCCCCTACACAGCATACACTGTGAACGCACAATACACACACATCCCACTAGCTGTGTGTACGGTAGCTGATACATGCATCCAATGAAGTCTACTTGTCCATAGGATAATGACCAATCCAGATATACTGAAGAAGCTCTTCTGAAACACTCTCACATCTCCTCCAGCCCCACAGCCTTGGGCATCCTTAG
>JAODXP020000032.1:17580868-17600868 GCA_027497455.2 Sardinella longiceps | reverse complement strand
CTCTTACAGTATGCACCTACTACACTGATGGAGACATGACAAAGAAATAAATGAAATAAAAAAAGAGAGAAAGAAAGAAACAAACAAAGAAAAGATGGTGGGAGGGAGCGAGGGATGGAGGGAAGACCAGTTTCGAAAATAAATAGAGCTGGGTGATGGAAGGAGAGAGAGGACCTCCCGGGAGTTTCTGGTTTGAGCTGGGAGACACGCACACACACACACACACACACACACACACACACACACACAGATGCGTGCGCAGAAATGAAAATGACACACATGACACCTCTGCTGTCATGGCAACACAGAGTGGCATGGGGCTGCCGTCGTGCAGGGGAGAGGGGGGTGTCTGGGAGTGTGTGTGTGTGTGTGCGCAAGGAAGACAGTGTCTGGGAGTGTGTGAGTGTGCGAGACTGAATTTATACGTAATATCAATATGTAGGGACATTGAGAACATTGCAAAATGTGTATTAAGGTATACAGTAGTCTGTGTGTGTGTGTCTGTGTGTGTGCGCACAACTGGCAGAGGTTTAGCAAAAGTGGGTCATCTCAACTGGGTGAACTGGTCCTGTTGACTAGTCTCTCGGCTTGGTGCTGGACAAAGTCCAAGATACACACACACACACACACACACACACACACACACACTCATCAGAACATACAGAATAGATTATCATATGAGGACTGTGGGTACTTGATTGCATTCTTTCCCTCATCCCTCGTTCACCATTATTATTTAAGACTATATATTATATATTATTTATTCCTTTTGATTTTAATCCATACGTCTTGAGTACACTGAAATGTTGCCATGCTCTGTACATCAATGCCACAAAAGAATCTGAACTACAGTAGGCCTAGTTAAGGCTACTGTAATTTTACCAAGCTTTAATAATATTAACTTTAATAATATTAACTTTTTTCTCCACTGATTCAAGATTAAAACAAAAATGGACACAAAAAAAAAATAATACAATTTTGTTGCTCATTTAAAAGAATCTCGACGAACACAAAGTGATTGTTTGAAGAAAATAAAATAGGAACGAGGAAGTGTGTCCCAGGATGCGTGCCAGCACTCAGCAGGGGGACAGACTGTGCCCGCTGCCAGCGGAGGAAATAGCAGCCGCGCCAATCGCTTGGCCACCCGGGCACTGGGTGCCCACATCCGGCCCGCGCCTTTTATTAGGCTGCCCCACGGCATGACGACGGACCCGACGACACCCTCCCCTCCGTGACTGACACCAGAGCAGGGACATGGTCGACACCAGAGACCATGGGAGTGGACTTAAACTGACCCCGACTCAGAGAGACAGGGGCGAGGGATACCAGAGACAGTGAGAGGGATAGCTGTTTGATTATATCCACGCTACCAAGCCCTCCCCAAGCATCTGTGTCTAGGAGAGGGAGGGAGGGAGAGAGAGAGAGAGAGAGAGAGAGAGAGAGAGAGAGAGAGAGAGAGAGAGAGAGAGAGAGATGGGAACCCGATCCTTTCATTCAACAAGTGTTGATGGGAGAGATCTATGGAGCGCTGCTAGTGGCATAAAAATAATCTACTTTTGATATATCTCCACAGAACGACTCTGATGTCTGAGAGAAATAAAAAAGATATGCTTCATTTGCCACACACGTTGAAAGTTTTAGCAAACATGCTTGCTGTGTAAAACTGTCCCGTATGTTTTACAAGTTCTTATCACTGTTAGCCTCCAGCTATCACTTCCTAGAAAGCAAACAGCACTGGCCCCAGCTGGCCCTGCTACCATCTACAGTCAGGATGTACAGTAGCCTAGAGCTGTCAGATTTGCATCAGGAGCACAAAGTCCACTTGTGTTCTATAGCAACCGGAGAATCCACAAGCAATCATTGACATCCAATAAAAACAGTTTCTCTGCTTATTTTGTTTAAAATATCTTCATTTCTATACTAAATCATTGCCTTCAATTAGCAATCATTGCCTTCAATTAGCAATAATTGAATAATTAGCAGAACTTTAACTTTAGCTGGGCTCCACAGGCAGGATTGAAGGCAATAACAGCCACACACACACTAACACTCCAGGGTTTCACTCTCTGAACGCTCATCTACCCCCTCAATACATCTGTTGAATGAATAAACACAAGTCGCAATCTAAGAAGTAAAACAAACCGCTTCATAAATTTCAAATCGGAAGCGCTGTCAGTTAACTGATACTGCCTTGCTCAGTATAGTCTCTATATAACATCATCGGGGCTGAATTTGACCCCGTTGCCAGGGGCGTCACACACAAACAAAACCTCTGAGTTAGTTGGCAGCATTCTGTGGAACGGCTGAGTTAAAGTGGGCTTGCATAGGGTGTCTCTCATCGAACCAACCATCAGTGAAAAGGCCCGAGCTGGCACGTGCCAACAAGAGTCAATGGACGCCATTGTGTGTAAATGCTACAGGATGACCCCTTGCCACCCTTGAATTGTGTGAGTGTGTGTGTGTCTGTGTGTGTGCTGTTGAGTTGGCTGAATGTGGGTTTGTTGAAGCTGGTTTGCTGTGAAAATGTGTGTGTGTGTGTGTGTGTGTGTGTGTGTGTGTGTGTGTGTGTGTGTGTGTGTGTGTGTGTGTGTGTGTGTGTGTGTGTGTTTGTGTTGTTGAGATGGCTGAATATGGGTTTGTTCAGGCTGGTTTGCTGTAGTGATGTGTGTGTGTGTGTGTGTGTGTGTGTGTGTGTGTGTGTGTGTGTGTGTGTGTGTGTGTGTGTGTGGCGTTCTACTTCCAGTGGCACTGGAGGCTGGCACTGAGGGCGGTGGAAACCTGCTTATACCCGCTCCATGGGCAGAGTGCATACTGGCATCACAGCCTGCTCTACTCTTTCAAATGTGTGTGTGTGAGCGTGTGCATGTGTGTGTGAGTGAGAGAGAGAGAGAGAGAGAGAGAGAGAGAGAGAGAGAGAGAGAGAGAGAGAGAGAGAGAGAGAGCTTGTGCACATTTGGGATGCTCTGCTGTGCCTTTACACACACACAGACACACACTCACACACATGCAAATCAAAGAGAGGCCCTCCCAAAAGCAGCACACATCAAAGCACCTGACATCAAACACATACAAACATAAACACGGACTCTCCTCTCCTACACCCTTAGCTAGTAGAGATGCAGAACTCACTCAAAAATCACAAAAAAACACCAGATTTTAATGTCACGTCTGTGAGTTTACCTCAATCTAAAAGGATTGGATGACACACCATAAACAAAATCTACAACTTCACACCACACACACACACACACACACACACACACACACACACACACACACACACACACACACAGACTACAGTATGTACAGGAGCCCAGGCCATTGGTAGAACAAGGCTAATGGCAAGAACTGAAGCATCCTTCAAACTCCAATGGTTGTGGCGCTTCAAGTCGTCTTCTTCTTTCCTCCTCTCTTTCTAAGGGCCATTGTGATAGGCTGGCACTTGAAGGGGCGAAACGACATGGCAACGGTTGGCACAGGCTGGCACGGTCACCTGTCCGCTGCATGGAGGTGGAAGTGGGAAGCGCCCTGAATGAGAGAGGGGGGCATCGCTTGGCCCTGGCGCGGGCATCCACCCACAGGGCAATGACGGAGATGCCCAGCGTGAGAGGAACTCACTGGACAGGACAGGACAGACGGGGCCACTTTAGGCGGGCGTGGTGCCAGCGGGCAGTGTTTCGGACCATGCCCGTCCGGCATACCCACAGATAATGAGGATAAAAAGGGCTAGGTTTCTAGGTTTCTCTCATGGCGATGCCAGGCTAACACTGTCTTTGCCTTGGCAACTGATTGTTCCTCTGCGGGTTATACCGGCTTCCACTGGCACTCGGCTAAACCCTGGGCATGAAACTGCACGGAGGTTAACACACTCTGTAGCGACTACAAGTCACTCACACACACACACACACACACACACACACACACACACACACACACACACACACACACACACACACAGAATAACAGAACAGCTTAAATAAACTTGAGAGTCGGTGATGTAAAGCCTCCTGATGGATTCCATCCTCACTAATGCATCTCTGACTCCACCACTGACTGTAGGCCTAGTCCATTAGCTGAAGTACTATTTCCTCAGCGTTTAGCCAAACTGTTTGATACTGTAGCTGTGCTTGCCAAAATAAACAACAAATAGTGTTCCCACTCTCTGCAATTTACTGTTGCTATTTGTCTTAATTTACCTAGATACTACATCTTATTGTGAATTCTTATGAGAAATATATGGATCTAAATCATGGCAGGCCATTGCTTGCTGCAATTCCATCACAATTTTGTACTCTGACTTTGTGAACAGCTATTTACAAATAATGCTGGACAACAACAAGATGGTCACTTCAGACAGACATGAAAATACCAAATGTCTTCCTTAACCCCTAAGCCCTAACCCCTGACCCTTAACCCCAACGCTTGAGCCCTTCACCACTGACTGGGTTTGAGTGGACATTGGGTTTTTGTCAAATGAAGTTCCTTGATATTGGGAATCTGTCCAATTTAATAAAAGATCTTTCTCGCCTAAGTAGTCTATATGAAACATCATCCTTGATGGCCCTGGAGCAGAGCCCAAAGAATTAACTTGGCAGAGAGATCTCCACTAAAAGAGTTTGGGACTTCTCTCTGTGCCACTGCCCGGCCCAGCCCTGGCGGAAATAGCTTATCTGGTTCCATCACCCCAACATCAGCCCACCTCCCCACCCCCCTAAATCTCACATTAATCACATCATATCATTATCTGGCAATGGCCTCCCATGAAACTCAATATCCTCATACAGTACGCCAACTAGCCTAGCTTAGCACTATAGCCGACCCATCCACATTGCAGCGAGTCTCTTCTCTTCTCTTCTCTTCTTCTCTCCAGTCACACTGATGTTTCTCCAATCTAATTCGCTAATTCAGTCAGCTTGGATAATGGCTAATGTCTTTCAGTCTAGCAGGCACTCCTGAAGACTCAGGCTTCTTTGCACTGACTGGCAGAACAGGCTAGCGTAGCAAGCGAGAATAATCTATTAAGCAGTTGCTGCTCACTTTGGTGTTTTTTTTCCCCTCTCCTTTTTTTCTGCACATCCAGCGAGTTTGTAACACTCTCTCTCTCTCTCTCTCTCTCTCTCTCTCTCTCTCTCTCTCTCTCTCTCTCTCTCCCCTGCTTAGTCAGTTACCATTAGCTTGATTTAAAAGTTAAAAAAAAAAAAAAAAACAAGTGGGGCAGCACATACAGTCGAAGAGCCCTCCTCCCTAAGCAGTTCTGGGGGTTCTGACAAACCCATTTCAGTGCTGCTCTGCTACGGTGCAAAGCCCCCTGGGAAATGTAGTCCTTAGTCCAGCAGGTGATCGCTATGAGAAATCGCTAAGGGGGCTTATCTCTTCCTGAGCAGCTTTCGATTAATCATGTTCTCGGCTCTCGAAAAGCCTGAGGCGATGGATGACACTGAATGTGTTTACTGTGTGTTTACCGTATGTCTGACCTCGGCCCTATGGGTTTACTTTGACACATCGACACCCTTCTCCTTGCGCTCCTCAATGAAAACTAAACCCCTGATTGGCGAAAGGCCGAGAGCGGTCACCATGGATGCTATACTGGTACATACAGAATCTATACTGGAACACTTTGTAAGTTAAATGCATGGCTCACTCTCATCAAAACAAAGAAAAAGGCGTACTAAAAGCAAACTGAGACTAAACTGAACTGCTGTGAGCTGAACTGCCTAGACATTCAGTTGCTTTGAGTCAATTGGGTACTTCATAGGCCTTTTTTGACACTTTTAAGAAAGTGTTATCTTTGTCAAAGGCAATCACGAAGCCAGGAAAAACATGACAGTTTCTGTATGACATAAGATCCAGATTATACAGTAGATCACCTAAACGATGCATAGGCCGAATGTCTCCACACATTTACATTGATCGCTAGTCTAACACCAACTGCAGAGCACTCCCACAGCCCATAAACTATGCTGCAAGTACTGAAGAAGGCACAAACTGGTCCAATATCCTGCCGCAGTAAACCCCAGCGTTCTTGATGAAGTCAGCGCTTCTCAGCTAACATTTCTCTCTGGGCCAGGCTCGTTAGTGAAGGTGCCTGCAACGGGCATTCATCACTGTGTACAGTACAGTACAGTAAAGGGTCCAATGGAAGTGTACTGTACCTTATAATAACAGAGCTGGGGGAGCGGAGTTTGACTAGCCTGCTTTCTGCTCCAAGAAGGGGGGATAACAGAGCTACTGAAGAGCTCTGCATTATTACCATGGTTACATGCAGGGTTTAATCCAGCTTTATACAGAATATTGGCAATATTTAGTCTGTGCCAGAAGCCAGAGTATGGCCAAATTGATTGATGATGATCATCGGAATGAGTTTACACAACTCACGAATATTGGCAATATTCAGCTGAAACTCGGAATGTTCCCTGCATGTGCTGCAACTGTAGTTATTAATTCATCTAATTAAACCTATATGGGTTCATCCTATAGAAATATACATTCTTACATTCTGCAGTTACAGCTACTGGTGCTCTAAATACTTCTTACAGTAAAATGAACTCTGGCTAACAGTCTGAGGAAAAAAATGGTATTGCAGCAGCCACTCCATGATCGATATTTCTACAGTACCTGTGTAGTACTTTGTGCACATGACTGTTCTTTCAGAATACGGAATCCATTATAGTTTTTTTTTAATATACATTTTCATTGAGTCTTCTCAATCCGAGTATCAATACTACCGGCATGGAACAAAAATCCCGGATAAGAGGAAATGACACTGAAACTGAATGTATACTGGCTTCTCAGTAAAACACTCAAAAATAATCATCGCTGGTTTCCATTCATTAACTTCAAAATAAGATGTGCCTATACTGTAACACTCCATCAGATAAGCGGCAGGTACAGTAGGCTACACAGTTAAAAAGAGCTAAAGGCTTGTGTGTGTATGTCTCTGCTCAGGCCTAGTGAGTGAGTAGGATGGCCCCAGTTACGTAAATAAATAGCGGTTATAAATATGGATCGTGGCCAGTGGGCTGATTATGGAGAGCAGAAAGGAAAACCCTTGCTGTTGCTAACTCCGAAAGAAAATCAATGAAGCTTCCCCTTTTCCATGGAGATTGCCTGCTGCCACTGCTGTAGCTAGGGAGAGAGGCACTTGCTCATAATAATGTCCTTCATACAATATAATATCTAAGCTCAAGACTGTGTGTGTGTGTCTAGGTGGGGTACCACATAAGGTCTAACAAACAGTAGACCTATCTCATAGAGAATCAGTGTTTGTACTGTATGTTTGTGAGTGTGTGTGTGTGTGTGTGTGTGTGTGTGTGTGTGTGTGTGTGTGTCTGTCTAGGTGGGGTACCACATAAGGTCTAACAAACAGTAGACCTATCTCATAGAGAATCAGTGTTTGTACTGTATGTTTGTGAGTGTGTGTGTGTGTGTGTGTGTGTGTGTGTGTGTGTGTGTGTGTGTGTGTGTATCTATATGGGGTACCATCTGGGGTCTAACAAACAGTAGACCTATCTAATAGAGAATCAGTGCATACTGTGTATGTTTGTGAGTGTGTGTGTGTGAGTGTATAAGTGTAGGTGTGTATGTGTGGCACCATTCAATATAACAAACAATAGGAATATCTTATACATACAAAGCATGCACTGACTCTATGATACAGAGACTGTTTATGTGAGTGTATGTAGAGTACTACAGACGAGGAACAACAGAGGACCTTTTCCCTGTGTCTCCCTCTCCCACACTCAAGCGAGGGCCACCAAAACAAAGGCATGCCAGTCCGTGTTAGATCTGTGCGGGTCTGAGCAGCGTTGGAAATGGCACACGTTGTATTGGGTCTTGTCCACGCACTGGCCACACAGCCTTCTCTGACATTTAAAGCATCCCCCAGCACTTAAACTCTACAGACACACAGACAGAGATGATGACCCAACACAACATTTGTCTGACGTCTCAGAAACAGGCCGCTTGAGTGTGTGTGTGTGTGTATGTGTGTGTGTGTGTGAGAGAGAGAGAGAGAGAGAGAGAGGGGGGGGGGGGGGCAAAGCGATAGAGGGATAGAGGGAGAGACTTGAGTGCATTTTCTGAAAAATAACAAAAGAATCTCAATTTTTAGCACCTTTTTGACAGCGTTACGTCTTCAAAACACATCCCATTCTCTCTCTCTCTCTCTCTCTCTCTCTCTCTCTCTCTCTCTCTCTCTCACACACACACACACACACACACACACACACACACACACACACTTCCCAGCTCAAGCAGGTTACTGTAGGTAGGGGAAATGTGTTTATATATAGTGTCACAAATGTTTTTTTTTTTTTTTTTGATCTCCGCTGATGAGACAACCATCTGTGTCTCCAGTGTCTCTTACACAGACGTGTGTGTGTGTGTGTGTGTGAGTGTGTGTGTGTGTGTGTGTGTGTGTGAGTGCATGTGTGTGTGTGTGTGTGTGTGTGTGTGTGTGTGTGTGTGTGTGTGTGTGTGTGTGTGTGTGTACATGCGTGTGTGTGTGTGTGTGTGTGTTTGAGTTTGTACAGCTCCTGAAGTTGAACTCACAGGGAAACTTCACAACATGCAAGTGACCCAGCATTGCCAAGATAACAACTGCCTCTGGGGTAAAGCCGGTCCAGATATGGCCCATATCCGGGGCTATACAGAGCCATAGTCAGCAACAGTCTAGACATACTGTACTGTACAGTTCCAAAGTGAACTTTTTTGTCACACGACACTTATCAAATACCATTTTCTATGATGTAAATTATTATTTAAGGGACTGAAAATTTCTCTTATTCAGCTATAGAGGTTACATGAAAATGTGCATAACATATTTAAGTATTATTATACTGACGCTTGTTCTGTTGCATTTGGAAGTGTAATTAGTCTTGTGCATTTCAGTGCAACTCCTTAAATTATAATAAAACTGTCTGTTAGACACTGGGCTCCCAAAATTGAGTCTCTCTGCACTGACGTGACATTTTCCTCCATTACCTTTTAATAATCTGATGTTTAATTTCTCTGCAGTAGGGGACGGTGTTAGGGCAAGAAGTATTGCTGAGTTATAATATCTGGGCTTGTTGTCATGTGCGCCCGAGCCAAACTAAGCGGGGCTACCCCCACGGTTCGCTACGCTACCTGCAGAGCTTGGCCAATTTCTGCATTATATGCGGATTTTCACCTCAGCAAAAAAACCCAATGTTGTGGTTCGAACAAAATGTCCACCTTGGCACCGACCGCCGCAATAAATAACAGCTTGGTATCCAAACGACAGGCCTCCTTTTATTGGCTGTGTTTTCATCCATTCCAACAGGACGTTCGTGAAATTAAAAATCTCGTTCCAATATTCCCTGGCTGTACATTCCAATGCAAGATCAGCACTTACAGTGTTATTAATGTCCTGACAACACAGTTTTTTGCCGTGTAACAATTAGCCATCCGTAACGCTATAGAGTAGGTCACAGCAGATATATTACGTTCAACAGGTGGACGGCATGTAAACAAGCTCAGATAGAGGAGGAAGCTCGTTAATTACTGTGATTTACACCACAGAGGAGTAAATCCCTTCGAGTGTGGTCTTAAGATACACACACACCGGGCCCCACGCTTTAGGGGTTTTAGGAAAGGATAGGGGGGGGAGATTGAATTACCCTCTAGCTATACACCTCATCCACATGCTCGGGCAAGTACACACACACACACACACACACAGGCGCGCACGCACACACCACTGGGCAGGTGTATGTGTCTGGAAAAACCCTGATGACCACTCAAAACTGTATCCACTCCAAACATGTTCCTCTCATTTCATGAGTGTGTGTGTGTGTGCATTTGAGTGAAAGAGAGAGAAAGAGAAATGGAGTGCATGTACATCGGTGCTTCTGTGTGCGTGCACTTGCATTTGTGCTTCTGTGCTTCTGTGCATTTGTGTGTGTGTGTGTGTGTGTGTGCGTGCGCGCGCGCGCCTGTGTGTGTGTGTGTGTGTGTGTGTGTGCATATACCAAGTGACAGGCCCAGCTATCGGGTTCCCAGGACACCAGAGAGGCTGGGAAAAAGAAGCGGAGGGGAGGGGGGTGGAGGCTGAGTTCCGGTGGAGGTGAGGTGAGGGCCCCCACTGGGGGGCATTCCAACTAAGATTACAGGATCAGCGTCTGGGAGAACCTGCAGTCAAAGCCTCCAAAAGGATTTCACATTACTGTAACTCACAAACGCTGCCACAGCAAGAGCCATCCTCAGCGCCAGCCTAGCTACTCTAGCACAACAACGCTAGCTATGTGATTAAACAGCAAAGCCAAACTATCGCAGCACCTAACAACGCTAGCTATGTGATTTAATTGTAAAGCAAGCCATCGCAGCACTCCAATAAAGCTACCAATATGATAAGACGCTCAACCTAGCCACCACAGCACCCCAACAACGGTAGCCATGTGATTAGACAGCAAACCTAGTCATCCCAGCTCCCTGACAACGCTAGCTATATGATTAGACAGCCCACCTAGCTACCAAAACACCAAACAACTCTAACTATTGAAACAGTCTACCTAGCCTACCACCGCAGCACCCTACAGTATGCAAAGCTAGCTGTGTAGTCAGGCAGTCAACTCAAAAAACACAAATTTTGTTTGGTGTTCATGGTTCAAGACATGGTTCGATACACACGTAATACAGATTATTTATCAAGTCATGTCAAAGTGGCCTGAAATTTCAAACTTCCATCATGTGAAAAAGACAAAACACTGAAACACTCCTCTGTCTTTGTGTTAAATGCAAGACACTCTTTCAACTGTATTTTACAAAAATCCTTTTCTGAAAATAAAATCAAATTAATGGTATTAAACTTCATGGAGTCACAGTAACACATATACAATTTGCATGTCCCTGTGGGCGTACTACAACATGTTTCTCAATATTGAATACATTTCATAATTTTGATTGATTGATTGAGTGTGTGTGTGTGTGTGTGTGTGTGTGTGTGTGTGTGTGTGTGTGTGTGTGTGAGATTAGGTAGTACTGGCATAGATCATTAAGCCCACAGAAGTTGATTGAGGTGAATTTCGCCCCCCTGGGCCAGAACATTTTGTACTCACACAATTACACAATCCACACCTGTCCGTGTGTGTGTGTGTGTGTGTGTGTGTGTGTGTGTGTTGATGGTGGAAGTAATGAGTGTTTATGAACTTTAGGAGGAGTTCTCTCACTGATAAGCAATAACACCCAAGTCCCCCAGCAAAAGCGTGACCAGGTGGGAGTAAGTAGAATGATGTTCGGCAGCCTGGGCGCGTTACTGTCAGCCACTTATCCAAATTGGCCCAACACCTACTACAGTCACCTCAGAACAGTGGCAGGTCTCCAAACCAAAAGCAAATTAAACATTTCGAGCATTTGTCAGTAGTGGATCCAGCGATTGAAAACCACAATGTGGTATTACTGTACATAGCATTATGTAAAAGAGAAGGAACGCTTTCGTGTACCAGAAAGTCATGCATTGAGGTGTATCAGCAACAATGGGAAGCCATTATATTGAAATGGCCTTTGCATTAGAGAGTCCTATTGATATGATCCATTTTGACAGACATATAGAGTAGGGGCCTTATAAATAACATTCTGTAGCTACTAAAATGACTTATTCCAGCATGCTTGTCAATCAGAGTTTAAAAATCTAATGAACAGTATGCAACGACGTACAGTATGCCATTCCTGAGGTGAGATGTCTTGGATTTATTTTACTTTTAACAAGTAAGCAGCAATAAGATACTGACTGGAATAGAAACAATTACAAAGTATCCAACAAAACATTGATCAAAGCTGCCTGCTGAGCAGAGCAGCTTATGAGAAAAATGTGTGATTGCAACAAGAATAAGACATTCAATTTTCTGCTCAGTACACAACGCAACACAGCAAAACACTTTTCTGCTTTAGTCAGGCGTCCCAAAGTCCCAAGACATTAAGCCTCTTGCTTTTGGTGTTATTTTTAAGGCACTGTATTAGCGATGTGATTGTTTACTGTGATCTGTTATAGTATAGTCATGCCGGCTGAGATTCTTCAGTCTTCATTTGTAAAGTTTGTGTGTTTAGAGAGAGTAAATGACTGAATCACAAGCCGTGAACTCTCAAAGACTTAACTGCAATGTATTACCTCAACAAAAAGTCACCAGTTAAAGCAATATACCGGAGTAAGTTTAAGCATAGCCCTTCTGCACGAGCCTTCTAACAGCAATGTATTTCGCATGAAATGAAAGATTTTCGAACAGCACAGACCGCAAACGCGAACGCGAAACACTTTACATTGAGTCAATGTAACCTCAGATCTTACTTTCGGTTTCCAACAGTCAGGGCCATTGATTCAGTGTAAAGTGCCTGTTCGCTTCTGCGTTCGCATTCGGTCTGTGCTGTACCAAATTATTTTGTTCCACTCGCTAACTTGTACATTTAGCAAGCTCTTTCAACAGGGCTATGTTTGAATTCACTCCGGTACTTTCCTTTAACTGCAATGTATTACCTCAACAAAAAGTCACCAGTTAAGTCTTTAGGGGGAATGCTTTTTAAACCTCAGGAGACATATGTTTGCCACAGACACTGTCTTCTCAGTGAAAACACAGTGCACACCAAGTAAACTGTGTCGGGCCCGTTGATTCAGAGAGGGTGAAACCTGAGTAGTCAGTATTCAATGATCTCTGATTTCTTGTCTTTTACCCAAACTCTCTTTGGCCTCTGCTGGACCATCTATGGCCAATTTAATGAGTCATCAATACAGTCTAAGGCAGTGGAAGCTGTCATTTGGCATGGTGGTACGGTAAGTTCTCTGAAGTTCTATGCCAGCACTATTAGGGCTGCGTCTCAAATCACGCACTTCTATCAGCACTTTTGATGTTCAGTGTCCCAAATGGATCGCTGCTTTTATAACAGTAGGCGAAGGTCATGAACGTACTGTAACTGCCATTTAAATTGCCACCTCAAACAAACATTTAGATTAATGACTGTAATTTCGCTGAGGTTGTCAATGTGAATGCACTATGCATTAAAATATAAGAGTTTGAAGCGTTGAAGTGTGCGATTTGGGACACAGCCTAGGACTTAGTGAGGACATACGGATTCAGTTGCTGCAGGGCTGATAGTGAAAAAAAAAACTTCTTTCCCAGGGAGGTGGGCTCAGGTTGGAGCGTGTTATGTTTGCGACACACATTTACACTACTTGGTATCCTCAGCTAGGAGGCAGTGATGGCTATGCAAGGATGCACATTTAACTCAGAACTTCATTGTTTACTGTATCAATCCCCAATCCAGGCAATTTATGTCAGGGTACAATGATCAGAAAGAATTGAAATTTTTGTTTAATCCTACATTAACCCCACCTCTTTATATCTCAAGGAAAACTTTTTTTTTCTAAATTATGCATGGTACGCCTGAAATTAGGCATGGCGCCTGAATACTTTCAGGCCTGTCGCTGTCTGGCATTGTTAGATACCAGTGATTTGACTCTGGTTGCAGAGTATCGACTCCGGGTGGAGTTTCAGCTAACGAAGCAAATCTAATCAGGAAGGGCTCTGGTTGAAGTGATCACAGAGCCCGTCATGCCCATCTTCACCAAACCCTTCAAATCCACTCTTCTCCTCTTAATAGAACCTCAAATAATGTAGAACCTTAAAGGTATATTCCTGTTTGTAGCATGTTTAGCCCCTTTTCTGGGGTGAGAGATGATTAAATAAAATGAATGAATGAAATAATTGTTGTTATATTTCGTCTTAAACACTCCAGAAAAGAGGCTAAACATACTAAAAACAGGAATACACCTTTAAATATGTAGAACCATTGGTCCTTTTTCCTTACTAGAATGGGCTGGCTGCTTCAAATGTGTAGCTAAAATATTCCAATGGCAGGGCCTGCATTAGCTGTCATTATAATCATCAAAAGTGGCAACACCAGATGTGAGAGACCTGTGCATATTAGAAAAAAATTAGACCAGGCTTCTGAACGTCTTTTTATGTTCTGCTAATAGAATACATCAGTGGCGCGTCTGGCTGTTTGATCGATGTTTGGCCACCACCATGTCCGCCACTAAATCCTTCAGTCTGCTTTCCAACAGGGAATTTGGCAGTGTCTGCTCTGAGACTGATGTACAGCCGTCATAAAACTCTTCACCAAATCCACTTCTCTTTTCCTCTGACCAGACAGTCCTTATTGCTCTCAGGTCCCCAATTGCCTATCGCTAAAATCTTTCAGGTCGCCAAATTAAAGTTACCATCATCTTCGCCAAACGTATCATATCACTATCCTTCGAAAACCTCCTCAAAAGCTGCTGATAGCCATCCCTCATCTTCGTTTTCTCTGTTCAGACCAATGTAGATGCTTAACCACTCATGCTAAGCCAATATCACAGTGGATAATTAGTTGCCATGGCTTGGCTAAGTCACCCCCACCACCACCAACACCTCCACCACAACCACCAACACCCCCTTCACTTTACCCTCCCCTTGGAAAGGGGATCCTCGACTGCTGGGAGAGTCCTGATATACACATCAGTTGTCATGCGATATATGCCCTAAGTGTCCGTCGACCACTGATCGATGGCGGCGTTGTCTCTCGTGGTTCTCAGTACCATAAATAACGCCCACAGGAAGTGACCCACTACGCATGAGTCAGCAGTGCCGAGCCATCACAGACCTGACATCCAAGTTTATGACCAATCAATTTTCATCTTCGCAGATATGGGTGAGTTTAACGCTCGAAAAAAAAAGGTTAATATGTGCAACTTTAGATTATCGTACATAACATTCCACATTAGTGGCACTACTGCACAAGTCAAATTACCAGAACAAATGAAAAGCAGCTTTACATCAAACCAGGAGTGTGAACAAAGTACTTTTAAAACAGTAAAAGTGCAGAGATTGTGTATCATTAGGTCATAAATATTAAATAGAAATCTCAAACCTAGCCTATAGGCAGTCTTTGAGAGCGGAGGTACAGTATAGTCTCGGTCCCTACTGACCTCGTCACCAAGTCAGCAAACGAGCAGTGATAAATGACTGCACTCTCATCATTCTCAGCAGGCGGTTAAGGGATTCACCAAGGGTCCAGTGCAATATACTGTATGTGGAGAGCCTTGAAGGAACTCACCATATAGGTAATAACTTGCTGTAGCTGTTAACATTGTGCTGACTAGAGCTATGCTAAAGGGCAGGGTACGGTATGCGGTATATTGACGAAACTGCTGAAGTTTGTGTGTCAGTATCATGGCAGATAATGGTGCATGGTGGCTGGGCCCACAATGTATCAAAATCGTACTGCAACAACTAAGTCTGATTCGCAAAGGCAACAGATCTTTGAAAAGTAAAAGTTGAATAAATGTAATTATTTAGAAGCAATCTTTAAGGTTTGTTTTTTAAATACATGTCTGAAAAGTCAGCGCAACACCATTTTCCAATTCAAAGTCAATGGGGGCCGAGGGGTAAGTTTCCCCCCAGGGGTCATTGTGACGTGATATGCACTGTCTATATTCTACTATTCCACTTCACCATTGGGACTCTCAGAACCTAATAGAACAACAGCCGCTGTTGTCTAATAGCTGTTACTGAAATATTAAATGTATTGTACAGTAACTTGATGGTGCCAAGAATGAGTGATATTATGGGATGGCACTCTGCGGTGGCAGGAAGCAGTTCTGTTGGCACCGAGACTAATGACTTCCTGTCCCCGCCAAGCCCAAGTGATGCCTTCAAAGCGATGAAAGGTTTTTGAAAACGCTGCTTCGGGGGAGCAGCTGTGGGGACCTATTTTGTGCCGCCACGGTTTTTGTGTGTTTGTTTCCGAGACGCTGGTGGTGGTGGTGTTGCTATTGTTGTTGTCGCCGCTGGTCCCCGAGTCCTGCTTACTGCCCTGGGAGACCCCAGAGATCATCCTGTTTCTCATTTAGTGATCTGAACACTTCAGCTCAAGACGGGAGCAGGCAATTATCATCACGCTCTCTCTTGTTTTGACTTGGGAGAGGGAGAGAGAGAGAGAGAGAGAGAGAGAGAGAGAGAGAGAGAGAGAGAGAGAGAGAGAGAGAGAGAGAGAGAGAGAGAATGTCATGGATTGAGGCTTTATCGTTAACCTTCCAGAACAAAACAAAGGCAGGCAGATAAGCTCGCTGCCAGTGAAGATGATTGGTCACATGATGGGCTATGAGAGGGACAGAAGATGTCACGGTGTGCATAATTACATGTGTGTGCCTTTCTGCGTATGTTCTTTTTTTTTACTCAATTTAGTCAGTCAATACAGACAATGTTGAGGTGTAGCGGGGTGAAAAGGACAGAGGAACAACACATAAGAAAGAGGGAGAGAGAGAGGGAGAGAGAGAGGGAGATAAAATATATCCAATGCAGGGGTATAAGGGGTGATAATAATTATAGGACATGTACTGAGAGAGAGACACAGAAAGAGAGTTAGAGAGAAGGAATGGGAGAATAAGAGGGAAAGATGAGAGAGTGAGAGAAAAAAAGAAAGAAGGGGGGAGGGAGAGAGAGAGATAACACAGAGAGGTGTGTGTGTGTGTGTGTGTGTGTTTTTATTTGAACTATCCACCACATCCCAGTGGCCCCTCAGTGCCACTGCCTGGAGGGTGATGTGCTCTCAAGCACAAAATACCTTTAAACGCCTCAGTGGTGGACTAGGGACACCTGACACTCGGGTGCTCTGGTTCCTGGCTCACTCGTCTGTAGAGCCCTGAGGAGGTTCACTGTGTCAGACACACACTCTCAAAATGGAGGCCAAGTCGTCCATCAGCTCCCTCCCATCCCATCCTGTGGGTGAGTGCATCCCCACATGCCTTCCTCAGAGTCCCCCCCCCCCACACACACACACACACACACACACACACACACACACACACAGAAGCAAATGAGGGAGCGAGGGGGGGGGGGGTTGAATGGCTTTCCAAATTCACAATATGTCTGGCATGTGTAGTCAGCGAAAGCACTCCTTCCCTCCCCCCCCTCTCTCTCTCTCTCTATCTGTCTCCCTCTCTCTATCTATCTCTCACTCTCACCCCGTCATCTGTCTTTCCACCCGTCTCTTCTCGTAGCACTTTCCACATGAGTTCCCGAGCCTCAGGGCCGAGCCAAGACCCACTTCCTGCGCTGAGCTCCAGTTAGAACGGCGGGCTCAGATTGGCTTTCAATTACATTGTAAATGTCATCCCAACAACCAGCGGGGGTCAAGGGGGGGGGGGTTCACCGGCTGGTTCAACCATTTAGCTACCTGGGAGCGATAAGCTACGGCTTTGTGCGCGGATTATGAGGCTCAATGAAGCTAACATTATAGAAATTCTATTAATTCCGCAGATAATATAAATCTAGAATAAAGATAAAACAGATAAACCGATAAATACATTATAAAAATAGTGACATACTGTTTTCACTTATTAATGGGCTTTACTAGCCTAAATCTCCAATATGAATTTGAAACTTTTATCAAATATGAGATGTGGTGCTTCAAGATCTCCAAACGGATATTTGACTGGGCCAGTTGCATGAGTTATTCAGGTGGTTATGCATTAATGAGAAGTCTTATAATAACCCATTCACATATCTCTCTTTAGAAGTATTCTTATCTAGGTCTCTGGAGCTCTCACTTAACCCTTTCTGTAACATATGATGCTTATGTGGAATTGTCTGGCTCACAAAAGCAACATTGGAGTCTAAAAGTCAGACTGCAGACTTTCACAATTTTCACTTTCATCAAATAAATTGTAGTACAAAAACAAATTGTAGTCTATCAGTTCTTCTCTTTTTTTGGACATCTGAATATTTTCATTGTTGCATTCTAAATAAACTAAGTCTTCATTCTGCAAGTTCATTTTGTGCTTTCATATGCTCACACTGAAATCTTACATTAATTTTATAAAGCACTGTTTCGCCCAGACCTGGTCTATCTCATTTCCTCTCTCGCCCCTACAATTTCCGTTCAATATTGAACATTGAACATTAGATACGAGGGGGGACAAAAAATCAAATAAGCTAAGTTTGACAGTGATTTATGACTGGGTTCAAAATGTCCCTGCAATAATAAACATAAAAGATGAAGAGAGAGTGGCTCGGGGGCATTTGGTCGTCTCGGACTCGGTGTGGAGAAAGCTCCCTCACGCTGTGTGTGCTCTCACGTACCACTCCTACAGCACACAGCTGAGCAGCAGAGATCTGGTTGCCATGGTTGCGGCGGCCATTAACACACCTGCTGCTTCTCTGCCAAAGAGGCGAGAGAGAGAGAGAGAGAGGGGGGGGGTGGAGACAGAGTGTGTGTGTCAGTGTGTGTGTGTGTGTGTGTGTGTGTGTGTGTGTGTGTGTGTGTGTGTGTGTTTTGGGGGTAAGTCTGCCCTGTGTGTCTGCAGAGAGATGCCCTAAAAATGTCTCTTTGAGGCATAAACACTTGTCTAAGACAAAGGTTACATGCATTCCCATTTCCACAGACAGACATGTCACCTTTAGGATAAGTCTGACCTAACAACCCTGTGCTTCTAGTCATACAGTATAAACATACACATACACACACTTATGCACACAGACAAACACACACTCCGCCTCCACGCACACACACACACACACACACACTTTGCACACTATGCAAACACAGACTCCCCCTCCACATACACACACACGTACCCCCCCCCACACACACACACACACACACACACACACACACAGAGACCCCCCCCCACACACACACACACACACACACATTAGCTATCTTGGGCAATTCCCCTCCCACCCTGATCAGTGATTCCCCCTGGATCACGGTGCATTTGCAACCCCTGCCTGGCGGAAAGGGAAGGTGAATGCTAAATGCTAGGCGCTCCTGGCGGAGATCCCCGACTGGGAGACCTCCTCCGCAAACACGTCTCCCATCACCCAGCGCACTCAGCATTCACGCCGTGCCATGGCCCGGGGAGAGAGGATCAACACAGGATGCACACCGAGAGAGAGAGAGGAGGGAGGGTGGTAAGGGGGGAGGCCGGATTGACGCCCCGCGGACGTTGTTGTTTTCCTGCTTCGCCAAATGCCGGGGTGGCTCCCATCGTGCTCAGCTACAAGTGGTCGTTACACAAACAGGGGTGTGGGGGTGGTGGGTGGTTAAGTCCATGAACCATGATCTTTGTGCTTTAAAAACTTGACGATCAATGTCTTTGTGTCTTGTGTAAAAAGGAAAGACCGATAACACATTTCCGTCTTTTTCTCTTCCTGTTTACTGCACGGGAGACAGTAGCCATAACCCTGGGAGAGAAATAAAATTACCCATAATGCTTTGCTAAACACCAAATGGCAGCTCATGATCTCACAGTGTATGTCCATTAAGTAGTATGACAGCATACCATTTTTGAAAACACCCGATGCACTCACACCAGTGCGTGAGGTATAAATGAAAAAATACCCACAATGCTTTGCCAATACCCATAATGCTTTGCTAATCATCTCTGCCCTTCTCCTGTTTCTCATCTCTGCTCTGCCAAGCGCTGTCTTCTGACCAATTAGTGCAGATATGGAGCAGAGCCAAACCCCAAAGGCATCCTTACATTGATTCAGAGTTCAGCTGGACATCCCATCACCAGCGAGGAGTCGGTCGGGGGAAAGCTGACGCAATCCCACTGAGGAGCCACTAGTAACCTGCATAAAACCGGAACCGGTTCTGTTCTGAAACAGCCAGATAACTGCACTTGAACAGGAACTCTTCTGCAACAGTGATATCTGCACCGGAACTGGAACTATTCTTGAAACCAGTGAGATATCTACCCCCGGAACTGGAACTGTTAGGAAACCAGTGAGATATCTACACCGGAACCAGAACTGTTCTAAAACCTGTCAGATATCTGGGGAAGTACAAGTGCAGACAGATGCTATAAGCGTTATGGTGGTGGGGTGGATCGGTGTGAAATGCAATGAGCTATATTGTGTTAAGCTGGACAGTGTGGGTGTGTTTGTGTGTGTGTGTGTGTGTGTGTCACAGGCTCTCTGGCAGGACCAGCATTCAGCACAGGTGCCTGT
>JAODXP020000032.1:17563368-17575868 GCA_027497455.2 Sardinella longiceps | reverse complement strand
ATGGGGTCTCTTTCTCTCCCACAACAAAGAGGCGCTCAGGAGCGCCCTCTGCTGGCGAACAGGTGGAATGACATAAACAAGACGCCCTCCTGAGTGCCAGGCGCTTCCATAGTAACCCATATGGATGGGAGGGAGCATCCACACAGCCAGATCGGCCTCGGCCACACACACACACACACACACACACACACACACACACACACACACACACACACACACACACACACATTATACAGGAAACACAAAAATGCTGATTTACCCACTTGAGTCATTTCCTGAGCAGCGAATGATACCATTAGTGAGCAGATTCTGTTATATTACTGTAAACAGCAGTAGCCTACTTGACATGCTCTTTGTGGTATTATTTTTATTTGTTTGTATTTTTGCATTTGGTAAATATAGCTTATATTATCACTTTAAACTTAAATAGAGAAGAACAAAATAGATTTTCCTCAAAAGCTGTCATCTTTCATGTCCGGAACACCAGTAATACTATGGTCTGGTCGAGAAGATGCTGTAAATAAATACCAACTACCCATCAGTTCTTCACTGTGCAGTCAACCAAATAAAGCAGTTACTAATACACCGATTCATCTCACCTCAGCACAAAAGAAGCCAAGAGAGGAGGAAAACATAGAGCACAGAAAAGGAGAGGAGAGGAGAGCAAAGAAGAGAAGAGAGGGGAAAAAGAGAGAGGAGAGGAAAGGAGACATCTTTCAAACACAATATCTAGAGCACCACTGTACTGTACTGTGCTGTGCATCAATCTGACACAAACATCTTCCATTACTACAATACCTCATAAGGTAAACACAGACTACAGTGTTTGGGCTTGCTCCCAAGCGCAAGGGGCTACTGTGAGAAGCCCAGATAGGGAGAGTTCAAGTTTGAACTGAGACTGATGTGTGTGCTGTGTGTGACTGTGTGTGTGTGTGCTGTGTGTGTGTGTGTGTGTGTGTGTGTGTGTGTGTGTGTGTGTGTGTGTGTGTGTGTGTCTATATACAGTATTCATAAACAACTCAACCAACTGACTTGCTACAGTAGCTACAAGCCAACCTCAGGCCATTCTCTAGTCTTCCTCCTCCTCCTCCTCCTCCTCCTCCTTTCTGGATTGTGTATATACCGTACAGTAATCTCTCTGCCACTGTTATTGACACGGTTTTGGCTGCACACACACTAATCGCTACATGGCATTCACTTCCAAGGTGAGTTCAAAAGCTGTGAATTGACAGTAACAGGCCCCCCGCCTCTCTCTCTCTCTCTCTCTCTCTCTCTCTCTCTCTCTCTCTCTCTCTCTCTCTCTCTCATAAGGCTGATGAACTACCAACAGGAGGATCAGAGCTTTGAAGTGAGTGACAGGTGGCTTTGGGGGGAACCAATCAGATTGGAGGATTGAAGCCGGGGACCGCTTGGTGGTTCTGGAGGCTCCATCTGTGAGGTTGTGGGGAGAGATCAGCAGGGTTGCTGCGCTCTGGAGTGGGTTAGTTTGGATAGAGATCAATACACACACACACACACACACACACACACACACACACCTATCGACTCTTCAAACAAACCCAGGGATGTTGTGAAAGACAGATGCTCTGAAGAGGGTCTGTTTGGACAGAGATCAATACAAGAGACACTTTCACTGATCATAAGTGCCGAAGTAAAGGCCGTGATGGGTTGCTATCTTTACAGGACGATTTTCACACACACACACACACACACACACACACACACACACACACACACACACACACACACACACACACACACACACACACGCTGGATTCATGGGACAGAGATTCAGATGTCAGGCTATTTGGGAATATGAGAGGCCCTGTGAAGCACACACCTTTTTTTGTTTCCCTTTAACCTTTTCTCTGAGAGCTTCTCCCTTTTCTCTCCTCTCCTCTCCTCTCCTCCTTCTCTCTCCTCCTCTACTACTCTCTTCTCTCTTCTCCCCCTCCTCTCCTCTCCCCTTAGCCACCCTCCCTCCTCTCCTCCGTCCACTCTCCCCTTCCTCTACGCTTCTCTCCCCTCCTACTACTCCTACTCCTCTCCTCCCTTCCCTCATCTCCTCCCTCCCTCCCCTCATCTCCTACTCTCTTCTCCTCACCCTCCTCTCCTCTCTACCCCTCCTCTATGTTTCTCTCTCCTCCTCTCTACCCCTCCCTACTCCTCTCCTCTTCTCTCCCTTCTCTCCTCCTCTTCTCCTCCCCCTCTTCTCCTCTCCCCTTACCCACCCTCCCTCTTCTCCTCCCTCCTCTACGCTTCTCTCCCCTCCTCTCTACCCCTCCCTACTCCTCTCCTTTCCTCTCCCTCCTCTCCTCTTCTCCTTTCCCCTGACCCACCCTCCCTTCTCTCCCCTCCTGTCTCCCCACTCCTCTACGCTTTTCTCCCCTCCTCTCTCTCCCCTTCCTACTCCTCTCCTCTTCTCTCCCTCCTCTCCTCCACTCCTCTCCCCTCCTCTCCTCTCAGCTCCTGTCCTTTGCTCCCACTCAACCCCTCCTCTCGCATCACCCGTGGACTCTGCAGAAACACTGACGCTGAAACACTGAACTGAAACAGCAAAACTACTCCACTGAATGGAAAGGGCTTCCGTCGAAAGCCACAACATTGCAGACTTGAGTTGTCTGCTTGATGCCCTGTGGTTGTTGTGTACAGTACACAGAGAAAATTTCACAAATGGAAGAAAAAGCACTAGCTCTAGTGCGTGTGTGTGTGTGTGTGTGTGTGTGTGTGTGTGTGTGTGTGTGTGTGTGTGTGTGTAGGGGGGTGGGGGAGCAGAGAAATAGAGGCATTAGTAATAAATGGCACTCTCTGGTAGTATGTAGCAAAACTGTGTTACTAAAAACATTGCGCCAGTGAAGTTCACTTGAATGGGACAAACCAAGGGGAAAAGTTTCCAAGTTTCCCCTTGCTTTAGCAAAAGGTAGAGAGAGAGAGAGAGAGAGAGAGAGAGAGAGAGAGAGAGAGAGAGAGAGAGAGAGAGAGAGAGAATAAAAGAAAGTTTTCACAGGGATGTGCTACACACAAATATTTGCTGACGAGTGGGAGGTCAATCTGCAGCTCTTTGCTGGCATAGCCTCCATGTCTCTCTCCTGACTTTATCTCTCCCTCACTCAGCCCTCAGGCACTGACCACACACACACACACACACGCACACACCTCAGCGCGCACACACACACTCACACCATACACACTCACCCCAGTGCTAACACACACTTCAGCACACACACACACACACACACACACACACACACACACACACACTCACACACACACACACACACACACTCACCTCAGTGCTAACACACACTTCAGCACACACACACACACACACACACACACACACACTTCAGCACACACACACACACCTCAGCGCTGGACAAGTTACAGCTCTGCTGCCCACACAAAAAAAGCCTGCAGCATTGAAAGCACCTGCATTATGGCCAGTCCCTTAGTTCAGAACCCCTATACAGTAGTATAGAAAAATCTGCACACCTTGAGGTTTTTTTTTTTTTTCTCACAAAAGCAAAATGAAACAAAAGATCGTAACAAAAAAACTCTGGTGGTGCATTGCGTTGGAGTCGATGAGTGGAACTTTTAAAATTTCATTCATATTACTGTAAGCTTATTACACTGCTGCATTGCCACTGCAATGCACATCAGCAATACCGCATACTCGGTCCAAAACATAAGAGAGATGCAAAAGCATGCTGAATACTTTTCTCTGAAACAACCCAGTCAAGCTGCATGCCTGATAGCTCATCAGTAGTTGTCAGCACAACTAAAGCCTGGGAGGTAGAACTGATGATAAACGCATGTTTAAGTGTAGACTCTGACTGTCCCAGCATGCCTGGCTGACACTAAGCCTGGCTGCTTACACATGCCCACTAATTGTCTAAGCAACCCCGACTGTAACCTTTAAAACCCTAGGGCAAGGTCTGTTTGGATTCCTCGGTGTGCGCAGACAATCAACAGGTGTGTTGTTGACAGGTTGTCGTCACCATGCGGAGGAGGTCTTCGATTTGTGTTCGTTTAGCTGGCTTTTGATGTAAAGACAACAAACACAAAGCCCAGGCATGGTGTGGATCTCTGTCATCGGCTGCACAGAACACTGAGAGCATTGCAGGCAGCCCCTGGCCAATGGGAGGGCGGAGAGCATTGTTGTGTCACAATGGGTTTGTTAGGGATCACGACTACAAGACAGCGAATGAGGAATGAACGCAATTAGAAAAATGTTGGCAGTGAAACTATGGGAAAGGTTAAAACAATACTACTGCGAGAGAGAGTGAGAGACAGAGAGAGAGAGAGAGAGAGAGAGAGAGAGAGAGAGAGAGAGAGAGAGAGAGAGAGAGGTGTCTGGGTTGGGGTTGTTTGTATGAGAGCCTGTGCCATGTGTAAAAAGGCAGATAGGCCTACTAGAAAATCTCAAAACTATTATTGCCAGCAAGTCTTCATTGAGTGGGAACTGTAAAACAGTAGGTCACAGCATATTGTAAGTGCATAATAAACACGTTTTTGAGCAAAAAACATCATGTTCAAACCTCAGTCATTACCCCTGTGGGACACACTTTGAGCAAAAGTCATTGGCTTAGCTACAAGTTTTACCAAATATCGTCAATTTAGATTGCTGCCGTTTCCTGGATTCTCACTGAAAAATTCTCACAAAGCAATGTTTGTGGTCAACATTTTCCAAACAGCCAAGTTTGGTTGTTTGCTTCCCTATCTGTTATCAGCACTGCACTGCCTCCAGGGGCTTACTTATTGTAGCACAGGCCTGCATAACATCATCTGCAGACAGAGGGGCCTGACAACTGACCCAGCGCTTGAGGGACAATTTAGTGGTGATGTGTGTGTGTGTGTGTGTGTGTGTGTGTGTGTGTGTGTGTGTGTGTGTGTGTGTGTGTGTGTGTGTGTGTGTGTGTGTGTGGTGGCGCGTGTGTGTGTCTGCGTGCATTTATGTGTGAGTGCAGCTCTATGACCAGTGTCAGATTCTCAGGTGTGTGTGTGTGTGTGTGTGTGTGTGTGTATGTGTGTGAGTATGCATGTGTGTGTGCAGCATGTGTGGTTTTTGATCCATATCTTGGGTGAGGTCTGTCCCATATGCACAATTTGAAATGTAGGCAGTTAGGCTCGCAATTACGCTGATTTTCCCAGAAAGCCCCTGTGATAGAGTATTGTCTGCGGCCTGTGGTGTGATCACTGCATTATCAGTGGCTAGACATCATGTGTGGAGAAAACAGGAAGGGCAATGTCGGGGTGAAAAACATTTACAGTAAAAGCAATAGGCACTTCAACGGAGACGCATGTATGCATGGACCCCGAATGTATCAATTCTAAGGTTCGATTTATACACATTAGGGGTCCCACTCAGTTCAATAAATTAATTAATTTACAGGAAGGCATGACTGTAAAAGTCGTAAAAGCAGTAATCCATGATTAAAAACTAGCATTCCATGAAACAAATGTTACATAGAGGCTAGTATTCCATGATAACAATCAGTAGGCCTACTCCAGGATAACAAAAATGAATATTTCATAATAACAAAAAGCACTAGTATGTCATGATAAGAAGAAGTACTAGTATTTAAAGGAATATTCCACCTTTTAATGAAAATTGGTTATTCGCCCTATAACCTAGAGTTATATATGTGGACAAAAGCATTTTGTTCTCAGTGCATGCATTTTCCCTGTCCGGTAACCCCAAATTTAGCTTTATTTTAGCGGTATCTTAGCATAGGCACTGGAATGTAAAGTTGCCAGATAGCAACTCTGTGGCTACTTTACTTTCCAGTGCCTATGCTAAGCTAAAGGTAAAATTGGGGTTGCCAGACTAGGAAAACACATGCACTGAGACCAAAATGCTTTTACCAACATGTGTAACTCCAGGTAAGAGGAATCGAGGATGAATAACCAATTTTCATAAAGAGGTGGAATATTCCTTTAATGAGAACACACAATGCCATGAGGTTTTGGTTGGTTTGACCATGGCCCAGCAGGGACAGGATGGGTTCTCTCTTTCTCTCTTCCCATCCCGACAGAGAAAACCTGAGCATGACGGTCAGACTGTGTGGGCTGTCAGTGGTGCATACTTCACACAGGGACACAGAATCTCACACACACCTAATGAACCTGTGGCCACTCAATTCTAGTCTACACACAAATATGAGAGAGAGAGAGAGAGAGAGAGAGAGAGAGAGAGAGAGAGAGAGAGAGAGAGAGAGAGAGAGAGAGAGAGAGAGACACAAACAGACACACGCACACACAAACAGACACACATGCAAGCACACACACACACACACACACACACACACACACACACACACACTCACATAGGTACACCAAGATGCACAACTGCCTGCAAAGTCTGCCTGCCACTAAGTCGAAGAACAGCCCGACGGTGCAGCCTACACAAAGCCCATTATTTTTCTTATATCGGGACACCTCGAAGGCCGTTATCCCGCTTATCACCCAGTTGCAACTCAAACGTATAGATGGTAAGCAAGTGTTTAAAACATAAAAGAAACATGTGGCTCCGTTTAGAAAGAAGTTATCCTGTTCAGTTGGGGTACTATTTTCATATGAAAGAAGATCCGCAAGGCTGCATTCTAAAGAGCATTGATATAGAACGCTGGTGAAACTTTTTTAACCCAACAATGCCTCAGGTGTCCTGTTATCAAGAATTAACGGACACCCTGACAGCCAATCAGAAAACAGTATTCCATTCCACCGGGTGATAAAGGCACAGTATCACACACATCTCATCAACTGCACCTGCAGCCGTCTGTCTGTCTGTCTGTCTGTCTGTCTGTCTGTCTCGTCTGTCTCTCTGTCTGTCTGTCTGTCTGTCTGTCTGTCTGTCTGTCTGTCTGTCTGTCTGTCTGTGGTGTGAGGATCAATTTACTACAACATGCAAACATGTAAACAAACCGCTAAGCTCTTAACTATTGGCTCAGTCATTGCTCAGGTATTCATCTGGAAAATGCCCCCACTCCTGCCCACCCCCTCCTCCTCTCCTGTCTCAACACAAGCACCACTCACCCTATCGTATCTGCGGTTACATTAGATTAGGGAGATAACCTGCCAAGGCCTATTAATCACCCTTGACGGCCCAGATCGTAACAGTGAACCTCTGTAAAGCATAGCCGCCCGTACTCACTACTCACCACCACTCTGCCAACAGCATGAGGGCTGGGGGAGATATGAGGGGGTCGGCGCACAGAGAAATGTTAATGACTGGATCTCAATGTTGCACATATAGAATAATAATGTTAATGACTGGATCTCAATGTTGCACAGAAAGAATAACAAAAAGAATGGAAAGTAGTAAGTAGCTAACAGTAGCTAAATAAATCGCACTTGGGAGCGTTTATCAGTGTGAGGACCTTTATTATTGAGTTACACTTTTTGGTCCAGACTCCAGCACTTACACTTTTGCGATATGAGCAATTTTTTTCTCTTCTATGAATCTCACTGTTCCCCTCAGCCCAATGCCTTTAAACCCTAAAAGATGTAACTAGTATCAACATGATTGGCAGATAAATCTTTAAGGGCCAAGGGGCATGGGGTTAGAGATCATGAAGTTCAGTCATGTGTTGACTGAATAACGCCAGTAGCAGACAGTACTGTCAGTTCAGGCCATTCATCAAGTCCAGCTACAAGTCTGTAAATCTGCAGCTAACTGTAGGTTCAGAACGCAAGCGATACAGGCGGCATGAGCAACAGAAGTAATTTGCTTTATATGGACACAAGCAACAAAAACAACTAAAGCAGCAGAAGCTGCAAGCAATAAACGTGGGGCAACTTGAGCAACAACAAAAAAGTGAAAATGGTGCGACTTTGTGCAAATTAGCTATGATGCATTTCAGCAAAACGTGAAATGTCAATGGGCATGTTATGAGCGTTTAGAGCGATATGAGTGAACACAGCTTGTGTCCAGCATCGCGTTTTAGGATTCTTCAGCATCACTGAGACTTTTTTTTTTGTGTGTGGTCTGAAAGTACAGCAAGAGAAGGAAATAGAAAGGGAGATGGGGAGGCTAACTCCGCGACATTAGATGGATGCTAAGGAGGCCATGGTTTATTCTGAAACTCTCATTCTCATTAGCCTCCAAAACAAATTCAATTTGCTGGTAATAGAAATTGATTCTGGGCTGAGCAAAAAGCTTTTATTTGAGAATTACACAAGAAGATGCAGCTAAATTTGTCTTAATAGAGGCTAACAATTACAGTAATAGCTAAGATAAGAGTCTGATGATGGGCAAAATTATCATCATGTTGATGTGGTCATGTTTCCAAGGCAACAAATAAATAAACAAGTTATGATTTATAAAAAAAGACTGACTAGTAAGTGACTCGTAGCTTCAAATTCACATGAAAATTCTGTGGTATATTTTACAGAACTGAAGGTGTCTTGTCTTTGTCAGGGTACATTAAACACTGTGTGTGAGAGTGTGCTTGAAGATTTGTGTGTGTGTGTGTGTGTGTGTGTGTGTGTGTGTGTGTGGTGTGTGTGTGCATATACTACTACAGTATGTGCTTGTGCGCGTGTACATGTGTGACATGTGTGCGCGCATGTGTGTGTGTGAGTGCATGCACATGTGTGTGTATTGTGGGTGTGTGAGGGCATGCACATGTGCATATGGATGTTTGTCTGCAAACAGCACAAACACTGAGGTGCTACGTGTCTCCCACTGCCTACAGTACTAACCACAAATCCCAAAAACACCTGTCTCACTCCGCACCAGTCTCCATGTGCATGACATAACCCTGACAACTATTACACTGACGGACTGTTTGTGAAAATAACAAGGGCAAACACAGACGCAAACACAACTGTTCTTGACACACTGATTTACTGCACACTTATTGTCTAAGTCTGCCTGCTTGGCCCTGATACAGAGAGAGAGAGAGAGAGAGAGAGAGAGAGAGAGAGAGAGAGAGAGAGAGAGAGAGAGAGAGAATGGTAGCTGTGAATCACAGCAACTCTGCCTGCTGAGTGTGTGATAAAACACTCACTGTAAAACAGACAGATAGGCAGAGAACACACTGTACACAAACGAGGGCCTTTTTTGATAGGGGTGTGTGTGTGTGTGTGTGTGTGTGTGTGTGTGTGTGTGTGTGTGTGTATGTGTGTGTGTGTGTGTGTGTGTGTGTGTGTGTGTGTGTGTGAGAGAGAGAGAGAGAGAGAGAGAGAGAGAGAGAGAGAGAGAGAGTGAGTGTGTGTGTGTGTGTGTGTGTGTGTGTGTGTGTGTGTGTGTGTGTGTGTGTGTGTGCGTGTGTAAACAGATACAGTCCACAGCTTTATGAAAGTTAAAATGTTTCAAGGCAAGTTAGGGCTAAATCAAGCCAACCTAACCTGGAAAAGCCCCTATATGCCCGACACGACTCACCCTCACCCCAGGGCGTCTTGTAACAGGGGTGATGCCCTGGCATGTCCAAACACACACTATACACACACACACACACACACACACACACACACACACACACACCTAGGCTACACACTCACACTACAGAGCTGCACAGCACTTGCAGCACCCATGGACATGGTAATCTATGTCTGATGGTTGGTCATTACAATAACGACAGATTACAGTATAGTTAGCCTATCCACCTTGGTTTATTGGTTAGATCTGAATGATTTAGGCTTGTTTTAGCCACACACCACATTTACTGACTTTAACAAAAACATATGGTAAAGAAGAATCTAGAATCTGACATTTTTTTTAGTTTAGAATGAGGTGGAATGACTCAAACTGATTAACCACTAACAAAAACAGTTGGTGATTTATTTGACAGTTGACAGTTACAGTCTATAGGCCAGTAGTTGTATCTTAGTCCATAATGTCTCTCATGGTAGAATGAGGAGAAGTGAAACTTAGGCTAGAGGTTGTTTTATGTGGTCTAGTTTTTGCTGAGTGCTCTGGACTCTCAGTCAGTCTGTCTGGACTGTCAGTCAGTTTCAGTTTTTTTTGTTGTTGTTGTTATTGTTGTTCAATCAAAATAAAATAAAAAACTGAGTTGAGATGATGAGATGAGATACTGTAATCAAAACAACAAACAGTTCACTTATCTCAAAGGAATGGTTTCTATGTTCAGGTTGAACAGATATAGGCCTACTGTACTGTACATTGTAGTTAGCATTCAAACCAACTAGCACTGCTATACCAACTCTCTTGCTACACCTGTGACCATTCTATTTCACAGTGGTGCACACACGTCAAGTCAGTGAAAGATTTCAGTGTGGCTGCATTCAAAACAAGTTGAGGCCTCCTGAAATTGACATAGGCTGGCTCCTCAACCATTTCTGTTATTTTGTCCAATGCCTTTGTTTTTGTCAAGTCTAAAGTATCTGCTGGGGCGTCTGAAATGTGTTTGCGGTGAGAAATCTAAGCTCAGTGTTGTGACTCGGGGTGACATTCCTGGCTGGCACCAATAGGGAGTGATTGAGGTGTTTACTGCCCTGGCTCACTTCTACTCTCCCTAGTAGGAATGGTATGAGGAAGTGTTAGTGATGTGAATTCAACTGTGTGTGTTTCTGTGTGTGTGTGTGTGTGTGTGTGTACTGTATGTGTGTGAATGTGTGTGAATATCTGTGTGTGAATGTATGTGTGTCTATATGTATACGTATGTGTGTGTCTGTGTGTGAATGTGTGTACGAATCTGTCTGTAAATGTATGTGTGTGTGTCTGTGTGTGTGTACTGTATGTGTGTGAATGTGTGTGCATATCTGTGTATGAATGTATGTGTGTCTATATGTATATGTATGTGTGTGTCTGTGTGTGAATGTGTGTACAAATCTGTCTGTAAATGTATGTGTGTGTGTGTGTGTGTGTGTGTGTGTGTCGAATCTGTCTGTAAATGTGTGTATATGTGTGTGTGTGTGTGTGTTGTGTGTGTGTGTGTGTGTGTGTGTGTGTGTGTGTGTGTGTGTGTGTGTGTGTGTCTGAGCAACTCCTTCACCTGTATTGATCTGTCTGCACCATCACTCACCCTAGTCAGTTACACTTTGCTGCTGTTATACTATCCCAGCTCCAAATCTCTGCTCTGTCTGCCGGCTCAAATATAGTTTCTCGAATACATTTTCTGGCCATGAAAAAACAAAACGAAACAAAAAAACAATAAAAGTCAAAGCTGTGTGGTTTGTCAGCTGGCCAAATGGCTAAAGACTAACGAGCATCCAACAATCGATGCAATGAAATGCCCACTCGAGAGACAAAAACACAGAAACGTCTCAGAGAAGTCGTTATGCAATTAACGTCTTTGTTCCTGAAGGTCCGTCGGCCCACCCCTCTGTCTGGACACATACACACACACACACACACACACTCACACACACACATCAGGCTCTCTCGCTGTTCTCGCTGGATATTCACTCTCTGGGAGGATGACATCAGTGCCTTCCAGCGTCGCCATGGCGACCGCCAGTATAGCATCACGTCCTCCTCCCAAGCTCCACGGCAACAAGCAAGGAAATCGCTCGTCAGCCTGCTCACAAGCCAACACCACCACCACACGGTATCTCCACTCCACTCCACTCGCAGCGGATAACAAAAGAGGCTTTTCAAGGATGTTTATGGGCGGAAGGCTCACGTCAGAACCCACCAGGGGGGCTTCGTTTTTTTTGTTTGGTTTTATTTAGGTGGGGGGTGGGACTTCGGTCATCCCTGTAGGTCTAAATTCAGCCCTTGAGAACTCTCTTTTCAACAGGATATTGTTTACCTAGGATAGACTTCCCAAATAAACGAGAGAAACGACAACACATGAGATTGCCACAACACTAAGCTGGATTAAGCCTACTTCCAAATGCAAGCTAGCGTTTTCCCAGATTCTTCTCCACTGAGTACCCATCTGTAAATATTTGCCTTCATGCCAGGCTAGTGAACATGCCCCCTTGCTTTGGGCAGTTGAACTCATGCCCTTCTGATCCGTGCTGTCAGATGCCCTGCCAAACTAACCTCTGGCTACACTTGACTCTTGACTCATATGACACCCAAAACCACAACTCACATCGCTCTCCCTGTGTGTCTGTGTGAGAGTGAGTGTGTAAGAGTGAGTGAGTGTGTGTGTGTGTGTGTCTGTGTGAGAGTGTGTGTGTGTGTGTGTGTGTGTGTGTGTGTGTGTGTGTGTGTGTGTGTGTGTAAGGGAATGTCAGTCAGTGTGGAGCCACTGTGTAAACAATCACTCCCAAACACTTCTCAGTGAAAAGTCACTACTAGCCTCCTGCTATGCTTTCAAACTGAGGTGTAACCCGGGCTATTATACCCAATGACACACACTAACACACACACACACACACACACACACACACACACACACACACACAGACAGGCACCCACAGACACACTCGAACTAACACTAATAGACACACATGCACACACATACATACACCAACCCACACACACACACACCCACACACAGTGAACCTACCCATTACTTTACCCACGTATTGGCTAAATTGGTTTGGAAAAACCAACCCAAAACTGGCCTTGCTTTCTCCTTGTC
>JAODXP020000032.1:17535868-17558368 GCA_027497455.2 Sardinella longiceps | reverse complement strand
CATCAGTGTTACTTTGAATCTATAGGTCACTTACTTTGACCTTCCTCGTCCACCTTTTTTCTTGTATGGTGGCCATGCTGGTGAGGTATCTTTTAAAGATACAGTCAGCAGGTACAGACACTTGTTACAAAAAAATACTGTTAAACTGTCCCTAATGATAAGGATTGCTTCAATTGAACAATTGTATTCCTTTAAGATGGGAATACAGTGGTCCACTGTGGTTGAACCCACTTCATGATGCCTCGGTCATAGAGCATGTAATGCAAGACAGACACTGGTATTTACAATAGGTGAAGGGCACGCATAGAGTATTTACTCAGTGCAGTAAGCAAACATCCTGAAGGGCTAAAGCAGTTGGCATGGGATCAACAGCTCAACAGGTGGTTTGCTCAGCAATCATGAACCAGTTACATTTTAGGAATGTTTTTTTCACAACTTTAGTTTCTAATGGTAGGCCTAATATGATTTGAGTGAAAACAGACTTAGTATTACTAAAAACAAGACTTCATTAATGGTTTATTTATGACAAAACAAAGTAGATTTCCAAGAGTTGCAGCTATTCAGGGTGGGTGTGTTGGAGCAGAGGCTGCTGCTCAACTCAACAACAGTCAGGCGTAGTTTCTTTCAAATCTCATGATTCTTTAAAAAATATATCCAGTCTTTTTCTGTTATTAGCATTTTCATTTGGTTTAAGCTTGTATGACTACATAAACAGTACAATTTTAACAATGATTGAGTTATTATCATGTTTCACATTGAGCAGAAGTGGCTGCTATGAACATAAACTAATACACAAATTTATGTTTGTTTATTACCTTATCAATCAACATAACTCTTCAACTCTTCAATCAACATTGCAATGATCAATGATAATTAGCATGGATTGGTGAGAATATTCAATGATGTTACTATTTTTTATTTATTTATTTCTATTTTTCCAAAAATGTAGAGAGAGCTGTAGACATAAATAAAAAATCACAGACTAAGACACAGACTAGCCTGGTACCACTTTTAACCTTTATAACCGGGGACTTAAACAAGATTTACAAGCATGACCAAAAATGGAGTGACCCTGACCTTGGCTGTTTCACAGCTTCACAGAATGGAAATCATTAAGAGGGGCTTAAAAGCGTTTGCAAACAAATTAAAGCGTGCAGATCTGACGGAGGGAGGGAGGTGCGGAGGGGAGGCGACCTCAAGATGGTGATTGGGACAGGATCTATAACTCTCAGTAGCTTAGGCAATAAAGGCACTGACCTTTTTGTGGAGTCGGCATAACTAGGGCTTGTCTGAATTTCAAAACCTGCTTCAAGCAAGGGAGAAAAAAAAATAAGGGGGGGGGGGCCTAAAGGTGGCCATAAAAATTCCTCACGCGTTTTTAACATCCCTGTATTTGAGATCAGAGGTGTGAATGCCTTCGGCAACCATAGCATAAATTGTTGAGTTAAGACATCAAAAGGAATTTTGCTGGTTTGATTTCTATGGACCTGATGCATAGAAAGTTATACGAGACCCACTTGAGGAAACAAAATAAGCTGTCATACTCCCACATTCTGCAAGGAACAACCTTGATGAAAAACACTACGTTTCGCAACCCTTTAGACTCTCGTTCTACACTGTTTTTGGTTTGTCACAATATTTCAATTGGATGCATAAGGATCAACTCCTCCTAATAAAGATAAGCTCATGACCAGGACAGCCTGGCCGCTCCCTCCATGCTGATAAAAATCACCAAACCAAACAAGACAGAACGGAACACACTTCACACACTGACAGGGCCTCAATGCAGGGCCACAATGCAGCACCGCCAGCATACTCAGTGAGGTTAAAGAAAGAAAGAAAGAAAGAAAGAAAGAAAGAAAGAAAGAAAGAAAGAAAAGAAAAAGAAAGAATCCTGTTTTGGAAATCTTTTAGTGCTAAAATACTGGAGGCCCCTTATTCCAAAAGGACAAAGGCAGCAGAAGACAGGGCAAGGCAAGCATCTGAGAAGAAACAGATCACCCCCCCTCCCCATACACACACACACACACACACACACACACACACACACACACACACACACACACAACCACACACAGAGACACACACACACACATATACACACACACACACACACACACACACACCAGCCCCCAAGAGGCAGTGCCTGGCATGCCAGCCCTTTAGCTTCTGCAATTCGATTTATGGCAGTGCGTTCTGGCTCCGGGGCGAGGTGGTGGTGGTGGTGGTGGTGACTTCTACTGCGCTGAAAGGGATGGTTCAGCACTTAATGGAGTTGCGGGGCAAGCGCTAAAGAGCTGCAAACACCGCACTGGAACTCTGAAAATCTGAGCAATCTGTCAGCGTTTCTCTTACATGGTTATTCTTGCCTGTCAAAAAGCCACCCAGAAGGAGGTGCATAGCAGGCATTTCTGAAGTAGTTCTGCGGCATGCATGTAGACAGTTGATGATGCTATCTATGCTGCCTGGTGCAAGGGATTAACAGGAAGCATGCTAAAGGTGTGTCCCACTCCTGGTTTGGCTTCAGGCATAAAAAAATGACTGACGTGACAGATCTGTGGTGTTGTCATGCCTGCTATTGAGAGCATATAACGCACAATGGGAAACGGCATGTCAAATCAAATCAGACAAGTAAACAAAACAAACAATCAAAAGTCCAACACTCACTGTGTGTGATCAAAACAACAACAACAACAACAACAAAAACAAAACTCTATGCCGGTCCATGCCGTGCCACATGTTAACAGAGTCAAACAATATGGCCAGTATGCCCTGTTTATGGAATAATACCAAACTTGAGGAAAGGGCACTCAGAGGGTCATGTGACTGCTCCACACTGAGCAGCCAATCGGCTGTCTCTGTACTGTCCCCATAATGGAATAAGGGGAGAAGAAAGGAGCCATCTGGGGACTCAAGAAAGAGCAGGCAAAGATGAGGACAGCTATTTACAGCAGGCCTATTTACAGACACGGGGTCTGCTCTGGGACAGAATTTACCAATGTTCTCTATGGAGTTGCCAGCATTCGACAGAGATTAACAGCATTCTACAGAATTTACTAATGTTCTAAGTTTACCAGAGTTTACCGACGTTCTACAGAGTTTAGCACTAGTTTACTACCACTGACCTCTAAAGAAGGAACATTACACCTGTTTGTGTATGCCCCATAGGCCAAGGCAAGCGCTGCTCTAAAAATGGCAAATCTGTAAAGAAAATGCAACATTTCACAGCACAAAACAATGCCCACATGGCCCATTAACCCAGGGTCTAATGTTAAAAATTAACCTAAAGTATAGGATAAAGTCAGACTGATGTGCACAGTAACAGCAAGTAAAACTGAGCCACTGCATGTGTGTGATGTTGGACTGCTGGTATTTTCCAGAAGGCCAGTGCTGTGCCTGTGGCTGTGGCTGATAAACAAGTGTGTCATGAAGGCTTTGATTCATAGGGATGGCCAGAGCAATGGGCTCACTACTGCATCACTGTGATGATGACTCATGGTTGTAACAGTTCAGCTCTTTTAAGACTAACTATTGGTATTTAATCAAAGACACTGTATATGTAGCCTGACATAGCCCGCCCATAATACGAATGTTCATCCGTATCCATGGTCTGGGAACGGTCTTCTGGGGCGTGTTTACATCGGTAGAGAGTCTACCGGCCAATAAGCGAAGCTGATTAGACGAGCTGTCCAATCGTTTCAAACCAGAAGTGAATGTCCTCCCCCCCGCGGTATAATCGCGTCAGGTTAAAGAACCTCCAGACCATGAATACGGATGAACAGCAGTAACGGGTTCAACGGGATTCCGTTCAGTTCTGGTTTATGCAGGGGGAAAAAATCCCCCACAGCTAAGAATCTTCTAGGTGCATGATTTAGCAGCTGAAGACACGGTTGAGCAAATCATCATTACTTTCAAGGCCTGAATACCTGTTGCACATGCACACTCCGAAGTTCTTTAATTTTCAGCTATAGGCATTGTTGTAAGGGATTCCTCTTGCAAAGACAAACCTAGTAACGTTGAGACTTCGTCGCATTTTTAATTTTTATTGGATATGCTTTTGCACAGGAAGTTCAGTTGCCCATTGAAAGATTGTCCTAGCTCACTAAATCGGTATTATGGTCGGGCTAAGTCAGGCTACTGTATATGATAACGTTACATAAAACATAAAGCACACCAAACACATATCAAGTTGAATTGCTTTTTGTATTACCAAGTCAACACAAGTGCTTATGCAAACATTTCAGAAATGTTTGTTTGTAGCCTATAAGCACATGTATAAATTCAGTCTCATTCAGAATCAGAGTTAGCCTAAATATACCAGTCTCTGGCTCAGTCCATTCAAAATCATAATTCAATCAGAGATCTCAGAGAAGGCCAAAAAAACAAAGTAGTCTCTTCAAAAAAGTTAACTTAATAATATGAATCCAAAAAAACAGTGAAACAAACAAGAAGATCGATCTCACCAAAATGTCTTCTTCTCTCGCAAAACACTCCAAAATCCAGATAGCAAAAACCCACAAAGTTCAAAGATAATCCAGTTGGCAAAAAATAGCCAGACGGAGAGGAATAATCCAAAAAAAAAAAAAAACTGGTCCAGGCCCAAAACAGATATCCTCCAGCTTTGTCTGACAAAAAAAGTCTATTCAAAATGGCCGCCCTCACCTTTTCAAACAGGTGAGGCTGTCACTTCCTGTTTCCTTCTCACAGGTACATTCTCACACAAAAGTCTTACTTCCTATCAGTGCTTACACAAAAGTCTCAATTAATGTTAGTGCTTACACAAAAGCATTGTATGTGTACTTGTGATTTAATATATAAATGAAAAACAAAACAAAAACACAATGATTTGAATGTCACCCTTTCCAATTATATCTCCAGTGTGGATTCTATGTAGGATCTTACTCAGAATACTTCACACTAACCAACTATATGTATTTAGTATGTTTATATATGAGTAATCTAAAATCCTAATATCTGTGGTGTCACATGGTGAATGCCCATCTAGAGCTGCACCTCAACTGGGGAAGCTGTTCTGAGTACAGTCAGATCAGCAGAATTAACCTCAACTAGACTGTTTCTTTGGCCCAGCATTGAGCATAATAACTAGGGAAGGGATAACAAGAGATAGCAAAAGTATCCATTCATTAACCAACATTTTTCATGGCATACAGTATATTAATCTGCTGCTAAGTTTAGTTCAAAATAAGCATAAACTTTGACCTTTCAAGATGCCATTTGTTGTGCATTTCTGTTTAAATATTATTGTGGTGCTCAGAATAAAAAAAACTCTTCTCAAAAACATCACTCACATTAGTAATAAATCAAAATCACCCTACAGTCAGTGTGTCACATGACATCCATGCATAATGGTAATGTCAAATCAATTATTAACAACGCCGCTAACAGAGCTAGAAATAATGGTAGTTTAATTAACTTCTTCGCTTATCAGTCTAATTGCACTCACTACGTATAGGCGAAGAGGCTCAGTAGTGACAGACATTGAAAATGAGTTCTCATTTTGGGTTTGAGAGCTTGGAGGCACCGCTACATGCATCACAGCTCGAGAGGGAGCGACTCCTCTATCTGGAGCAGATGGCTAAATGGTGTCTGGTTCACACAGTCGCATCGACATTTCTACGGAAAATAATTACTTTGTAATTACACCAATTGCTTCCTGCATCCGAAGGTCTCCAGAGAACGAGACGGAGCGCATGGTGGTGAAGAGAGTGGGTAGTTTTTTTTTTCGGAGGTTTAAATAAGTCTACATACAAAAGGGGCATAACTGAGCAAGACAAATTGAGTTAAGAAACAAAAGGGAAGGGGGATTCTTTTTCTTTTGTTTTTTTTAATCACTCTTCCTGCTGAAGACAAAATTAACAGCGTAATTTAGTTTTAAGTCCTCTTCAAAATAAAAGAAAGAAAGAAAGAAAGAAAGAAAGAAAGAAAGACAAAGTAGGCCTACTACTAGTGAAGTGGAAGTATTCTGATGTACAGAATAGATGCTTTCAAAGGCTGTTTTGCATTTTGGAATGTACAGTAGGCATTATATGTGTGTGTGTGTGTGTGTGTGTGTGTGTGTGTGTGTGTGAGAGAGAGAGAGAGAGAGAGAGAGAGAGAGAGAGAGAGAGAGAGAGAGAGAGAGAGACTTTTCTGCAAATACATGTAGGCCTATCAGTGCAGTCTTTTGTCTTCATCTCACCCGTCAGTGTAACATTTATGGGAGTGATCTGATCTGGGTCACTGTTCAAGCATATCGTTCCTCGGCCCCGTAACCTTGAATGGAGCTTTCATGAAACGGCAAACCGCTCATTCACTTTCATTTTCGACTCCTGTGAATTTGCGAATGCGCGATACACAAAGACGGCCTTGTTGTTCGCCCAGGTGAGTTTGCCCAGTGCTGCAGCAGGTGTATTGAGATATCGCCTGTACTTATGTACTCCATGCAACCCAAGAGCCTCCTCATTCTCAGCGGTGAAATCTATAGTGCTATTTATACTTCCATACATCTAAACCAGAAAGACCAGTCAGCCCGTTCATCATTTCCTGATTCATGGCCTGCACATTACAGTAGAAAAATAAATACAAAAACAACTAGAAAAGCACTCAGAGAGCGCAGACCTCCGCCAAGACAATGTGGTCACTGATGGTGTTCTGGATCACCGATCGCCACCAAAATCTAATCAGTTCTTACTTGTCCCAATACAAACGTTGTCCAAAAATTTCATCCAAATCCGTGCAGTAGTTTTCGAGTTATCTTGTACACAGACACACACACACCAAGCAAAACATAACCTCCTTGGCGGAGGTAAATATCATGGGCAAGCACAAGCTAAGCCAATGCAATGTCATGTACCACAGTTTTCCCTAACTCTTATAATAATTTTCATTTCCATTTTTTTTTTTTCATTTTGTGCTTCATAATAAGAGTTGACTGATACAGTATGTTGACTCTACTGCAGGACCATATGAGTTGATAATTACATCATTTTATAACTAACCTATTATAATGTCATAAAGTTTCAACCCACACTGTTAGAGACGTTTATAACCAGTGTAAACTATTACAACCATTTCCAGGATATTGTCTTACTGTAAGCCACACCATATAGGCCTAAACCCCAGGTAAATATTGTAGGTAAACAACAACTGCACCCATGTATTACAGTCTACTAATCATTATTCAGAGTCAGAATTTTTTGTTGGGTTGGTTAATTCATGCAAAATAAGAATGAAGAAAAGCATTGCCATGCATACAGTTGCTCTCCCTCACATATTAATCTCATTAATAAATAAATTTAGCAAAATCAATAAACCCTGGTTGATAATCAGGGAAATTGGGTTGTAGAGAATTCTGATTACAACCTCCAAAAGTGAGACAAGTACAAGGTTTTTATGCCACGGTTTTTGAGTTGGAGATACTTAGGCATGCTGTGACGTTAATGTCATAATTTTGGTAAGGTGACAGCACTTTGGGTTGTAGAGAATTCTGAATACAACCTCCAAATGTGAGAAAAGTACAAGGTTCCATTCCCATGCCACAGTTTAAGAATTGGAAATACCTAGGCATACCATCACACTAACGTCATAATTTTGGTAAAGTGACAGCGCTTTGGTGAGGGGGACCAGAGTCCAGTCCTTGTCACCCATGAGGCCATAGTTCATGTCACAGCCTGAGAGGAGACCCTCTCTGATCACTAGCCAGCCAAGCGCTTGGATCACCGCAAGCATCTGCAAGGCCAGCCAAACATGATTCACACACAAACAAACACAGTCATTATCGGGCACTGGGAACGCAGAACCACGGGCACAGCTGGCATCCTGAGACTGATGGCCGAGGGACAGCAGGCATGTATTGCCTGTGAGGTAACCTGCACGTGTAATTATGCCCTGTTTACAGTATGTCTGTTAGGGAGAATGATAGGCTTGCGGAGATAGTGAAACAACACAAGGCCTCTGCCGCTCTGCCTGTTCCAGATCACTCACTGTCCACCTCTGAGTCAGTGGAACAACACAGAGGTTCCCTATTCATTTCCTTTGGACCTTAGGCCTACTTACCACTGTACATAATAATCAACTTTACTCAGAGTATTTTGATAATAATGCACTTCACCCAATGTATTTAGAGCATATCAGTCAAAGTTATGTAGCGAGACAATACGTATTTAGTTATTTGGCTTTGTCTGATCTTAAACTTCCTACTTTGTGTTGAATGTTTCAGCACCAGGCCGCATGGACCAGCGCCCATCACCCTTCTTGGACTTACAGTGAGCGTTATAGTAAATCACAGACAGGCGGAACAGACTTTTTGTTTTACTACAATGTGATTTCAGATCAAAGTCCTCAACTGTCTATAAAGGTTTTGAATCTCAAAATGACCTCTAACACAATGACCTGTGCGAGGTCATGTCGTAAAGGGCAATGGTGAAAGCGACACTGAGGCGCAGCTGGTGGAGACGCTCCTAAAGCAACGGGCAGGTTGCAGTCGCGGTGCTAACTTACCAAGTCCTTTTCAGGGCTTTGTGGAAACACAAGACGGCATTTCCTAGAATAACACAAGGTCATGCAGACACTACCCAGATGCGCGGCATGTCCTTTTAAGTATATCCACGGCAGGGCTTTCAAGCAAGGCTGGTAACGCACATCAGGACAATCACATCAATGTACAGCATCATTTCTGAATTCTTCACACATCATGGGCAATCTTAGGAGGAGGAGGGAGAATTTCCTACGCATTTAGTCCTCAGACTCCTCAGACACTTAAAGAACGACGATACCCGGCTTTGTCACCCCACGCTCCAAATAAATCAAAGTTGTCATGCTGGAGAAAGCCTAAAGTCTTCAGTGATACAACAGGCTTAAGCTAAACCAAACACAAGAATCCTTTCTCGGCGGCGACAGTATTCATCATAACATCTATAAGCTGTGTACACAATACGGAGTTCCTTTACGCAAGGCCACTGTGTTTACACATTAATAAAAGAGTAAGCTACATTGACTAAACAGTTTGGAAGTGAGGTAGCCTATCATGACCAATAACACACAAGTTACACTAGGATAACTTTATGATAAAACACAATTTACTTCATAGGCTACTGAATTAACTTTATTAGTGAGTAATCTCAGTCTTGACAGCCTGGCGTTATTTCTTGTTATGGACAAGCTCTTTTGATGGTAGATAGTGCTCCTCCGTTTGAGACAACATGTAACAAGTGATAGGACCTTAAAGTTTGCCCTGAAGACTCCCATAGTCCACCTTTGACCTTGCAGAAAAGTTGCTTTCTATTTTCAGTGGCTAGATGGCTAGGCCTACCTGGTAATTTTGCAATGCACATGAGTAAGGTAGGCAGCTTACTGAAGACTAGGCTATAACGTGCAGAGTATCCGCGATCCGCGTCAGCAATGTTTTAGTCGAAGACTTTATACACTTCCTTAACAATTCCTTACACAATAGCCTTGTAATACTGTTCAAACGTGTGTGCAAACAACACCATTGTGTTCATAAATGGCAGGCTATGAGTAGGCTTGTTCAATAAAAAAAAACATCCTCCAAAACGCCCCATTCATTTGGGTATGTCCCTGTAACGCACTTTTCGGGAATTTGCCTGTCTTGAAACAAGTTTTGCATTACGTTACTGACTCGGAAGAACACTCAACCACATTGCACAAAAAGAGAGATAAAAAAACCAAGTGTCCACTTACCTGTTCAGACTCTGAATCACCTGCAATGGAGGCCATGTTGAAGCAAATCCCGCGCTTGAATAATCAAAACTGTTCCGTCGGCGAGGAACCTTCTGAATATTCCATATAGATATTGAGGTATCCTATGGGTTGATATTGCTGTGTTTTCTGCGCTACTACAAAACTTATCAGTTTACATAAGACAATCCAGAGACAAATGTGATAGACAGACCACAACGCAAAGAACGCTTCTGAAAACGGCAACAGGTAAAGTCCACAGAAGAAGTCGCTGTCGAAGTTTGCTACTCAGTGCAAGGGCAGGGTGCAGTACGCTCACCGTAGAGCTATGCTTAGATGGACAGGCAGTGAGGTGGGAAGTGAAAGTTTGCATGTCACAAACACTTGATTTTACCAAGGTTTCGGAATAACATACAAATGTGTTTGCCTGTCAGTCTCTTAACTGTTTACAACTAATTTGTCTTCGGTGGTGTTACTGACTTTTTTTTACCCTCTTATTTAGTATAGCCTATGGCAAGAGGGTTTTGTTTGTTTTAGCCTATTTCATAATGTGTTGAATGCAACGAGAAGTGTTAAAGCCAAATAACATTTCCATGTCATATTCACTTTGCTTTTCCCTCGTGTTTATGTCACGGCGCACACTGGAAGTAACTCTGAAACCTGTAGAAATCTCATGTTGGATTTAACTGTTGTCCTCCCAGTAGTGAACACGAGAGGACGCTGCATCCTTTTTTTTGTTTGGACTTTGGACCTTGCAGCTTGATGTGCTTTCAAAATGACAATTATGAATTCAGTGTCTTCCATCTGTTCTCAGAGCATCCGCGAATTATTTGTAAGTGAATAATTTATAAGTATGGAGATGAGAATGGCGAAGAAAAAATATACAGAATACATATATATTTTATAAACTTTGGTAGCAGTATCAATGCAATTAATGTTTTAATTAACAGTAGCCTACACAAATAAATAATGCAGCTAAATAAATATTTCATTATACGTTAAAGAATGTTCTTGATTGTATGATTATTACAGTATTATAATGTTCTAACAAGCATAATCTGCACTGGCTTCATTTATCCACAAGATGTCATCAGTATTCAACTACAGACTGAGGCTCAAAGCATTAGTGGATGTCAGATGACTGTAAGTTAGTGGTCTAAATATTTTTGCTGGTTCTGATTTAGTAACCTTTGAAGACTTTCAACCGATTGTTTCACACATAAGGAGTTTACGTAACATTTTTTTTTTTTTTTTAAGCAAGACTTGATTGAACAACCTGACGTGTGGATTCATTGCCCAAGAATAAATTAAGCATTCCCTATTTTTGCATATTAATTTCCCCCTTTCCATGCTTAAGTTTCCATTGGAGTATAGTATGATATTATATAGCAGAGGAGGCAATAGAGCGAATCACACATAGCTTGCTTGCATGTGAAACTTGATCAATCCACTCTCCCACTTTCCTGTGCTTGACTTCAACAACCTGATCAAAACAAGGGTTGTGTGTTATTTGGCATCGGTCTACACAGAGGACAGAATGGGTGTTGTTGTTCAAATCATTACCTAAACAACAACAACAACAACACCCATTGCTGAACTGACTGACCTGAAAGGGACATTTGCCTTGACCCTGACCTTACAGTACTTGCTAACCAGATCAGCAGCAACCCCACAGGGACTCTCACCAGAGCACGACCTCACACAGCTTCAGATACCGGGTTAATGTGTCACACAGTCACACAAGGAACTTGTACACAACATGAAATTAAGTTCCTGTTTGTTGAAAATGTATTAGCCTTGGCCTACTCAATTACCACTTATCTGTATTAGTGTGTAGTGTGTGTGTGTGTGTGTGTGTGTGTGTGTGTGTGTGTGTGTGTGTGTGTATCCAGTGTGTCGTGTTCTGAATGCTACAGGATACCTGAATTTCCTGCGGGATAAATAAATACTATCTATCTATCTATCTATCTATCTATCTATCTATCTGTCTGTCTGTCTATCTAATTGCAAAGATCGGTGGTGGTGATGATGGTGATGGCACTGTGTTATAGTAATTGTAAAGTAAGGCATGCATTATACCCATCATGATGATGCATGCCTATAATACCATCATGATGATGCATGCCTATAATAAATAGCCACAATAAGTGAATAAGAAGTAACCATTATAGCTATTTATTGGTTGTTAAAAATAGTTGTGTAGGCCTACTTGAATTGGTAAATGCATTGTTTTGAATAAAGTGTTTATTTGTTTGCACGCATAGCATCTGCCCCTATATGATAGGCTAGCCTCCAGTAAATAAATAACAACTAAAGTGTCAGATAGTAGGCTATTGCTGTGCTGCATTTTTCCCGCATTCTACATCATAATTACGCGACATTAAATTACTTCAAATCAATAAACGTTTTTGTATTTATTGTGGCACCTTTTGCAGTGATATTTCAAATCTAATATTTTTCAGTATAGGCTAGATATTGTAGACTAATCAAAGACAGACTTAGTAGCTTTGCATAGCCTACAGTATGTGAGTCACGTCTCCTGTTTTCAGTTCTCCTGTATTCAGGCTAGTCGTTCACTCTCCATCTGATCTGCAACCACGTGATTGACCTTGGTAGCCTATTCAAAGCGCGAGTCAACGGTCCAGCTTCCACGTTGTTCCGGATGGACGGCGATCTGACCCCGCGCACGCACGATGATTACCGCGGGAGAACCGCAGGGACAGTGTGCAACCTGCCAGTCCGGCGCATTAGCGGAATCCTTAACTGACACTGACACACAAACCCCATCCTGTGGCACAGCACGGCACGCGAACGCGCCTCTGTCACAAGTCAAGTTACATAATGAGATTTTTTTTCCGTTCCCCATCTTTTCAAGGGGAGGGTGGAGTAAGCGCGCAGGTTGATCCTTGTAGGCCTTGTGGGTTTTATAAAATCCATGAGATTCTTTCAGTTATGATTAGTTTTACCCCTTGGAAAAGAATAAGCGACAACTCTTTTTAGGTCTGTAGGTCTAGCCTACATACTGCTCTAGATGTCAATTTTTCTGGGTAGCCTAGTGTGTATGTGTGTGAGTGTGAGAGTAGGCCTGCTTAATTCAGTGTTCTTTAAGTGTTCTGAGTTATGAACCTAATATTTCTGCGCATATTTCAGCCTTTCCATTCTGCAAAGCAGAAAAGAAGCCATGTATAAGTTTGCAGAAAGCACACAAAGCTGTATTAATAGAAATACACTATGAGCCAATCCTTAGTCCCTCTAGTACACCTTGTTGGACGAACTAGCAGCTATATTGTTGAGTGAACTGTGCATTGAAAAATGAAACTGAAAGGAAATTACTATGCCCCATTTAATTATTAATGGTATATTATGACTTATTCCTATCCCTATCAATAGCACTTGGTGACCTGGAACAACATAGATTGATTCACAATAGATTTCCCCTTTAAATGTGGCCTATCTATGCCCTCAAACCTCAGAGATCCCTATGGGCCCTCTCTCATTGTATATTTCCTCACAGATAGTATCAGTCTTCCTGGATTCTTATAAATAGACAAGCTTAGTACAGCCAAGCTTGAACAGGCTTTTAGATTGCTGAGAGAGATAGCGACAGAGGTCTAGAAAAATAATAACTCTCAGTATCTGACAGGGCTAAAGGAAAACTGCCTGTCAGTATTCACCATAACAAACATTTATAGAATATTTATAGAACATTTATATTATGGTTATACCTAATTCATTTTTCTATCATGATTATCTTCTCAAGGAATCATTTCATAGAGAAAGACAGTAGCCTAGTCCTGGAAATGAATACACAAACAAAGCAATTACATAAAATCAATCATTTATTCAACAATAGTTCCATTTTAAAAAATAAATTAATTAACATCCAACATAAAGGATAATGACCAGCAAGATCAAAGGCCTTTTAACAGCATGAACCGAATGAACCAGCCATCCAGTTATTAGCAGCTAACAATATTCACTGACAAGTTTTGCAGTTCTTACCATAATAAAAATGAAATCAAAACAATCACATGGTTTTTATCTAGTGAGAGTGTAATTCTACATTTTATCGCTTTGGTTAATAACTAAAGAGGACCTACTGTAACCATACTGATAACATACTCTCATCTTCATTTTTTTCCCCACCTCCTTTTTTTTTTTTTTTTTTTAATTTTCAAGTAACAGGTTTCCCTTCTCTGAATGGGCAGAATGTTTTTGCTTTTTTTCTCTTCTTTTTCTTAAAAAAACAAACAAAAAAACATCTACAAGTAGCTTTGCCCGGTGGGTTTACGTACAGAATACATTACATCTTGACGTGGTTTACAGCACACACACACAGATAGCCTAGCACTCACAGCTGACTGGGCAGCCACTGCGGAGCGGGGAGAAGTTTCTAGAGGGTGTCACTGGATTCAAGTTAGTGGGAATGAAGAGTTAGAAAATCATATAGAAACCAAACATTGAATGATTTTATCAACTGGAATTGCATGCCTCAATCAAATCAATGTTTTTCAGACCTTGGTCAATAGGTCTTTCTGGTTAACCTCATTCTAAAAGATCACAGAAATACAGGCTACATCATAGGCCTATGTGTTGATACGAAAAAAACTACATTCTTTACAGTAAGGAATTGATGAGAAGACAAGAGCAATTAATATTGATTAATAAAAGTCTATCAATTCCCACCAGTGAGTGGTCAGTGCTAATTTTTCTCGCCATCTTCATCAATGCCGTTCCACCCGGTGGAATATCCGACTGCGATGGATATTAGCTGTCAATAGAAACTCATCCCCTGGGCAGACTTTGAAGCTAGCCGAGCACACCCGCATTGCTGCCCATTCATCCTCAGAAAAGCGCACAGTCACCAGTACCGTATGTGTGTGAACCACCAGCAACAGACATAGGCAGTACATGTGTATATTCATCTTCAGCAGTACAGCAATACATTTCATCTCTCGAGACCACGACAGTCCCTTTAGGAGTGTGAAGCAAATTAAGTTACAATCTACCAGTATGTAACTTCTAGTACAATGATGGTAATGGTAGTATATGCAAGTAGTGGATATAGATTTTTTTAGTTTTTTTTTGTTAAATGTATGTTATATAAGTGTATATTTTTATACATTTTTGTTTTATGCTTATAAGATTTGTCATTAGTTAAAGGAAAAGTCCGGCATAAAACAACCCATATCCCTGTTGCTTGACCTTAGTGACCTTAATATTGGATATATTGGAAATATTAGATATACAAATTTGTTAACTGGTTATTAACACTAACTGAAAGGGGCATGGAAATCTGAAAATGAAACTGAGTTTCCTTGCCCACAATAGTTAGCGTTACAATTTCGCAGAGATTTAGATTCTTGCTATAGCTCAAATTACCAGGTCCCTCGCAGTGAGTTCAAGCAACCGGGACATGGGTTGCCTCATAGCGGAACTTTCCTTTAAGATCCATGTTCAAGTAAACCCTGAACTCATAGTGTAATAGTGCTAAGCCCTTCTAATGTTTAAGAGTTGATTCTTGAGAGACCTTTTTTAACGGTCAATACTGTGCTACAATAAAGGACAGAGATTTGTAGAAAAATAAGAGACTATGTGCAGCGGCTCTAGAACATGGCGGGAATAGAGAGGATAGGTAAGTTAGTCCCTGGCACTGGAGTGGGTATATTATTTGCTGCTGCATTAGAACAGGTTAGAACCGAGGAGTTCTCAGTCTCGTTCCTACAGGTTCCCTACTTTGCACTAGGCTCCACCCTTTGCGTCAAGCTATGACCCCATTTGACTCGTAGCTAGCTTCATGCTTTTGAGTGGCCCCTGTCAGGCTTTTTATTAGCCAATCAGAAGCATTGATGTTCATTTTAGTCAGGCACTCAGCCAATCAAAAGTGCCCTTGCTGAGTTGGGTACTTAGGCAGTGCAAGGAGAGGCTGAGCAGGAGCAAGACTGGGAACTCCCCTGAGTTTTAAGCCTAGTTTGTGCTCAACTTCCTTACATACATTACATGGATACGTCTGGATCATCCATTGTTGTTTGTTTGTTGTTACTGAACAAAGTGGCGGACGAAACGGACTCATATGTTTCTGCATGTGTTGTTGTTTTACGTTGAGCACAAATTAGGCCTTATATTATAAAGAGAGTTATTGCATTGAAGAACCTGACTCAGCGATTAGGGCTGGTGCCTTGGAGGCTGTTGTACATCATACACTGACGTGACGACCACAAACAAACACACACAGGATTACATCCATGAAGGTTTGACAGCAACTATTGGAGGCCTACGCCACCTCATCAGCTCCGAGTAGTAGTAGTAGTAGTAGTAGTAGTAGTGGTTCAAGAGCTTTGGCTAGAGAGTGCCAGCGACAACAGGGCCTCAGATTTCTGTGTAAAAGGCCCCGAGAAGACATTTAGTAGGTATACAAAAAGCCACTGCAGAGAGCGTGAAAGCGTACAGAGCACTTGAATGACGTTTTTCGAGTTTATGTATGAATAGCTACACCACTAGCTAATTGCTAATGCTAATGCTAACATCACACTGGGGCTAACTAAAAAAAGTGCTGGATTTTTTTTTCTTTTTCTTTTTTTTCAGGAAGCTGTTGTTTTTACACTATACTTTCAGTAGGAACACTTCCTTTAGGGTGCCTATAATGGCTTAGGGTCAAGAGTCAAGGGTCAAAAGTTTGGAGGAAAAGGCCAGCATTTCTAAGTTAAACAGCAAAGATTGCACAAAAAGTTCAAAAATAAAATAAAATAAAATAGGAGAAGTGCAACAATAAGCAGTAATACAATCACCAGCCATCCAATGCAGCAATAGGTGGCTGGGAAGAGAGAATGTTGGAGCCTTGCAAATGCGCTATGATTGGCCAGGCTGAATTGTCTGGACACATGGATTGTGCTTGTGATTGGTTCATTTTGGTGGGTTAGGAGGGTCTTACAGGTACCAGCCGGCCCCCTCACCTCTTATTGGATAGAAGGAGGGAAGGACAGTGCATTATTCTGTTCTACATCCTCAGAGACAGGATATACTAATGATGGCAAACACTCAATTCAGTGCAGGTGCCCTTGTGCCCTTCAACATGCATTCTCTCTCTCTCTCTCTCTCTCTCTCTCTCTCTCCTTTCTCCCTTCCACCCCTCTTTCTCTCCCTTCATAACGTCCTCTACTTTAAGCACCAATGGCGGCTGGGTAGGCCTAATGCTAGGACCAGGCATCTGCCCTCACCCAATTATCCAAAGAAATTAGATCTAAAAGAAACCAATTCAATAATGTGACAAAACTATACTGAAATGACTAAAGAAACATGTAATAATATACAGTGTGCCTTTTAGTCAGCAGACAGATTTTAAACTGTATTTGGTGGATAGGTTTACTTCCTGGATCAGGGGAGACCTAAAATCTCTTTCTGGAAGAAAAAGCAAACAGGATTGTGAGGCTAGTCTTTGCTGAGCAGTTAATTGAAAGGCTAAAGGATTGGCATTTGAAGGCACAACAACGCGGTGAGGAGAGGAGCAAAAGAAAAGTTCATGACCAGAATTACAAATGGCAACATTTTGTGGAAAATGTTGTCTTTGAGATGTCTCCCTGTACACATAAAGACAGTAGTAGCTCAAAAACAAACTAAACTTTTCTAAGTCAGGGTATCGCTGCAGGGAGAGTAGCCAATATTGGCTTCACTATCCATAGATATTGGTACTGAGATGTTGGACTTTAATAAGTTGGTGAGAGATTAGCTGGCCAGAAGGGAAAGGCAAAAAAATTCTCTGTTCAAGTAGTGCTACTGGCCAAATACTGGTCCAATGCGCTTCTTCCTCTTTTTTTTTTTTTTTTGGTTAGATTATTATTATTATTTTTTTAAACCTGTCACAGAACTTTAGCTCCAGCCGCCATTGTGTAGCATTTTCTCTCACTCTCCCTCTTTCTCCTCCTCTCTCATCTCTCTCCTCTTTCTCTCTCCCTCACACACACACACACACACACACACACACACACACACACACACACACCAGGCACACAAGAAGCACCAGTTATTCCCTCACCTTCTCTCTCTCTCATTCTACCTCTACCTGTCTCTCTCTCCATCCCTCCTTCCTCCTTCTCCCCTCCTCCTCTCTCTCTCTCTCTCGCTCTCTCTCTTCCTCACCCTACAGCAGGGGAGGCGCGCCAGAAGCACCAGCGCCGTCTGGAGTGATGTTTGTTGAGGACCACGTCCTCCTTCTCCCTCTCCTTCTTCATGCGCTGGTAGTGGTCCTCCTCCTTCAGGTACCACACAGGGGGCCAGCGGTGCTTCTCAAAGTACTCCTGGTTCTCTGCAGAAGGAACATGGACACCACACACAACACGCCCAGTCAATGAACACATATTTTTAAAGGGTCTAAAGGCAACTTTTTGCCTCTGTTTGAAGTGTCCTTTCTATCAGGAAATTAGTTTTGGACTATGTCCAAATGAAATTGGATGTCATATAGTCATATGAAGGGTGGAGAAATACTTGGAACAAAGGAAAGCATTCTCCACGATTTGGTAGACTGTCAATCCGGTGCAGCCAGGATAGGATCAAATCAATGAAAGGGAGAGCACCTCGAAGGACTCTAAGGAAGATGTAGCTATACTTCGAAACTTTATTCATACATTATGCATCGTCAAATAAAAAGTTAAAAACTTAATTAGTCATCTGTGTTGCACCAGCACTCTCCCTTTCGTGGATAAATGTTAGTTTTAAATAAATGTTAGTTTTATTCCCAGCAGTCATCCAGGATATGCACTGTCAAGTTCTGGGAAGGGGGGTAGGAAAGCACCTCAAAATAATAGAAAGTCTAGTTACAGCATGATGATTTCAAAATCGACATTTTTCTTCCTTTGTATTGTTACAGTATAGAATTATTCAGCTCTCAGGGATGCTCAGAGACAGCTGGGAAAGGCTATCAAAAACTCATCAGGCAGACAGATGGCGAATTGGAACCAGAAGGTCACATTACAGTTGTTAGAGCTGTTTCCCTTGCACTGTCTACATGCAAAAATATAATTAAAAAACCCACAAACACAAAGCAGAGATTAGATTATCTAGGCTAAATCTTTAGAGTCGCTAGACTTTTTTTTTAAATTTCATCTAAAAAATAAAACCTTTTCAGAGACTGAAAATGATGTGTGTGTGTGGACAAAAAACATTTTTTTAACTGATACTCTGCCTACAGCCCAAGAAGCGGAGAGGGAAAAGTGAACTTGTGTGTGAGGGATGACACCAGCACTGGCCCCAGATGCATAATTTCATCCATATTATGGGTTACTGTAAATATGTCAAGGATAACAAGGACAGGGTGCTGTAATGAAAGTGACATGCAGATTTTTCCATTTCCCCTTTTCCAAGAGGAATATTTTTCTTGGACCTGGGACAACAAAATCAAATGTCAAAAGTTTTGAGGTTTTCTTCTTGAGGGTCTCTCTTACCTGGTGACTTGGACTTGATTTCTTTGCGGTAATTGGCACAAACGCTGTTGTAGTGTGTACAAATATGATGCAAGCACCAGGCGGCTAACTGATTAGCATTGTGGAACTGTAAGAAGAAACATACAAACAAACAAACAAACAAATAAAAACATGAACTTAGCCACCACATTGCTAACTCTTCCAGTAAGACTGTGTAGTGTTTACACACACACACACACACACACACACACACACACACACACACACACACACACACACACACTGTAGTGACAGTTTCCATCTTCATCAGTCACTGAGTTTCCAACTCTTGCTGATCCCTTAATCTGGGCTCTAAGCATCTCGATTGAACTACATAACAGTGCTAGCCTACAACCCATACTCAGCATTCAGGCTAACACTTGTTTACACACACTCTATCACACATAAGTACCTTTGAGAACACAACATGTAAAAGTGTGTTTGTAAATAGACCTAGTACAGCTATTAGGATGTTATTAATGGCATGTTACATAGATTTGTATGACTGTGATTATTATGTGATATGAACATTATTTGTTAACATAGTTTGTACATGTAGTTACATTTGAACATAATGGTAGCCTATGTACTAAATAAATATGATGTAAGACAAGTGGCAAATGCAATGCAGGAAACTAAACAAACTAAATGTGTTTTGTGACTGATCAGAGATCTGTGGGTGTGTGTGTGTGTGTGTGTGTGTGTGTGTGTGTGTGTGTGTGTGTGTGTGTGTGTGGAGCAGAAGTGTGTGACTGGGTGATCTAATCCACTGACCTGGGCCAGCTCCACATAGGTCAGCACCTCTCCATCTATATCCTGGCCGTCTCTCTGGCCCTTCACCAGGTCGTTTACAGCATACTGCTCTGTAGGGAGAGAGAGGAGTAGAACACGACTTTCACTTACAGTTGGCTTTACCATTGGATTTGCTTGCATTTTTACCTTTTTACTCAAGAATCAGGAAAGGAGGCCGCCTCCTTTCCTGATTCTTGACTGTATAAATGCTGGGCCAGCACTCTTAAAAAATTACAAAAAGTCTCTTGAGTGAAGCCTGCTCCCATCCTTCTGAACTTACCTTTTTACTCATCATTTTACTTTATGTAAATATTCATTTTCCTTACATGTTTATTTCCAAAGTGTATTTGTTTTGCTTTTTCATTTCATATCTGTATCTGTATCTGTATCTGTGTCTCTTTGAATGTATAATTTTGTCTTCTTTTCCCTCGGTTTTAATTTCAAACACCTCCCAAAAAAGCCAAAGGTTTCCTAATTTATAACCTGAGATATCTGCCACCATGTATTACTCGGAGTTCATTTCGGTGCTTTTCTGATGTGCAAACACACACACACACACACACACACACACACACACACACACACACACACACACACACACACACACCCACACACACACACACACACACGCACACACACACACACACTATATTCATTTGCTCTCAGTGTTCCAGGTGTGAGTTTAAAGCAAGGTGTTGCAGTGAAGAGCTCCAAGTGTTATAATAATACTGAAGGGTACTTAAGTGCTTGCTTCAGTAAATGCAGATTATTGCTCCCATAGAATCCCCATAGAAAGTGCTAATAGCACAGCTGTGCTGAGTAGACGTGTGTGTGTGTGTGTGTGTGTGTGTGTGTGTGTGTGTGTGTGTGTGTGTGTGTGTGTGTGTGTGTGTGTGTGTGTGTGTGCTAAATGTGTGTGTGTGTGTGTGTGTGTGTGTGTGTGTATGGCAGTGCATGGGTGTGTGTGTGTGTGTGTGTGTGCGTTATGGTGTGAAGCTTCCTGTCTGAGTAGCAGAAGGCACAAAAGCGACAGAAAAGCTCCTTCGGATTTTCGTCAAGGCGGCATCGCTATAAAAAGATGTTGGCAGCAAACAAGGCAGCCCGAAAGGGAACCGTATGGATCAAACCGATCCAAATCCACCCCTCACACACACACACACACACACACACACACACACACACACACACACACACACACACACACACACACACAACCTCTCCTACCATCCCCGCCCTTAGCACTTATGGAGCTGCGAACACCTGCTGGAGAGACCCACCTGTTAGAGGGATGGAATGCTGAGAGAAAGTGTGTGCGTGTGTGCATGTGCTTGTGTGTGAGTGTTTGTCTGTGTGTGTGTGTGTATGTATGAGTGTGTCTGTGTGTGTATGTATGTCCATGAGAGTGTGTGTGCATGTGCTTGTGTGTGAGAGTTTGTCTGTGTGTCTGTGTGTGTGTGTATGAGTGTATGTGTGTGTGTGTGTCCATGAGAGTGTGTGTGTATGTGTGTGTGTGTGTGTGTGTGTGTGTGTGTGTGTGTGTGTATGAGTGTGTGTGTGTGTGTGTGTGTCCATGAGAGTGTGTGTGTATGTGTGTATGAGTGTGTGTGTGTGTGTGTGTGAGTGTGTGTGTGTGTATGAGAGAGAGAGTGGGAGAGCTGCTGGAGAGGCTACCTGTGAGGGCGATGAGTCTGTTGGCCAGGGCGATGAGTGTGTGTGTGTGTATGTGTGTGTGTGTGTCCATGAGAGTGTGTGTGCTACCTGTGAGAGCGATGAGGCGGGGAAGGCACAGTCTGTTGGCCAGGGCGATGAGCTCCATGGGGTCCAGGTCGGCCATGGGAGAGAGCTGGTTGGTGTACAGATACTCCAGCACGGCCTGCATGCATGCCCGACTGGTGCTGGGGATGGAGACCTGCCCACACACACACACACACACACACACACACACACACACACACACACACACAGATTCAGACAGGTGGGCGGATGTACTCTCTCTCACACACACACACACACACACACACACACACATACAGTACACAAGCGATACACACACACTCATAAACACACATATGAATTCATATAGGTTGGTGGGTAAACACATACAGACATGCAGCCCACACACAGATACAGTACATAGGCCTACATGGGAATGTATTTCCACACAAACACACACACATGTAAAATAAACACACACAGGAAGGAATCAGTCGCCACCCTTGTCTATCCTGCTGCCTGTGTGATCCAGGCACCGGCTGTTGGATTATGGGATGGTGGAGTTGTGTGTTGACGCTTGGCTCTCTGGGTGTTAATGACTGTGAAGGCTTGTGGGTATTTCAGTGCTGAAGCCTCTGACAGCTTTGAAAAAGATGCAGTGCTAAGACTAGACACACTTGGTTGCCACAACACCTCTTGCTCTCCTATCCTCTCTCTCTCTTTTTTCTCTCTCTTGCTTTATCTTTCTCTTTCTTCCCCCGCCCTCTCTCTCTCTCTCACTCTCTATTGCTCTCGCTCTTCCTCCATTCTCCTCTCTCTCTTGTCTCTATCTTTCTCCCTCTCC
>JAODXP020000032.1:17505868-17530868 GCA_027497455.2 Sardinella longiceps | reverse complement strand
CTCCTAAAGGGCCCGCCTGGGGCCCTGGTAAGTCAGTTCCTCCCGTTCCCCCAACTATAACGCCCCTGCCTCTACCACATCCAACCCCATCACCTACCCAACCCTACTCCCTTGACCACCCTGACCCCCCATATCCCACCACCCACCCTCACCTACACCACCCAAACCCCCTACCCCACCCTACCCTACTCCACACCACCCTTTCCCCTACTCCACCTTGCCTCCTGCCCCAGCCAATCTCAGGTGGAGCCATCTCAAAAATGGGAGGCTGTTTTTTTGAGAGATTTTTTTTTTGTTTTTTTGGGTTTCATTTTTTCCAAACTCACCTCATGGTTGGAGCTCTCCATGAAGGAGCCGCCGAACAGCGCCGCCATCCACTCACAGCTGGAGATCAACAAGGGTTTATGGGCGTTGATGGTGCCGTCGTCCAACCTGAAGACCACATCTGGAGGGAAGGAACAACCAAAAACTCACTCACTCACTCACATCACTATACGTAATAAGGGTAAGGATGTTGAAAAGAGAGAAGGGAAATAGTTTGCTGGAACTTACCAACTATTAAAGTAAATTCCAAGTATTGACTGAAATATTAGCCTTACTGCTATTTTGCTAAATGTCTTCAGTTATTTGGTTAATATGGTGGTTGGCTATACTTTAGAATGTAAACATTTTCCTCATCCACTCCTCACCAGTGAACTTGTTCTTGGTCAGACATTCCTTGATGCGGTTGGCCTTCCTCACGTGGAAGGCTTTGGTGATCTCCTGATTCATGAAGCCCTCTTTGTTCATGATGTTCTCCACCATCATCCGCAGGTCAAACACCTCCAGGATCTCGGCGATCTGCGCCACCTTCATCAGGTCCCGCTCGTCCTCGTCCAGCTCGCCCGTGTACAGGAAGCGAAGCACGGCACTGAACGGACCCAGCTGGATGGAGCTGTCCATCTTGACCACTGTCATCGGAGCGGCAGCGCCTGTCACGGGGCTGGTGACCGCTTCGCGATGGATGCTGTAGAATGCTTTGCTCCATGAGGCGAGTGAGAGCTTGGTTCGCCGGTGCTTTCCGCTAAAACTGACCACGCGCAGCGTTCCGTCGCTCTTAGACGCACGCAGCGAGCATGGCGACAGGTCAGCATGGGCGGACGCCTCCTCCTCCGTATCCAAGCTCAGCGTACGCATCAGGTGGGCGTCCCGCGCATTACCCCCAGAGGCAGACGCACCACTCGCACCTCCTCCAACGCCACCACCGGCGACGCCGGTTCCTCGGGTTCGGTCGGTGACGACCAGGCAGTGAGACTCCTCGGTCAGATCCATCTGGAAGAGGTCGTAGAATTTAGAGGAGGACGTGGACAGGTAGATACGGTGGGCGAAGACTCGTATGTGCTCCTGAAGCACAAACACCACGTCGGCGCACAGCGGGCTGTCCAGCAGCTGCCGCGGGCCCTCACGGTTCCGCGGGGCAACCCCATAGCCCTCGGGGATCTTGATGAGAGGGGGCGGGGCTTTGGGCGGCAGGAAGGGAGCTTGGAGAAGAGGCTTCTGGACTTTACGCAGGTGCGACTTCCAGAACTGAAGGTGGCGACGGGAGATGAGGGCAGCACGGATGGCGTTGTCGAAGATGTCTTTGATGCCGAACTGGTCGAAGACGCTGGTCTCGTAGTAGGGAATGCCCAGCTCTTTGGCCACCTCGCGCCCACTCTCTGGAGGAAGGATATCCCCGGGTTTGATTGGCCTGCAGAGGTATCATTTACAGGAAAAAATATATTTAGATACATTTGAAAACATTTGATTTAAAGAGGTTAATAAAACAGAAGAGTGAAATGAATGTCTTTTATTACTAAATGCTTCATGGTGTGCACTTTATTTACTGTTTGATGCAGAACATTGCAAATAGTTATTGCCCATTCAATCACTCAATGCATGATGCTTGAGAAAGTCTTTGTGTGTGTCTGTGTGTGTGCTTGCCTGTGCACACACGTATGGGATGTGTGTGTGTGTGTGTGTGTGTGTGTGTGTGTGTGTGTGTGTGTGTGTGTGTGTGTGTGTGTGTGTGTGTACTTGCCTGTGTACGCACGTATGACAGTGTATGGATGTGTCTGTGTGTGTGTGTGTGTGTGTGTGTGTGTGTGCCTGTCTGTCTATCTGTCTACAATACCTAAAAATAACAATTCCCCAAACTACTCAGGAGGCAGCAGGCATGCCCTTACAACCCCTCCATGTCTGTCGCCTGTCTAAAACAACCGCCGCAAGGTCGACAACGTGAACCGTGAATCTATGACCTTTGACCTCCCCCGTACCTCGCCAGGGGCCGTCTGGCGCGATTGACGGCCTCCAGGTCAGCGTAGCGCAGGTCCAGCTGGCAGCCGACCAGGATGACGGGCGTGCGGGGGCAGAAGTGCTTAATCTCCAGGTACCACATCGTCTTGACGTGGTGCAGCGAGTTGGGGTTAGCGATGGAGAAACAGAGGACAACCACGTCCGACCTTCAGAGGAAAGAGAGAGATGGAAAGAGAGAGGGATAAAGAGAGAAAGAGAGAGAGAGAGAGAGAGAGAGAGAGAGAGGGAGAGAGAGAGAGAGTAGGGTGCAGTAGAGTGAAAGTGGGATAGGGCGAGAGAGAGAGAGAGAGAGAGAGAGAGAAAGTGGGATAGAGTGATTGAGTGAAGAGAGAGATGTACAGACAGAAAGAGAGAGAGAGAGAGAGAGAGAGAGAGAGAGAGAGAGAGAGAGAGAGAGAGAGAGAGTTAAAGTGGGATAGAGCGAGAGAGAAAGTGGGATAGAGTGATTGAGTGAAGAGAGGGATGTACAGACAGAGAGAGAGAATAGAGTGCAGTAAAATGAAAGTGGGATAAGGTGACAGAGGGAAGAGAGAAGGAGAGAGAGAGAAGGAAAGACAGCAAAAGCAGTTGAAGAGATAAGAAAGATATGAGAGAGAGGTGAGGTGGGGTGGGGAGTTGGAAAAAGAAAGTAGATTGATTAGTTTTTATGCCAACCTTATGTCTACCAAACACACCAAACTGTCCAATCAACACGAGGGCAAGACAACACCATCGATGAGTGCATGCTACAGAGACTAACAGTCCAAAGTGTCAGACAAATCCAAACCACGGTCAAGGTGCCAAGCGTTACCCATAGCAACGCCACAGTCCTCAGCAAAGAGGCGGGTGGTGCCAGGTGGGCATGCAGTTGGTAGGTTCATGGGCGGGCACCACACACGCAATGCCAGCCACCCAAAAATGGCCGCCACATTGAACCGGACAAAGAGAGAGAGGGCAGAACAGATCAGGTCATGTGGCCTGTAGGTTGAACACACCCAGACAAACATCGCTCTGGGAAAAGGATGAGTGGGGGGAGTCTGACTCAGCACAAATGGTACATATGATACACGTGTAGAGTAGTGCTTTTTTCAAGCAGTCTTGTTCAAAGACCATTGCTTATAGTAAAACAAACAAACAAACTGAATAAAACAGCAAACAAACAAACCAACAAACAAATAAACAAACAAAGCAAACCAAGAGGTAACGTTATTCATGCACAAATACAAACAACATTGCTGGCATACCTGAGGTTAGCAAACTCTGCTCTGAATCCTCACACTCCACTCCAAAAAAAAAAATTTTTTTTTTAAAAAAAACAGGAAAACAAATAGGCAAAGAACAAAACAAAACAAAAACAAACAACAAAAATAACAAACAAACAAAAAAAGTCAATCAAATGCATGGTCAGTGGTTTGGGTCATCTGCATACTGAAGAGGAGATTTTGTGCACCAAGTCCAAGCAGACAGAGTCAGACTCTGTTGACCCTACTAGGCCAGGGGGTATTCCAAGAAGGTGGTTAGATGTCAAACCTGGGTAGATTCAGACAGATGTAGTGGTAACCCTGATTACAGAAGACCTGGAGTTCTTAAAGGAGAAAGCCGGCGTGAATCAACACGTAGTCCTACTGTTTTGTAGTGCCAAGCGCTATTGTTAGCCACCTCAATCACTGGATTTCATGCAAGGCAGACTGAGATAGCGAAACGGCAGCTAACGTTAACAGAATGGGGCATTTCAAAATGAAAGCAAATTGATTAGGTTTCGTTTTTGACATGCCTCATTCACTTAGTGTTAGCTGCCGTTTCGCAAACTCGGTCTACGATGCATAAAATTTTATCATTGAGGTGGCTTTCAGTAGCGCTTAGCAGTATAAAACAGCAGGGCTTGGTGTTGATTCATGCCGGATTATACCTTTAATTTCCTAACTAAAAAAGGACAGCAGACTACACTATTAGAAGGTTTACCATTTCCTCCGGCTTAACTTACCCAGGTTTACCACTTAGGTTAACCCAGAGGTTCTCAAACTTTCTCTGTCCTTCCCCACTTTGGAAGGCAGAGGATTTTCACGAAAGGCTCAATTTGCGCAATTTTTTTTGTCTGTGTTAGGATTTTCATGTTACTAATTCAAAGCCAAATTTCTCTTGAACCCCTCACCACAGCAACTAGCAAATAACACCATTGGAAAGCTCAATTTACTGTCATATGCGCATATCTGACAAATAGCTGTGAATTCGGGGGGCATGGTGCGACAACGGTCAATTGCAAAGAGATGTCTGGCGCCCCACCTGTCATGTGTCTGCGCCCCACTAGTGGGGCCCGGCCCACAGTTTGAGAAACACTGGGCTAACCACCTACTTGGAATACCCCCCAGATCCAACCTCAATCTGAGCCAGATTTAAGCTAGCTTGGTAGGTAAGAGTCTTTTATTCTTGAACTCTTGATAGACATATGTTTAGGCTACTTGGCAGTTGGCAGTATTTAAACTTTAAACCTGCTGATTCTGTGCCTTTAATTTCTCTTCATTGATTTGGAGATGAAAAAAAGAATCTACTTTGTATATGAAGCAAACCAGGCGTCCGTTTCCGAAAAGCATAGTTGCTAACTAAGTTGCAACTTAGTTAATCGGCAATGGGAAATTACATTGCAACCAACATACTTGCTAGCTTAGTTAGCAACTCTGCTTTTTCGGAAACCGACACCAGAGCCTATGGAGAGTTGCCTGACAAGTACTGTGGCGAAAAGCAATACTGAGCAGAGACAGTAGGTGGCGCTAGCCTGGCTACATTCAAGCCAGATTTGGCCCAGATCTGGGTCAAATCTCTCCTAGAGTAATAACCACAGCTGTCTGGAAGAGCTGGGGCTGGGCTAGGCTGTTTTTTTTTTTTGTTTTTTTGTTTTTCCGCCGGCAGTGTGTGAACGGCGAGAGCAGTGGATAATCACAGAAAATGAATGGTGCTGTCGGGAGGATGCTACTCAGTCAAAGCACTTACTGGTTCCCTCCCAGCCCTCCTGATTAAACACCAAACACAGCCCTAAAAACACATAAGCATAAACACACAGAGCATGGCTACATCTTGCCCTTAGAATATACTGTAAACACAAAGAGGAACAAGTAAAACACATTATAGAAACAAACCAAATAATTAAAATAGTAGCCAATGGTGTCATTTGCTTTGATTTGTTTTGTGTTTTTTTTTTTTTTGGCTGACAGTAGTTGTATTCAAGTAGTAACTAACCTCAGTAATTTGAGTGTGTATTACTGTAATGTGTGTGTGTGTGTGTGTGTGTGTGTGTGTGTGTGTGTGTGTGTGTGTGTGTGTGTGTGTGTGTGTGTGTGTAAAACTTTACTGAGTTGTATGTTGATATAGTAAACAAAAAAAAAAATACATATGAGAAATTGCTGCCCAGTAGTTACTCTCATTCAACACTGACTAGCCTAACATCTGAGCAAGCTGAAGACAAACTGTCAACTTGGCCTCTTCACTACTGAACGCAAGCAGCTGACTCTCACACCAACCACGAGATCAGACAAAAATCGATGCGCTTCTGGGCGAAACACGGCACAAGCTGGAGAGAGAACAACAGCACTCGAGAGTCCAGTCGAGAGGACTAGAGGAGCCCCTCCTCAACGCAAATCTTTCCAGGTCAGCATGTCTGCAGCAGGAACATGTCAATACAACAGGATGTCAAATCGAAATGTGTGTGTGTGTGTGTGTGTGTGTGTGTGTGTGTGTGTATGTGTGTGTGTGTGTGTGTGTGTGTGTGAATGTGTGTGTGTGTGTGTGTGTGTGTGTGTGTGTGTGTACACGTGTGTGTGTCTGTAAGACAGCAACAGCAGAGGTCTGTTTGGATTTAGACCGATGTGGTCGTCACATCACATCAGACAACCGGGATTCAAGGGAAAGAAAGCAAGTGGCCCTGCCTTTTCTCAGGGGGAGAGAGAGCAGCGGGCCTCCAGTACCCTCTCTGAGTGACTCACACACACACACACACACACACACACCACAGGGCAGCTGGCTGCTGACGACTGATAACTGCAGTGGTTAAAATTTAAAGACCCAAGGTGTCCCTAATGTAGTCCCTAAGCAGAGGCCCTAAAATGTGAAGTGGGTCCTCTCTGGGTTACCTCTACAGAACACGCAACCAAACCACACACCTGATATCACCTGATAGCAAAAACTGCAGCAGTGGATGAACATGGTGGAAGTGGAAATTATGCAAGTGCAAGCTTGTCAGCCGAAGTAGTAGCATTAAAAAAACACAATTACTTAGCCTATCTGTATGAAAGACAATTGGTTTACAGTATGTTTCCCAAATGCTTATTTGCTAATGGGAAATAGCATTGAAACCAACAAAGTTGCAAACTTAGTTAGCAACTATGCTTTTGGAAAATCAGACCCCTAATTTGTTTGTTTGTTTGTTTGTTTGTTGATTTGTTGTTGTTGTTGTTGTTGAGTTGAGTGTTCTTATCTGGTTCACTGTGTTCTTTTCTCTCCTCCTCATTCATTTATCACAACCTCACACGCTCTCTCATTGGCCACTCCTTTTTGGCCCATCTCCCCCACCATCCTCCTCCCTTCCCTCACTCTCTTCCTCCTCTCTCTCTCTCTCTCTCTCTCTCTCTCTCTCCCCCTCTCTCTCTCTCTCTGTTACACCCTTTCTGCCTTTCAACTTTGCCTCACTTTTCTGTCTAGCCTACCTCTGTCTCTTTTCTTTCTCCCCCTGTTGTTCACTGTCTGCTCTCTCGCTCTATCTCACCACACACTCTCTTTTTCTCTCTCTCTCACTCACTAACTTACTCACTCTCTTTCTCTCTCTCTCTCTCTCTATCCCCATCTTTTTCACATCATCACTGCGTTCCTTTTTCTTTGTTCTTAATTAATGCACTAGAGCGTCCTGGGAGCATTCTTCAAACAACAGGAAGCGCCCTCTCAAAAAATATGAACACACACACATATACACACTCTCTCGCACGCACGCACGCACGCACACACACACGCACACACACACACACACACACACACACACACACAATCATCTCCAGGGAAGCCGACGAACGAGTAAGAGTGTGTGAGTGTTGGCGCAACACCAGGGGCAGGACAGCAGTTCACTCTAAAAGGCTCTGAACACGAGCCCACTCTTCCCCTCTCTGCTCACCTGAAATCACCGGGAGTTCAAGACGGCAGTCGCAGTCGGCAGACTCAAAACATCTCAGACACACACCCCCTTCACTTAACAGGCGAAGGACGTCCCAAAAATAACTTTGCTTTCCAAGAGTGGCAGAATTCTAATGCCCCAACTCCCCCAGGTCCTAAGCCCTAGGCCTAGACACATTGAAGACTACCTTTTGAGGTTGGCTCAAACTCATGTCTATTAAGTCTTTGAGAGTTTCAAGGGTTTTGGGGTAAGGGTAGGGTATTGGCATGCAGCCATCCCTTGTGCAATGGGTATGGACTTGTTTTTTGAGTTGCGTGTGTGTAAAGAAGACAGCGGGGCTTACACACACACAGTAGGGGCTTGTCAGTTGAATGACGAGGATGAGTAAGGACTTTCCGCAGGTAAACACAATACAGGGTCATTTGGCAGAGGACTCAGCTACGTAAGTGTGCACTGTGAGGCCATTACTGATAGACTACTTAAGGCTCCACTGCCCACTGCACTACATCAAGCTAGAAAGCAATGCACCCTAATGGCTCTGAGAGACACAGAGAGAGAGAGAGAGAGAGAGAAAGAGAGAGAGAAAGAGAGAGAGAGAGAGAGAGAGAGAGAGAGAGAGAGAGGGGCTAATCCCAGTGTTCTTCCTGACCCTATGCCCTGAACCCTCAAAGATTTGGCATGAATCAGCCAATTTGTAAAGAAATGATCCGGAGTCAATCCACCTATGGCCCTGTTGTTCAATGTGGCCAAGTGCTGTTGGTAAAACCAAGGAGTCCAAAATGGACCGAATAGTAGCCTAACAACTCTAAGAGGTTTGTTTGCCGTTAGCTGCCAGTTTGCAAATTCAATCTATTTTGTACAAAGTTGTCTTATTTCTTTTCTTACTGATAACACAAACAGCAAAGTTATGGGTTGATTGACTCTGAGTAATCATGCCAGTGAGAAAGAGAGAGGGAGAGAGAAACAGTGAGAAAGGGAAAGAGAGAGAGAGAAAGAGAGAGAGAATAATATACAGCTTAAAGCATAAGTGAGGGGCATTACTCTTCTCCTCTCTTGCTGGCTTGCAAGTTTCTTAAAGCAATATACCGGAGTAAGTTTAAGCATAGTCCTGCTGCACGAGCCTTCTAACAGCAATATATTTCGCATAAAATGAAAGATTTTCAAACAGCACAGACCTAACGCGAACGCGAAACACTTTACATTGAGTCAATGTAACCTCAGATTTTACTTTCGGTTTCCAACAGTCAGGTCCCATTGATTCAGTGTAAAGTGCCTGTTCGGTTCTGCGTTCGGTCTGTGCTGTACCAAATTATTTTGTTCCACTCGCTAACTAGCGCATTTAGCAAGCTCTTTCAACAGGGCTATGCTTGAACTCACTCCGGTACTCTCCTTTAATGCTCCTGTCCTCCCTTGGTAGAGTCATGCTGTCCTGCTTAATGATTACTTTAAACATACAACCATGGTTTCCACTTCATCATTAGCCTGTGTGGAGATATGGCTTTAAGTGGCCTAAGTTCAGAAAGCAGCAGAAGATTGTAGCATACAGTACATCTAATTGAGCAACAACAACAAGCAATGAGGACTGCTAATGAAATCTCATCTGCACTGTTGGACCATGAACTCCTGAAGACACCAGCAGCCATTCACAACAGATTGAGAGTTCTATTTGGAACGACAGTTGCTATGACAAACCGTTGCCACAACAAAATGAAGCTAATGATGTTGATCAGTGATCTCTGCACACATGACGTGACACAACAGTGTAAATGTGAGCTTGTGATGTCAACGCAGGTCCTAGTGGGCGCTTAGCTCACTGATGTTTGCACATTTTCCACCCGACACTCTGAACAGGGCCACAGGGATCATGGGACGACTAATTTAATTGTGCCCTGCATTTTCCAGCCGATACGAATAATTCTTGATTAGGGTGAAGGGAGGATCTAGCCTTTCTCTCCAGCACTGTGCCTTCACATTTAACTACACATGTGCTGTATCCTTCTGGCTGACTGGCTCCTTCTGTCTTTCTTTCTTTCTTTCTTTCTTTCTTTATGTCTGTCTTTCTTTCTGTCCTTTCTTTCCTTTTCCATTTTATTAACTCTGTCTTGTGTTTTGTCTGTCTGTGTTCATGTTCATTATAAGTGCTTTGAGTGGCCTTAGTGCCGAAATATAAAAATATAAATAAAAAATATAAATAAAAATGTACTTACTTACAGTACTTTCCTTTCTTTTTTCTGCCTCTCCCATTTATACCCCATACTACTTATCCTTTCAGTCATCCTTTCATTCAGCCTTCAGTCTTTTCTGCTTTCTTCTCTCTCTTCTTCCCTCACTTATCTTCCTCATCTGAATTTCTCATGTTCTCGCACTTTCTCTTCTCATCTAGATGCCCTACAGATATTGCCTCTGGACTTTCGTCACATCATGAGCAAAGCAATTTCATTCATTTAAATGAGCTCAACTTTAAACAAACTAGTGACACATGAGCATGATGCTTAGCTTACCTGCCATAAGCGAACCGTCTGTCTTTATGGTGGTCTCCAAATGTGTCCCACAGTCGCAGGGAGACACTCACTTCGTCCACCACATCTCTGGAGCGCTCCAACACCTGAGGCGTGAACCGTGGAGAGTGTGAGAGTTATCAATTAGATCCAGACAAGCATGAGGAAAAGCCTTTCATTAATCCGGGACAAGACAATCATTTGTCTACTTTTCACAAACTAGGAGCTGATATAGAAACACCCTCGGTAACATCTACCTTTAACACCCACCAGGACTTCAAGTTAAAGGGCCAGGTCAGAGTCTGGAACCCCTTGAAGGCTAGACCGTCTCATTTCATAAAATCGTTGGTCTGAGAATTACTAGTCTGCAGGTCTACAGGACCAGTGCTTAGTAGAACACACACTGTGAAGCATTCACACCTGAATTGGAACACAGCCTCTGTCTAACTAATCACAGACCAGGGTCCATAGACCTAGTTCTAACAATTGGTCCTTAGACAAAATGGTTGCAAAGGAGGTTGGATCTTTGGTGCGGTTTGTCGGACAACAGAAAAGAAAAACTACTGACTGTTCAGGAAACCTGATGGAAAAGTATGGCCTGGCCCAAGGATGAACTAGGTTGAGATCCGAATCAATGATCACTAGCCTAGATCTGGGATTATTAAAGGAGAGTACCGGAGTGAATTCAAGCATAGCCCTGTTGAAAGAGCTTGCTAAATGCGCTAGTTAGCGAGTGGAACAAAATAATTTGGTACAGCACAGACCGAACGCGAACACAGAAGCGAACAGGCACTTTACACTGAATCAATGGGACCTGACTGTTGGAAACCGAAAGTAAGATCTGAGGTTACATTGACTCAATGTAAAGTGTTTCGTGTTCGCGTTAGGTCTGTGCTGTTCGAAAATCTTTCATTTCATGCAAAATATATTGCTGTTAGAAGGCTTGTGCAGCAGGACTATGCTTAAACTTACTCCGGTATATTGTTTTAATGTCCAAGTGCAGTGACTAAGGTCTACAGTTCTGAAGGTTTCCACTCAAAGGATAGCCTAATGTACTGTGTTAGACTGGCAGATCAGTCAATTATATATTACTTCTATCAATCAATGCACTGTCAGTGTGTCCTTTCACAGTGATGAGAGGATAGCTGTGTCATTCATTGACCAGCTGATTGATTTTTTACATTTTTTATTCGACATTGGAAAACATCTGAATGGGAGTGATGCTTTATGGGTCAAGTAGGCTATGCAATATTTATTATCTGCAGACAAGTACATAATAGCCTATACAAGAAAAGCACAGAAGGCGCATAGGCTACAGCAGGGCTATAGAGGATTCATGTCTTTTCAAAATGAAAACCTGGATAAAAGCAAGTCTTTTCACATTTGGAAGTAGGCAAGAGTGGAGAGGCAATGAAGATAAAAAGATGGCTCCATATTTTCACTCGGCTATGGTCCCACAGTATATTGCAATCTTTAGACTGTGCTGCATGAATAAAAGTAGCCCACAAAAATGCATAGAGTAAGCGGTGCTCTATGGTGTCTTTTGCAACCTCCTGGCAGCACCTTAACATTAATCCTAAACCTAACCCCTTTAACCCTCATCCTCAAAACCCTAGACCTGGGGGAGTAGTACCTTGAAGGCAGTGCTGCCTGGAAGGCAAGGCAAGTCTATGTTACTTATAGTGCATTTCATACACAAAGGAAACTTGTGCTGTACAAAGACGAAAGCCAAAGCACAATAGATGGCAGAAAGTAAATGTACACACAGGGAAGGCACTGATGCAGGCAAAAAAGACCAAAATCCGTGCTGCATGCATAAAAGTGGCCCAAAAAAAGTGTCATGGCCGCCGGAGTGCCCTTACCTCCTGGCATACCCGGTACTGGTCGATGGCCCAGACAGTGGGCACGTGCGTGGCAAGAAGCTGGTACTGGGTCAGAGTGGTGTTGCACGCACGGGCACAGATGAGGCGAGTCTTCCCTACGGCGTTGTCCCCCACGACGACACATTTGATGGTCTCTACGTTGGGCCGCTCGTAATCCATACTACAAACCCAGCCTGCAGGGTTACAGGGAGCAGAGGGACATTGAGAGGGACGTCGCCAACGTTCTACACACCAGATTTCTTCAGGAAGCGACACTGGTTAATTTGTACTTGATGCAAACTGAATCAAAATTTACTCTAGCCCTAGGCTAACCCCTGAACCCTTACTTTTTGATGGCATCTGATGATCATCATCATGATTGGCTGATATACTGTACCTGTTGCATTTCTGACAGCTAGGGGCTTTGGGGTAGGCCTACAGTATATTGGAATTCTGCCATAATAATGTAATTTATTTCAATTCATTCAACATGTCCAGTCACAGCATTGTGCCCAGTTGCAGACACATGATACAACCACAAACAATTTCCTGTAACTTGCATTTCAAGGCATATTTACCATAGGGCTCTAAAGTGATGATAGTTATGACGACATGGCCTACTTTCCCATGCAGAGAAAATTACAGTGACATGTGATTTGACAACAGGATGCATCTTTGTCACTTACACATGGAGGTGTATAATCACATGATTTTGCTGGCATAAATAACATCTACCATAAATCATACTGTTGCTATAGCCTACTCATGTAGGCTAAGCTAGCCTTCATTATATAGCGATCATTCATTCTATTACACGCGTTCCCGAAGTAAGCAATCACCCACCCTACCCAGACGCACCCCACCTATCATCAAGATTCCTGACGTCAGCAACAGCCCCCCTCCCCCTAGGGGGCACGGGCACCAGGAATGTAATTTTGTCAATTGACAAGCGTGCTCCACTCTATCACCGGCATCAGAGTGGCTGGCAGGTTCGCCAGAATAACCTTGATCTGTCGGAGAGTTATTAATGAACAGGCATTAGAGCCGTTGTAACTGTAAGTGAATGACATATCTGATTACATGGGCAGGATATCAAATTATTGATGCTGCCCTTTGTCCAATAGAGTCACCGCACACAATCAGAGATAGAGAGAGAGAGAGTGTAACAGATCGGGAGGATAAAAATATAGGCTAGATGAAAAAATAGCAAACTGAATAACAAGACAAGGAGGACAGGAAACATTGCAGGCAGGTGAGCGACAGATTTCTGTCTGTGCCCCAATTTTAAACTCCCAGATTTGATTCTAATGAAATGCAGCACAGATAGTCTGAGTAACATCCGTTATGTCCACACTCATTTCTAAAGCAGTGTAGAGACAACAGTCATTTCAAGAGGAAGGCGAAACTTTTCCTCTCTGTGGTAACTGTCTGGATGTCATCCAATTAAAAGGTGAAGGGGCAACAGACAGCGGCAACAACAACAGCAGCAAAAACCACAACACGTCTATCTTAGCTGACATCATTCGCCATCGGACATTAATTGAATTGATGATGGTGAAGGTCGCGCACAGGAAGTAAGCCCACGTTTCCTCAAAACAATAATGTGAATGAACTACTTCTAACAAACGCTCAAGTGCAACGCATTCCAACTCAGCTGCACCCATCGTTGTTAGGAGTTACAGTGAATAGCTTACATGTGTAAGATTATGCAAAACTATAAGCAAAGCAGGACATTATTTTTTTTCAACATAAAATTATGTAAAGTGTGCAGAATTAAGTATAAACAGCAATGATCACGTAATGTCAAGCCTGTCTATAGATTTCCTTTTAATGGTAGCGGGTCAGCTCTACGAGGGCGCGTCCAGACTGTCAAGAAGATTTCTTAAGTGATAACCTACATAGAAGCAAACTTATTGTATGCATCTTTTAATACCATAATGGGAATATTACATTAGTCTGCATGGTATAGAGGAATCCTGGATGTTCAGTTCACAGCCAACTGAGTGATTTCAGACCGCTATAATTCAGCCGACAACAATGGACAATAAAAAATTATGCATGGGGCAGCTACGCGCAGACTACTGTTTGCTATTAGAGCTGTCATTACACAATTATGACACAACTACAAAATTACTGGCCAACTGCTTTGAAACAACAAAGCAGGTAATTGAATTACACGAGGGCACCACCCGGTCTTTGTTCTGTTTCAGGGGTGCCAAGAATTTATCAGAACAAATGCACCTACCGTTGCTTGGGATTGTGTGTTTTTGTTCTTGTCAACCCAAAGTGAAGTCAAGACTTCAAGGAGTAACGTTACAGCAGCTGGCTAGCAATAAAATCGGTCGGGGCTAGCTAGGTTTGAAATGCTGCAAGATCATTTCGTAACCAGCATTATATCCCAGTCTGTCCAAAAAGTTAATCCTTTCTCTTTCCCTCTCTATCGCAATAACGCCGTATGTCTAGTTTGCCCGGTCTTTCGAGCGGCCGTCACTGTGCCCTTCCCCATTCGAAAGCTCTTTGAGTGAAGCGTCTGCAGCCACACAGTACCGACGTGGTTGCAGCTTCCATTGTGACGTCAACGACCCTGTTCTATTTATAGCGGGCATACGATTTCATTCAGGAAAACAAGGTGCTTCAGACGGGTCTGAGAAGCCGGGATGCGCTCTGCGCCGTTAACCACCCAACTTCTCTTTTCCTCCTTTCACAACCGCTGTCGAATGAGAAGTAATTTACAACAATGCATGTAGCCTACACTCTGCTGGTGGTCGCAAAGTAAAACAGCCAACCCGACTCGGACAGTTTGTCATCCACCCACCCACGCTCATGCCACAGTGATAACAACGGATAATAATCCGTCCGTCCTCACTTCCAAATTTGCCACGGCCTCTTCACACAACCGTCCGGTTGCAAAACCTCCGAGTTAAATAGGACAACTGCAATCATCCTCCTGATAGCACTCGAAATTATGTAAGCGAAGGGTCAAGTCAGCGAGGCGACGGAAGTCAAGTGCAACCTTTCCTTACCTCTTACTGCAGGTGATAATTAGCTTCCCTTGATTAAATAAAATAATATGCACGCATAAAGGTTATCTTTGGTCAGCTGTCATTATATCACAAGACACTAGGGAGGGAGGACTTATTGGTGTCGAGTGAGGATAGAAGGAGACTCAATCTGCACATTAACAGTGTTCAAGTGTGGACTGTCACTGGGCAGTGTGTGGAGGCTTAAAACAAGCCAACACAAAGTTCTGTAATTGGGGAGTGTTTTCTGTGATCTCAGATCTTAGCTCCAGTGAGCTGTGTCGGTGTGGAGAGAATCCAGGGCAAGCCAGGCGAAGGCTGAGGTGAGGTGGTGGAGCTGAGCACTCTACTCCTCAGCGGGGTGGCAGCTGAGCTGTCACAAAAGGACGGAGACTTCAGAGGCACTACGGGCAGCACTGCTGGAATTATGAATGGATGGAGGCGACGTGTGTGTGTGTGTGTGTGTGTGTGTGTGTGTGTATATGTGTGTATATTGGGGTAGGGTGGGGAGTATGTGTGTGTGTGTGTGTGTAACTGGGGAGCCTCGACAGAAGTACAAGGCCCCTGTTTTCCAAAGCCTGGAAGCTCTAGGCTGCCCGATATGTTTGGTCGCGCTGCCTGTCTGTCTGTCTGTCTGTCGCGACTGTGTGAATCCCGAATGAGAAGAAGAAGTGGAGTTATATTTATCATGACGGGCTGAGCTGATCCCTTTGTTTGTCAGTCTGACGGCCCGAGGCTGAATGAATATGAAGTCGGTGTGGCACGTAAACAAGATTATTGAGCTTCCACTTTGCACTGAGAAGTCTTAAAGGAGATTGGTGTTTACGTCTGTGTATGTGTGTGTGTGTGTACGTGTGTGACATGTTGCAGGTCATTCTACCCTGGGGAGGCGAAGGTGAGAGTGAGCCCTGGGAGGCCAACGTAGCTGCGGATTTAAAAGTGACTCATCATCATGCGTACAAAAGATCGGAATGACTTTGCTTGCACTACAGAACCACAATTCTACACGCCATGCCAGAACCACAGCTCTGGGGTTCTACTGTATGTATTTACATTTAGGTTCTGTGAAAGAAAATGCACCTTTCTCATGCACATTTCTCTCTGGCTTACATAGAGCACACACTCACACACACTTACACACACACACACAAGCGTGATTACTTAACAACTTCACTTCTCATTAGGATACTTGACAGTAATTCACTTTTTATGTTCACTTCTCTCTCTCTCTCTCTCTCTCTCTCTCTCTCTCTCTGTTTCTCTCTCACACACACTTTCTTCCGCCTGGTTTCTCCATGGTTGACAGTTCAGGAGTTGAGGTTTCGGAGAGAGATCAGTTAGCCTGCAGGGGGAAGGAATGAGAGAGAGGGAGAAAGAGAGAGAGAGAGAGAGAGAGAGAGAGAGAGAGAGAGAGAGAGAGAGAGAGAGAGTTCTTAATCTCTTGAAGCCCTTGATGTCCAGACATGCTTGACAATCATCCAATTAGCCCATGGCACAGATTCCATTCCAGTATTAGCTAGCAGGTCAGCAGGAACAGAGATGGAATGAGATGCATTGCCTTTTGGCCCCCACTTCATGCTCCTTAGCAGGGCAATTCACTGCATGCAGAAATGATCATTATTGTATTCATGCAAAATTCAACGCTATCCGTTGCTAACCCTTTTGACAAGCAAATATACAGTACAGGACTCTGAGCTTATTTAATTTGTAGACTTGATGTTATGCATGATGTAAATGGCTGACTGAATCATTTGTGTGTGTGTGTGTGTGTGCGTGTGTGTGTGTGTGTCTGTGTGATGTCATGATGCTGATGTGTGCTGTGTTGTGTCATGATGCTGATGACCACCATTTAGGTATTCTGTAAATATTTATTATTTACCTCTCTCACTGAATATTCTCTCTTTTTCTCTCTTTCTCTCTCTCTCTCTCTCTCTCTTTCTCGCTTTCTCTCTCTTTCTCACACACTCACACACACACACACACACACACACACACACACACACACACACTGTCTCTGTCTCTTTTCTCTCAGACTCTCTCTCTCTCTCTCTCTCTCTCTCTCTCTCTCTGCTCTCTCTCTCTCTCTCTCTCTCTCTCTCTCTCTCTCTCTCTCTCTCTCTCTCTGTGTGTGTGTGTGTGTGTGTGTGTGTGTGTGTGTGTGTGTGTATGTGTGTGTGTGTGTGTGTTTTAGGAGATGTGCCAGCAGTAGGTCTTATTGGTTAGTCAAGCATGGCCTTCTGCCAGCCTCAAAGGCCATTGTTTCATTGAGAGAGCCTTGAGAGACTGAGTTATTGTGCTGTATTAAGGATGACAGACTTTGCCCGTCCAAAAATCTCTTTTGACTATGAAAGGTTTGCAGTCAATGATGCAATATGAATGCCATGGCAAACCCCCTTTCTTCCTTAGGGCAGGGCTCTGGAACATCTGTGAGACATCTGAGTCAGACTAGACACACACACACACACACACACACACACACACACACACACACACACACACACACACACACACACACACACACACGTACAGGCATGTACACACAGACTGGCGCTGCATCTCAACAGACTCATTTTTACAGTAGCTGGGCCTTCATCCACTGCGTGTATAAATCGGTAAGTTTTCTCTGTCTACATTTGGATCAGTGATTATTCTTGCTAGTGTTCGATCTATTTCATTCAGCTCATCATCTCATCAGCCATTCGTCATCCATCCAAACCAACATTTTTTTTTTTTTTTGACCAATTTTGAAAAACCGAACCCTCCCGCTATCCACTGGTTGTTATTGGGTATATATATGCTTATATATAAATTTTATTGCTCATCTACCACCCACCCGAATGAAATTAAAAATATATAATTTTTTTCGTCACATCATCTGCCCAGTGTGTGGTTTAGCCGTGGAGTCTGCAGTGTGAGTGTGGGCAACTTTGTGGGCCAATTACTGTACAATGACTGTAACAGTAACACAAAACAAGTTAAAGAGCAAAAAAGCTTGAGAGAGCCACACATCTGTGCGTACAGTACACCAACATGCAGTCACTGATATGCACACATGTGTGTGTTCATGCAAAACACATCATTTAGTATAACAACAATTACCATATCCTAACTCTTCTGTCTCTCACACAGACACACACACACACACACACACACACACACACACACACACACAGAGAGAGAGAGAGAGAGAGAGAGAGAGAGAGAGAGAGAGAGAGAGAGAGAGATACTTTCATGGCAGTTCAAACCTGTGATGCCTGAGATTCCAACAACGTAAACAGATGGCACAAGCCAAGCTACATTTAATCAGCTGCTGTAGAGTCTGCGCAGATAACCACATTACATAAGGTCACTGTGTGTGAAGAAGCCTGTTTAGGGGGAGAGACACAGAGAAAGACAGATAGATATAAAGAGAGAGAGAGAGAGAGAGAGAGAGAGAGAGAGAGAGAGAGAGAGAGAGAGAGAGAAAAGATAGGAAAAAAAAAACTATCCCAGGATTTATCTCGTCTGCCTGTCAATCACAAGCCCCTCTCCCATCTGGACAGTTGCCGTCGTATACTGTAGCTTCCATAATTCCCGCCGCCCACGCTTCCACTTAAGGTTGTGGAATTTCATTTGACTAACCGCACATGTGGTAAACACATGGCCATTTCACTGACAGAGTACCAGTATAGACTTTAATGTATGGCTGTAAGTAAAGATACATAGGATAGGTTTACTGTACTTTTTAAGTTTTTTTTAAACTACTACATGACGGTACATGATGGTAAAACATAATATCTGGAAGGAACATTTTCATGGAAGACACTTGCATGTTCATTTGTGTCTTTTTTTCTTTTATTTTATTTTTAATGAAGTGTGAAAGCCAAATTGATATACAGTGTACTACTGTATGCAGAGGGACACACTGAAGAAGAGTTTCCAGTGACAACAGTAGATGGCAGCAGAGTCAATGATTGTTGCAGTAATTGTTCATACAGTCAATTTGACTACTGAGTGTACAGTGTGTGTGTGTGTGTGTGTGTGTGTGTGTGTGTGTGTGTGTGTGTGTGTGTGTGTGTGTGTGTGTGTGTGTGTGTCTGAGATACAGAAACAGAATGTTTCTCTGTGTTTATGTGACCGCAAGCCCAAAAATAAAAGAAATAACTTTATGGAGAGAGAGAGAGAGAGAGAGAGAGAGAGAGAGAGAGAGAGAGAGAGAGAGAGAGAGAGATTGCTGAGACACTGAAAGGTCGGTATATTCAGTTACTGTCAGCCGGGGACAAAGAACTCTTTGGATGCCTTGACTATATTCATAGAGGGGCCACAAAGTCAACATTTTGAATTTCCATGACTCAGGCATCTGTAGGCCCTATTGCTTTTCTTAGACGTCTCCATTTAGTCCAGCAGTCAGGCAGACGCAGTGGATGCTTTCAGAGTCAAGGCTGACTTTGAGACTTATAAGTGCAACTTTTCACTTGATCAGTGATGGGAATTCAGACATGTTTTGCAGTATTAGATCTGGTCCCCTTGGTTTTGAAGAGTTGTGAAGAGTATTATGTGTTTGGAACGACCCTGATATTAGAAGGCAGGTAAACAGGGCGAGAAAGCACTTGAGACAAGAGGGGGAATTTGACCATAAACTGTTTTTGTAAACTTAGATCACATTGCTGATTTGTGGGTCCTTGGCCCAGAAAAGTCCAATAAAAGTAATGATCTTATTTTCCATTGTTAATTGAGATGTATCGTTTTCAGAAAGTAGGTAAAAACAAAGTAAAGAATTTCCTATTTATAAACTTTAGTTTGAACTATCGGCAGGGGTTATAGTGGGTGGGGAACATGGGGGATCGCAGTGCTGAAATATCTGCAAAAATGAAAAGAATATTTATGATTAAAAGTATATTATAGGCCTGATGGAACGACAGTGACACTATCATGTCTTTGTTGTGCTGCTGACACAAAATTTAAGAGTCCCCTCTCCTGCCACATCCCCTGACTATCGGAACAAGAGAAAAGAAAGTATGAAACAGGAAGGGTTCCCGTAGTAATGAAGGAGAGAGCGTCGGTGCAACACAGATGACTTTTTAACTTTTTACTTTTATTAAATGGTGCAAAACATAATGACTAACGTTTCGATGTGCGTTACATCTTCATCAGAGTCCTTGCTGAGACAAGGCCGTAAAGCCCTAGAGCCTTCTGTCATCTGTGTTGCACCGAAGCTCTCTCCTTCATAGTAATTCGTCCTGCTCTGGTTGCACTAGATTTGACTACCACAGAAGCGCGAAGAACACTTCTCTTTGTTACTTGGTTCCCGTAGTAATGTTTCTTGTCATGATCTAATCCTCTGGTTCATCCCCCCATCCTAAGCCCCGCTGTCACTCAGAACAAGAGAATCAGAGGAAATAAATGAGAGAGTTAGTGCATCCTTACTAGCTGCATGAGGATTAAAGGCCTCTTGGCATTTACAGTACAGTGTGTCACAAGGTTAACAAAAAGGACTTTTTAATCTACGGCCACCCGGTCAGTGAGCTTCATTTCTTTTCAGTATTGTTGTGGTCATACAGTATATATAGTATTGAGTACCGTATTCATTGAGCAAGCATTGAACATGTTATTAATGATTATATTCATATCAATATTAATAATATTAATATGCTAATTGCCGAATGAATGATTACGAGTTTACATACCGGTGGCCAGAAAAGGGTCAGTTATGAAAGGAGGAAGGACATACCCTTGTAGTGATCACATTTCCCTGAAAGCAGTTTGAATTTCCTGCCACTGTACAGTATATAAACCACCACTTTAGAAGCAAACAGATTGTGTACTTTAGGAAAATCAAGGACACCTATTCAGCTCGCAAAGGTTTGCCTCATGTAATGTCATGTAAAGCTGTTGTCAAACCATAGAGTATAGCCTAGTAGTCTCTCGCCACATGGCTAATACTTCCTGATTGAACAAGGGAGTGGGTTATACAACACAAAGATGAACCATGTTAGAGGAGAAATCCAGGGTGAATCAATCAGCCCTGTTGTCCAAGGTCAACAGGGGCGCTGCTAGAAATGTTGGGCCCTATGACAAAAAAAAAAATTGGGCCCCTCAAATATTGATTTTAATATTAAAATTTTCTCTGGGCCACCCTGTCTGTGCTGGGCCCTTAGAATCATCCTAACTTTCCCCCCCCCTAGCGGCGCCCCTGAAGGTCAATGAGAGCTTTCGGTATGGAAAATAATTTTAATACAGCATAGATCTATTAGTTAACTGGCAGCATCTCTGTATCAAATTTTCAGATTATTTTCCCAACTGATAGCACTTGGTGGCTTTAAACAACAGAGCTTTGGATGAATTCACTCTGGATTTCTCCTTTAATCCTGGTCAGAGGTTAATTTAAAAGAAAGTGTAGAAACATAGAAAATGTAGTCCTCTGAACCAAAGGATTGTGACCCACTACAAAAGACAAAGCCCACCCTGCACAAGTGGTTCATAGTGATGGGGGAAATCTCTGACATCTGACATTGCATAGCTGAAGCCTTGTCACTGATCTGTTAGCATCTGAGCATTGCATAAGTATAGATGTTTTTCCCTCCCCTGCTGTCCTCCATCATCCAAGTTATATAACCCTAGCAAAACAGATTTGTACAGAGAGGACAATGCAATGTGTGAGCCTGCTGTGTGCATTTCCTAGCATGTCGAATCAGAGCTCAATTAACTAAGATCACTGCTGCCTTAGTGATGGAAATTGATATGCTGAGAGAGAGAGAGAGAGAGAGAGAGAGAGAGAGAGAGAGAAGGAAAAAAAAGGATTTAATTCCATTTCCTCTCATTAAGTGAAACTTGAAGTGAGAAAAGAAAATTCTCTCACACAAATGATTAGGCTATGTTTTTACAGTAAAAAAGACAGAACAAAACATGGCTACTTAAAAATAAATAAATAAATAAAAATCTGCTACAGTGGGAATCTTGTTTTAATTTATGAAGACCCAGCAGATAAATGTGTGTATAGTAGATCAAGTGTGAGGTATTGGCCAATGCCAGAAGTCATTCAAAAGGACCTGATAATTGTGAGAGATCATCATTGGTGGACCATGACGCCATCTACTGGTCATATGTTGCAACCAGATTTTGCAATTTGAGGAATTTTGAGGGATGTGACTGTTTAGATCTATCAGTGTTATTAGTTCATTCTTAACAATGCAGCTATCAATTTATATGATGTCCAATCACGCAAATTTGCTCAACCATGAATATTATTATTCTACAACCACAAGAATACCATGAGAATCATTCTTGAGATCTGTGTTTGTAAAGTTGTGGCAAGACCTCTGGAGTCAGAAAGTGAAATCTGCGTCTTTGATCCCTGAGGGGAAACAGGACAAGATGCTGTGGGACATTCTTGGCTGATTAGGACACTGCTGATTACAACCCCTGTAATCATTCTTAGCACAACAGGAAACACTCACACGCGTGTACACACACACACACACACACACACACACACACACACACACACACACACACACATAGGTTGACTCTACAGACTATGTAGTAGATAGACTCACTCAGCACTACGCCTGTTGTCTCAGTGACTCAAACTAACCATCCAAACCCATATTAGACAGTCATGTTTTTGTTTGTTTGTTTGTTTACTTTTGATTTATTTATTTATTTATTTTTTTAATTCTTGATAAGTCTCATAAAAAAAGAAGCATCAGATTCTTCTTCCTCAAAGATCTATTATATCCAACATCTTTGTGCTCATAGCAGGTCACACTTTCCCTGTTTCTACTGCACCCTGCCCATTTCTACCAGAGAGGGGAGCGGAGCGGTCAGTATTCCATGATGGAATACCAGTATTCCATGATCTTTGTTTCTATTCTCACCCTTGTCTATCTATCTATCTATCTATCTATCTATCTATCTATCTATCTATCAACATCAAAGTGAGAGGAATGCTTTACAGTAAACTATTTTCTTTGTTTCTATTCTCACCCTTGTCTATCTATCTATCTATCTATCTATCTATCTATCTATCTATCTATCTATCTATCTATCTATCTATCTATCTACATCAAAGTGTACAGAGGAATGCTTTACAGTAAACTATTGTCTTTGTTTGGAAAAGCACACCCTTCCTCTAGATAAGGTCAATGGGATGAGGGTAAACAATGCAAAAAGGCTGTGATTTTGGAACTTTGACAACACACCAAAGGGCCTTGGTTTTTGGCTACAGCAGAGCTGGCCTGATGATCTACTTCATGTTCCAAATTGGGTCACAAAACAGGACATTCCATTTTGGCCAAAAAAATAAGTGTTAGTGTGAAATTACTCATGGCATGTTGACAAAAAAACAACAGAGCAGGGAATAAAAGTTAACAATGTTTGAAAGAGAAACAAACAAGGATAAACACAAAGGGAATTGACCAGAGCCAGTTCTCAGCAGAGGCATTTTAGGTTGCCAAATTTCAGGGGGGCATCACAATACGTTTCTTTTTTTACAAGTAATTTTTTCACAATTTTTTCTTTCTACAACAGAGGGGACAAAACTCAAATCAGTCCTGGAGTAGGCCATGGAATTGACCTCTACTTTTCTGCCACTCTCACAGATGAAGGACCTGATGTTTGTAAATGAATAATGTACTGTTGGAGAGATATCTCATCTGACTGACATAACGTGTCATTTAGCCTACTCCATCTATCTCCACTAGCTGGGTCTTGTCCTCCAAACCGTCACTTAAAGTAATAGAAATGTAAGACACCCGGTCGTGTTTGTTTTGGCCGGGGCCAAAAACAGCATTTCTTCCTGACCTAATCAGGTCTGACATGCCGCCAACGGATACAAGTGGAGTGAGGCCAGACGATGCTGACCCTCGAACGAGGAAACACAAGCCTCGACGCATCGCATCGCAGCCCAGCGGCTGTTTGCGCTCCAGCCAACAGCTGAACGGCTGTGCTGAACATGTTCTACAAAAACAGTAAAAACACACCCACACACACATTCGCACACATGTTCCACACACCCACAAACAGAGTCATGTAGACACAAACATACACACACACACACACACACACACACACACACACACACACACACACACACACACACAAACAAATATGCAAACAGGCATGCACACACACACACAATATACAGATGCTACTGCCAAGGATTTCCTTCTACAGCCAGAGAGGGAAACAATTTAGTTGTTTTATTTACAGAAAAAAAAGTATAAACATGCATGCAAATAATTCATACAGCAACATTATTACTATATTTAAGATAAGAAATAAAGTCACTTTGGCAAACTTCTTAAAGTATCATCAATATTTTCCAAACAGTGAGTGAATTTCTAAGATTTCGAGATAGGACAAACACCACTACACAGTTATCTACAAATGCATGCACGTCACGCAAAATCACTAATGTTGTTTTCTCTCAAGTATGTATATTACTGCCACCTGAATGTAGAGTCTTTTCGTCAAGTGAACCAAACCACCATAAGTATTCAGTTAGGGGCCCAGAAGGACCCAAAAAACAGCAAGTTGCAAAAGTAATTTTTAAAAGCACCTTATGATAACACTAACTAAAAAACAATTATGTATCTCTTCCTTGAATGTGTAGCTAAGTCATTTGTTAAATTTTTAAAAGACTTAAAAATTTGTTACCTGACCAGATAAAGTGGCTGAGGCTGAACAAACATAATTTAAGAATTTAATTTCTGACCTAAGAGATGCGTCAAAGTGTGGTATCAAAACAGTTCTATTCAGCAATTATAACAAAATTATGCAAATAATAATGGCAGTTCAAATTTCATATTTCACTTTCCAACTCATGGCAAATTGACTGAATTTTATGATGCATTATTTATGGTGTATTATTTTAAATCAATGGCAGGTCTTTCAAGCCCATTGTGGCTTGTGCTTTGAAGTCTCCTCTTGCAGCTAGTATCTAACGTCCCTTCCCCTAATTGACCTCTGGCATTTGCATGGAAATAAATATTTATACTGTCCGCACATTCGCTGGAACCTGTTTGTTTACTCCAGTCAGGAGCATGAATGTCCACGACAGGGGCCCTTATCATCATCTTCAAGAGGCATGAGGCTGGGTTCCTGTATACGTGCCAATCAGTGCTCGTATCCTCGGACTTCCTGGATATGTCATGTCATGCCAGGATGTGGTGA
>JAODXP020000032.1:17448368-17503368 GCA_027497455.2 Sardinella longiceps | reverse complement strand
CAACTCCATTCAACTCATCTCACACCATAACACTAGAGACTTCTGCTTGGGCACCCGCCCACATGTCCAGCCTAAGAAAGTCACTCTAATGTATTTTCCGCCCTCAACAGAAAATACCTTCCAGGCAGCACTGTCTGCATGGCCCTACATTAACCCTATTCCTAACCCTAACCCCCTTAAAGGAAAATACCGGAGTAAGTTTAAGCATAGCCCTGCTGCATGAGCCTTCTAACAGCAATATATTTCGCATGAAATGAAAGAATTTCGAACAGCATAGACCTAACGCGAACGCGAAACACTTTACATTGAGTCAATGTAACCTCAGATCTTACTTTCGGTTTCCAACAGCCAGGTCCCATTGATTCAGTGTAAAGTGCCTGTTCGCTTCTGTGTTCGCGTTCGGTCTGTGCTGTACCAAATTATTTTGTTCCACTTGCTAACTAGCGCATTTAGCAAGCTCTTTCAACAAGGCTATGCTTGAATTCACTCCGGTATTATCCTTTAACCCTCACCCTAACTCTATTTGGGTGGGTAGACAGCACTGTTGAGGGCAAGAAAGACCAAAGGCCAAAAAGTCAAGTCAAATCAGGTCAAGTCACAGCAAAGATATGAAACAATATGAAATGTATGTTCGTAACTGTGACAACACAGAACTCACTTGACGTCGGAGAGCGTCTCGCTGGTGAACTCGAGGATGTCGGCGGCGGTGCCCACAAAGACCAGCAGCAGCTGAGAGAGCTGATCTCGGGTCACACCGATGCCAATGGGCAGCAGCCACTTGCCCACGATCAGCAGGATGAGCAGGATCTGGTGCAGGGCCAGGATCCAGTCGTTGGCACACACAGAGTTCAGCACTTTCACTGATTCCTACGACACAGGGGGTGAGGGGTCACTCAGGGGTCAACGGTCAGAAATAGGAATAGCTTCAGACAGTAAAAATCAAAGATTCTAGAAAATCGAAAATTGTTTATTGGTCTTTTTATCTTTGGTAAAAAAAACAAACAAACAAACAAAAAAACAATGCAAATCCTACCATGGAGTGCTTCTAACAGTGGGAATTAACACTTGCATCATGCATAAATTATTATGTGAATAACTGTTTATTTTTACCAATTCTTTTTTTTTTTTTTTTTTACTTTTTACAGAATTGCAGCGGCCTTCATTTCTCACACCTTTGATATTGCAAAATGTATCAATCTGTCATGACAGCAAAGCCCTGCCCGAGACTGTTGTCTTCATCCTGCCCCGGCCCACTGCCACTGAATTTCTGACCATTACGGCCCATAACAGCAATGTGTTACACTCCCAGCCTGCTCCCGCGATGTGCTTGTCCACTCCCACCCGAACCCGCAAAACTTCAATCTTTTGTCTCTTCTCCCATCCCGCAGCAGAAAACGTCATTTTATAAGCTATAAAGAGATTCATGGGGTTGTTTGTTTCGTACACTGCATTGTCTTTTGACGCACTGATGCTCCCATTTCATTGTTTTATTTCGTTTTTAATGAAATAAACGCTATTTCATAGTCTATTCTCTTACATCCAAATCTGGCAGTATTTAGTTTTTTTAAGCCACCCTTTCTTGCCCACAGCTCAAAGTTCAAACCATCCACTCCTGGCTCAATCTCAATGCGGCCCCTAACAAGACTGCCTGCAAGGCCCTATCTTAATCCTAACTCTAACCCTAAACCCCCTCAACCCTCACCCTAACCCTAGATTTTAGGGGGGTAGTGCTTTGAAGACAACTCTGCCCGGAAGGTGCCATTGAAGGCAAAAAAGACCAAAGACCTAACAAGCCCGTATCAACCTCAACTGTCTAGTTAGTGAGCACAATTTAGATCTGTTACAGGCCCAATACTCCTGCAGCAACAACAAAAGATTGTTGGAAGAAGTGAAGTTTCTTCCATGTGTTGATTTAGGGAGGAAAGACTGACACAGAAACCGGTATTAATTAAAATGCTATTAATTAAGATGTTGCGTGATTTATTGCTTATGCATGCGTTGATGTGTACTATAATTACCTCGTCTACCAAATACTCTAACTCAGTTATTGACTAACTTTGCAAACAGCGTTGTCCACCAGTAATTGTGTTTTGGTCATCATGGTGGTCAACTACACCTGCACTACACTGTAATAAAGGTATAAAAGACAAACTAAGTTTGTGAGTCTTACAGCAAGCGACAGTTAATGCAGCATCATCATAACTTTGCAGTCAGTCACCACCACTTCTGTTTAGGTCAGTTTTATCACGGGTAAACCAAGTGTTATGAAAGCAGTTCTTGATGCAAGTGCTACTGTACTCTCACTCCCCAATGTACATGTATCTTCCTCTCTCTATATAATACTGTTGTCTGTACAAGTACAAGAAAAGCACTTAAAAGAGTGTGAAATTTAATCAGTTATTTTGTTTATCTATTTTTGGGGATCCTGCCTTTATTGAAATAAAACAGTAACCAGAAACCCAGATGTACCCTCGCGGTAGAAAAAGTTTTGCACAGCACGAATATCTTAGCATGAACCACAGGGCCTCAGTTAGGTCTTCTACCAAGGCTTGGTCAGACCACTCACAATGCTCTGTCCTTACAGAACGTCTGGAGGATGTACCCTAGCGGTAGCTTATCATCTTATCAGCAAGCAGAGGCGTTTTGAAAGACAACTTCTGATTCCGCCCGGCGGCCATCTGTCATGGCCAGACTATACATTGTGATGTAATGTTGTCGTCTGACTTGTCAGGCTAATAAAACAGTGGAGGTAGACAGGAAGTGAGTGGGAGACAGAGAGAGAGAGAGACAGGGTGGGATCAGGAATATCACCGTCGACCAGACTCAAAGTAAAGTCCCAATGGGAATCTAGCCTGTTTATGGCCTTCCAGACAAGAGACATATAGCCTGTAGGGCTGTAACGATACACCCAACTCACGATACGGTTCGCATCACGACTTTTGACCTACGGTTCGACACACTCCACGACTTTGAAATATAACTTCTTGATACATGGCTTATGGCTAGAATAGGTTACAAGAGGCTACCAATCAGTGCTTTATAAACCTTGAAAATAATAAAGATCTTGATTTGAAGATTCAAAGGCCATCTAGTCATATCATGCGGTTGTTTTCTGGACTGAAGGTTTAGCAGGATGCTTGACTTCTTGTGATCACGATACAGTATCGTGACTCTGACATAGCATGCTTCCTCGATTCGATACAATATGTTACAGCTCTCATAGCCTGGTTCTCACATATGCAGCTCAGTATGACCACTAGGCCAATATCCATTCCTTATGCCAGAGGCAGGAAACCAATCACAAACTGATTTTACCCCAACATGATAAGAGTGCTTTGTTTTCAATAACGATGCACACCTCTCTGTCTCCTCTCTATAAACTGATATATCTGATTGGTTGTAAGTCTGTCCCAATGCCTGTAGAGGCATGTACTACTCTCCCTTCAGGGGAGATTGGAAATGAATGAGAAGTAGTCAGACTGGGTCAGTGTACTGTATGTGTGGGAACCAGGATAAACAAAGAAATGAACTGCTGACAGAAATACTGAGAAACTGGAAGTGAGTTTACAGGAAGCAGCAGAGACACTGAGATGAGATGAGATGAGATGATGAGAGAGTGAGATACAACAAGCATGAGCCTGCTGCTCAGTGGTTAGTGTCGCTAAGGAATGAATGGATGTTGTAACGACGACAAGTTTTTCTGTAAAAACACTTTCACTTGTGCTATTAGGACGGTATTCTCCCAGGTCCAAAAAAAAGCTGAGTGCAGGCTGAAACGCATGGAGCTATAAGCACTTTTATGGACTTAAGCACCTGGGAGAATACTGGCCTTAGTGCCTTATTGAGACCATTATGGATGGCCTAATGTGTTTATGATGGTGCAAATGCATCATCATAAATAATATATATACATATGTAGTATAGTATACCAAATTTGTCGAGCTGATACATCCCAATGCATTACCCAGCCTGTAAATGGATGAATGAATGAATGAATGAATGAATGAATGAATGACTACTTAATTAAAAAAAACCTTGGCTGACAACTCAAGAGAAGCAAAGTATGGCTAGGTATGTTGTGCATATGGATAAGTATTTAGCACTCTGCGAGGCCGTCAAGACTATCGTGCCTTTGCATCATCCAAGTGTGCTTGATTTCATCGTCCAGCGCAATTAAACTACTCACGCCACTAACGGTCATTTCACTGGAAGTCAATTAAGAAAGATGGCAGGATTTTTTTGGACAAGAAGGAAAAAAAAACAAAGATATCAGTATTCACACATCAGTGATGTAACATCGCTCTCTTGGTTGCTGAAAACTAAAATTAGGCTTCTTACAGTAACATTACAAAAGGCCACTTTAGACTTAAAAAGGCATAATGAGGTTTACAAGTAACTATCCTAAATGGTGCTGTTGCTGATTTTATTACTTAAAATGCACTCTAGAAAGTTTGTACTGACCAAACCAAATAGAATTCATCCCACTCAGTAGCACTTAGATGCTTTTTTTTTCCACACAAGGTCTCCCACTACACCGACCACCGGTACACACCCAAAGAGGGAAAGGGTTGAACTGTGGTCTGTGTAGCTTCAAAAAAAAAAAAAAAGCTAGTGAAACACTCTTTGAGTCCACTCTATATGACGCCTCCGTCCAACTGGCACTCACAATTAAGCCAGTGTGTCGAGGACTTGTAATTGTTTTTATTGAGGGGTGGGTGCAGAATTTTCATTTTAATGACCAACCCAAGTCTGGAAAAGTCATTTTGAAATGAGAGTCTGGGAAAAATAAATATTGTCCAGAGCATACCGCACTTCTCACAGTAGACTCTCTGTCATACCAATGAGACAAGGTAGCCTTGCCTACTGTCCGGTCAGGTTGGAAAATCAAGCATAGAAATTATGGAAAAAAACTATTTGGTATAGCAAACACACACACACACACACACACACACACACACACACACACACACACACACACACACACACACACACACACACACATATACAGACATTGGCCTAGGCTACACATAGGCTACACAGACACATACAAAAAAGTGGTTACCGTAAAAGTTCCAGTCCTATTAGTTGCGTTGTTGCTCCAGATCATATTCTTTATGCTTTCTGAGGAATCCAGTCTGCTACACTAAAACCATGTGAGAGAGACCAAGGATGAGAAATCCAGTTGCTGTGTGTAAGTAAGAATGAAAGACACAAAACATACAAAACATCCCATGCATGAGCAGGGCTATATCTAGTCAGTACATTAGGCATTTAGTTATTTTTTAACTTAAGCAGTCCCTTTACTCATATGTTCAGTGTCCCCAGCCAAATGACAAAAAATAATTTTAATTAAAACAAAACATAACCAACATGAGTAATACTGTCATGTAGGCCTACAAGAGTTCAATATTGATGTCCTCAGTAATAGTCAGTTCTTAAATCTGAAAGGCTACCTTTTCATCAGATGATTTGTGTTGCTGATGATGCAACTCTAAAATCCATATGCTCGGGATGATGCTGACCAGAAAGAGGAGAATAGCAGGGGAAAACCTGCAACAGGAACATACAGTATAGCTATTTTTTGCATAGTTCACCATTTCGCCAACGTATAGGCTACTTGAAAAATAAAACATGCTGCTTACCATTTGTAGTCGCTACCTTTTCTTCTCTTTAAAGTTAGTATCATTTCGGCTACGAGTGGTAGGTAAAGGAAAGTGAGAAACCAATAGAGGCTGTCTTGCTTCACCCATACCACTCGCCAAACTCCGATGAGTGACACCAAAATAAAGAGCGACCTTGTAATAACCGCGCATATTAACTTGATTAACATTGTAGCCTAATAGCATAGGCTTCACTTCAAATGCTATTATTCACTGAGAAGAGTTGGTGTCAAGCCCCCTCCGCAAGTAAACTGAAAGTCAGACTTTGAGGAAAGAGGGGAATCACACTCCTCAAGACCCGCCTTCAGTAGGTTAATCATGGGTGCAAAGAAATCACCCAGCCTTCAAGTTCTGACATGCACTGTTTTGGAGTAAGAGATGCCTGTCAAACTACTGTCTATCGTCTGCCAGGAAGAGTCGATTGCATCACATCCACCTGTAAATTGCAGTTCACTGTTCAGGGTAGACCAGCGATAGGCTATCCTGACGGCTGTGGCTCAAAGTTTCTGCAAATATAGCCTGACTGACACATTCAAAACGACATAACTTGAAAACTCAGCTAGAGAAGCCTTCCCATGTTACTTTACTTTTCACACCTCCTTGTTTCAACACGTTCAAGCGGCTATTTTCTAACTTATAAAGTGTCATCTCACATAAAGTAGCAATCTTGGCTGCAGGACCAAGGACAGCACGCCAAACTCCACCCTCCACGTGCGTTGCCATGATAACCATTATCAACAATATGGCTGGAAGAGATAGAGGCAAGTCGGCAGAGAGCAAGAAGAAAGAAGTGGAAGAAGTGAAAGTATGTCATTTAATTGTCTGTTGATGAATGTTATTAAGTAATTTGTCGGTTGGTTATGTCATAGGACTTTGATATAACCAACCGTGAATTCGCTCGTTATCCGAGCATGACCTGTGTTGTATCTGCTGCTAGTCTTCTAGCTAAGACGCTTGTGAATTAACCTTGGCCTATCAATAAATTAAGCTGCTAGCTAGCCCGTTTTATCAGAAATCTCAGTGCAGATACTGTTTCAGTCCTTAACTGACCAGAACATCTGTATCCTCTCAGGAAGACGAGGAGCCACCAGAGATTCAATGGGCACTTCTAACATTGGAGCAGATAAGCCGTCTTCGGGAATTGACTGTTGATGAAATACAGCTGTAAGTAGCCTATTTATTAATGCGCTTAAAATGTGCCCACCATCTCTCTCTCTCTCTCTCTCTCTCTCTCTCTCTCTCTCTCTCTCACACACACACACACACACACACACACACACACACACACACACACACACACACACACACACACACACACACACACACAGCAACTCACTCCTGTTGACAGTAGGTTGTATTTTAGAGAAGGAAGCTTCAGTCTTACTCTTTCCGTAAGTCAGTTTAGATGAAAGCATTAGCTAAATGCATGTAAATGTATCACTATAATGTCCGATTTAAAAGAGAGAAGACTGTTCATTTTTTCATCACTTGAGACTTCTTGAGAACCCAATCCTATAGCCTTTTCATTTTGACAGGCAATTTGAAGACCTCCTGCAGTTTAAAAACCAACAGACGTGTCTTAAGGAAGATGCCTTGCTGGACTACTTTGTGTCAGGCTTCTGGTGGACTAAAGAGATGAAGTTCACCAGTGAGCAAACATCCTTTGTAATGGCTCTTCTCCAATCATCACTTGATAACATAAGTGGTAAGTTAGGCCCAGTAGGCCTGCTGTGATGTGTAGGCTAACTGCACATTTTTGTTGCTCACAGACAATAACAATGTAATCTCCCATCATGATAATTTTATCACACCACACTGCAGTGCCAAGCCTACAAAGCCATGAGCTCATTACACGTATTATAATTTATAATGAACATTACATTTAGATCAATGGTTTTCTGTTTAATTTATTTACATACTTTCCTACCTTCTTGCTGAATAAACGGTGAATGAATAAATGAATGAATGTCTTACAGAAAAGCAGATGTCATTTGTGGACAATTTCACTGAATTTGGGACGACTCTGATTGAGCTGAGGAAGACCCCCACTGCTGAAGGAGACCCTCCATTGTTTAACGTAGAGCAAGCCAAGGCCATTACAGATTACGTTACATACAGGTAGGCTGTGTTCAGGTAGCATCATCGTATAATGTCTTGTTTAGAAATGTCAGCCAAAGTACACAAGTGATGACAGTTGGTGTTCCTAGAAAAAACAATAATCAAACAAGAGAGGCGTGGGATTCTGAAGAGAAGGTCTTTAATCTTTGATCTTTATCCAATCAAATTGCACTTTTCTCCGCCATGCCCCTGAGGCTGTGTGTGTTGATTGGCCGAAACTGTCCGTGGTTTAGTCTGAACCACAAAATTTGTTTCCTAGTTCCAGAGTCATGACCATTATTTATTGTCTGAGCCAATGACATAATACTACTGTAATACTGCATGTTAATACTGTGCAGGCCTGTTCCTTGGAATGTTTTTCTTTCTCTGATTGCTGTGTTGTTTCTGGTGTGTCCGTTGTCAGCTATCTCTGTGGGAAGTGCTGCAAGCTTTCTTTCTTCCTTGTTGTCTTTTGTCCATCATGTAATCTCTGTCTCACTGCTTATTGTCTGCTCTTACAAAGTGTGACACGGTAGCAAACTACCTACACAAAAAGTTGATTTTGAGATCTCATCATTGCAACTCTGCAGCTTTGGCTAATGTATGTCATTATTATTAGTGTGTTTTATGGATTGTGGAAGAAATGTGTCTAATACCTGAAAAGCCAGAGATAAGATAACGGGTAGCTTTGAAGGTAGTGGATTTATTAGGCTCTACAGAAGAGGAAATGCGTGTATCAAAGTAATCTGTACATAACAAGACATCTTAATACACACACACACACACACACACACACACACACACACAGACACATGCATTTAAGCTATATCAATCAACTGGTTCAATATGACTGTTAGTTGTTGCTGGTTATAGTTTTGTTAAATGAGACAAATTGAGAATTTGTGAAGCAATTCAGCATGTCTGACAAATGCACACATAAAATAGGACACAATCGTTTCCTGTTTTTTGAGTAAATTTACTTCACAGGGTTTATATCTCTCAGATATTCAGTAGTTAATGCCATTAGTTGGCCGCAGGTTTAAATTAAACTCATTTGAACATCCTACATGTGTACTGGCAATAGCTAGTGAATAATATGAGATTAATACACTTCGTGAATTTACCTACTCCCAGACTCCAAGAGAGAGAGAGAGAGAGAGAGAGAGAGAGAGAGAGCAGTAAATTGGGGCTTCTTTTTCATTGCTCTTATAATTAATGTTATGCATAATTCATGAATCAGTGATTTGAGTGGATGTAGGCTATAGGCTAGTTGTAACAAGCTGGAAGAGGGGGGGAATCTCTGTCCTTCAAGAGGTAGAAGTAGTCGAACAGGACTGTATGGCCTTCACTTTCTCCCTGCTGAGAAGCTACAAAATCAATATGTCACTCCAGAATTAGTTAGCAAGCTATTAGGCTAATTCTCTTTTTTAAATCTATATTTCTTAAGCCTTCTACTTCTTGCATTTACTGTGTGTACCTTATAGGTATATAGTCATTTTCTCTATTTATATTTGAGCCTATTTGGTCTATTATATAAAAGGGGGATTGTATTTTTACGCTCGCATTATATGGATATATGATTTGGGATGTACAGTAGTAGTTAACTGTTAACAGTAAGATTGAAACGTTGTTACAAATGAGATGGAAGAAGGTATCTGAGGATCTGAGGAACTTGGCCTACATCCCCAGTTGTAGTTTCTAATCCAAATCAGGGGTCAAAGTGAACTTCTTGAAGTGTGAATATCTACCAGCCACAGACAGAAAAAATGGAGAAAGTCACCAGTCATGCATTCTCCATTTTTGTTCCGAAATCTACCAACCAAATACATTTTTTTTACCAGCATTTGACTGGTGTCTGGTGCTAATGTTGAGCCCTGATCAGAATGCAGAGTTGCAGAGTTCAGTTACTGTATGTCATGTGCCTTGTTGAGCTTTGTTGTCGTGTGAGACTAAAGGTTGTACCATACTGGCCGTGTTGCAACTTGCGTGTCGTCTATACATGTTGCGTCGAATTGACTGTTTTACTTTTACTACGACCCCTTATCTTGGTCTTATCTTGTCTAGTCTTGGCTTGTGTGATGAAGTGCAGTGTTGTGCGGTGTTACAGTGTGTGGTGTTGTCATGATCATGGCGTAACTTGGTGTGTTGACAATTTAGGCCTATTATTCAGTGCAGGTAATGGATTGTACCATAAAAGAACATTTCATTGTTATATTTTGTCACGGCATTGATTGTACTTCTACACAAGAATTAAGACAATTCATCATGCATCAAATAATGCATGTAAACACACACACACACACACACACACACACACACACACTGAAACAGAGAGTATCGCTACAAATGTTGACAGTAGAATGTTTGGTTGCTGCCCTCTGCTGTTTTTTCTGTGGTATTGCCCACTCCTATAACCAGATCTGCAAGAATCTAGGGATTTGTCATCTTCTCCTCTTGAAATAAAGGTCTCCACTTGCTGGCCCAGACTTATCTGTGCTCCCCAATCAGCTCTGCTTTTTCTCCGATGTGTTAAGTTAACCACAAGCTTGTCACATCAAACAAAGAGAAGGACCTTCAGATGCTAAACAGAGCTGCAGCACTCGAGGGATCTACTGAAACCATCCAGATGGTACGCTTTACATTCATTCGGATGTGCAGCGCTGGACAAGACGGGGATGGGACATGAGTGTCTGTGGTGGCTCTCAGAAAGCAGCGCATTGCTTTCGTTTGAGATGTCAGTCAGTGTATGGAGGCCCTTATTCAATGCCAGACCTGTAGGCAGGCGTTATGTCTGTCCACTACCTGTGGGTGGTAGCACTTACCCCTTTTGTATTTTACAGTAAGCATATGCTTCCTAGTCTACCTGTTCCCAGGTGAGGTCTACAGTACGCTCTTTCCGAAATAAGCCCCTAGACTCCTCGCCCTACACACACACACACACACACACACACACACACACACACACCAGCGCGTTCAAGTGAAGGGTCCTCCACATTGAGTGCTGTCTGAAACATATTTGAATATTTACTGACAAAAGCATGATTTACATTGTAACAGTGAAACTCGTGTGTATGACTGCAGAAGTCGGTTTATAATATTTACTTTGTGCATTTCAACACTTGCTGCACATTTATAATGTGTTGTTAAATAAGTCATAAGATAAAAACACCTCACTCAAAGTAATTAATGATAGTGGAAGTGAAATGACCTCTCAATTTACAGGGTTGCCCAAAACATGCTTTTTGGTATATTCATTTGCATTCATAATTTCTAAGAAAACAACTCTGGGTATCCAAAATGTAGTGGCCCTGTTATCAACTCCCACCCCTTAGAGGAGAGTACCGTCCACTCCCATGAGTGTCACATCATAACAAAGTTATCTAGCTAACGAAGTGGAAGTGAGTAGGGATTTGTCTCAAAAAAGGCCTATTCTGGGCATTGCGGAGAAGCTGTATTGAAACCACTGCGGTCCTAATAGTCGGTGGAGAGACCTTGGACCTTGGTGGCCCATTTGTCAGCCTTGCTGTGTTTGTTTTGTTTTGTTTTTTGTTTTTTTTTTCTACTCCCATTTTCCCTTAATGAATATTTATTGTTTAAATACCTTAGACATGCGTAAGCCCGTTGACTCTTTAGTCGTTTTATTTTACCTTGACTTGTTACCGGGTCGTAACCACAGCTTTATATTTAACATTTATGCATCTCTAAGCATGTTTCCGGATCATATCTAGTTATGTGTAATATGTAGGTTGGCGTATATCGTTGACATTTATGTCTGGGTGTGGTGGAACAGCGGTTACGTCTCTCGACTGACAATCAGGTCTTTTGTTGCAGCCTGTTCCAGCACTATAGCATGTACCAGTTTCTCTTCAACCAATCACGAGACAAGAAGCTCCTGGGACTGGAGGTGAGGAAAGTTTTAAATATTGAATGACTCGTTGTTGAAGGGCATTCTGTCAGGAGGGGTGTGTGTGTGTGTGTGTACAAGATGTGACAGAATGCCATTCTAAAATGAAAGTGGTGCACAAAAAGAAAGAGGTTGGGGGTGAGGGGGGCGGGGTGTGTGTGTGTGTGTGGGGGGGGGGGGGTGCTGGCTATGTTGATGAACATTTAATGGATTGTTTTCTACAGTGAATTACATTTCTGTCGCTGTAAATTATCCACTTGTCACTTAACACAAAGCACTTCAGGAAACCGTTAATGAAATCATTGTTTTGCTGACAGATGAAATGATTGATTTGTAGGCTATTTTTTTTATTTTACAAAATAAAAACAGTTTTTTTTACAAAAACACTGAGCCACTGAGCATAGTGTGCCCACTGACATGTATAGACTATGTACATACTATACTATATAAATATACTTTGCACTCTATATACAGTACATATATATATATATATATATATATATATATATATATATATATATATATATATATATATATATATATATATATACTATATATATATATACTGTATACTGTATGTATGCTAGTGTGCTGTATGTGTACTGTATATTTTGTTGTGTGTAGATATTGCACAGATATTGTTCTCTGTCAAACTTGTTTTGCAGAAGGAAAGAGAAATTAAGGGCATGTGGTATTTTTTCTGTTGCCGGGTATTAAATAGCTCGAGGAAGCGTTCTTGTGGGAGAGGAAACACAATCGTCAGCTCAAAGTGCACTGACCTCTCTCTCGCTCAGGGCCTATCTTTCCTGCGTTTGTTCTGATCTGTCATCGCTCGCTCAACAAAACTCGGCGGCTAGCACACAAAAGCCTCAGCTCCCACCAGACCTGTTTCCCACCCCTCTCTCACCCTTTTGGCCTTGGCCCCGCCCGCCTGAGCTAACATATGTAATCTGTACACGCTCGCCTTTGTAGTCACGGGAGTGTTTGATGACCTGACTGAAGCGACTGCAATTTCTTCCGACAGAACCAGGCTGCCACGGTTTTGTATTCAGGGATCCAGGCTGCAGTGTATGTATCAGTACCCTAGCTGTAATTGACAAGCATTTTGATCACCTTTCACAAGGGAAGTGTTGGGTCTTTCTTTTTTTCTTCCATAAAGGTGCACGGCAGGTTTTTTTGTCATGCCGACAGGGTGTGGAATTGACAGCGCTGAGATCCTCCTCGTTCTAGTGCTCGCTCAGCAAGCCGTCCCCAACCGACAAGCAGCACGTCCTCAGTGAGGAAAGACAAAAAAAAAACAAAACAAAACCAAAAAAAAACAGCTGTCCTTGTACGGGAGACATTTTCCCTTTGAATGAATGGCATAAATATGAGGTCTTGTCATCCACCGCAGTCTTGAGTGCGGCTCATGCGAAATGATTGAATGGAAACACCAATAAAGTAACATAAGAGATCATCAGAGATCATCGTCAGAAGCTCACTGAGTCATTCATTATTTAGATTCAATTATTGTGTTGTTCAGATACAGAGGAGATACAGAGAAGAGAAATCCTTTTTTCAGGCCACATTAATATTTGAGGCCGTATCATACAAGAGCGACTACATTTCGTCTGCACAGATAAAGCCCCCGAATCACATAATTTGTAAAACTGATTACACCAAATTGTTGTCAGAAGACAAGCGCCAGATTTGTTCGCCGACTGAAAACCGGGGGCTGGAGGCAAGCTATAGCGGCTCGATAATGATATTTGCCTTTGAGTATCCTGCCGCGTACGGGAGGATCAGAAAGCGGAATCTAGGTCAGCCACAGCTCCGGCAGATATAATGGATTCGGAATGTCATAAAACGCGAGCACTTTGTGTTTGTTTTTGATGAGGGGTTCAAAGCCGCGTCTGCATATTTAATGCCCCTCCGGCTTTTCGGAATATTTTTAGGAAACATTTTGGACGGGAGAGTGTAAATGTGTTGTCAATTATACCAAGACATAAAAAAGCCTGGTGTGTGTGTGTGTGTGTGTGTGTGTGTGTGTGTGTGTGTGTGTGTGTGTGTGTGTGTGTGTGTGTGTGTGTGTGTGTGTGTGTGTGTGTGACAATGGATTACAGAGGAGGCCTTGTAGTTTTTTTGTGGCTGGGTACTGTTAACATTCGATACTGTTAACACAGAAGTGGATTCACTCGTGAGACTCATGAGCCATGTCCTAAAGACTCAGGGAGAAAACAAAGAGAGAGGGTCTGAGAAAGACAATTGTTCTCCATCTCCCTTGTAAGTTTGACATGCTAATTTGCGTTATATAAACACTGGAGACTGTTGTTATTATGGGCTGCTTTCGGAGCCCCTGGGCTGCTGCTGGGACTTTGCTGCCAAGGCTCTCCGTAAGACTTTCCAGACAAAATGAAATAAGGAAATTTAAGTTCTTCATCCATGCAAAGCACCCCCCCCACCCCCCTACACACACACACACACACACACACACACACACACACACACACACACACACACACACAAACACACCACATGCATCCCCACCCTCCCCCTTTATGGATTTTTACAGCATGAGAGTCATATTTAATCCATCTTGAGTCAGACCTATTACTCCTTAACGGACGTGTTATCATAAGTGAGAATGGTGTGCGTGAGTGTGTGTGTGTGTGTGTGTGTGTGTGTGTCTGTGTGTGTGAGAGAGAGAGAGATTCTATAAGTGTATCTTAGTGCTCATGACTCGAGGGCAATTGGAAGTGACGGGATCGTATGGCTCTCTGTCCGCCAGAGGAACATTGAGGTGATTGACGCCACGGCGCTCTTCGCCCCTCTGGAGGAGGGCATGCCCGTCGACGTCTTCCAGCAGTACTTGGCACCTGCTCCGACCCAGTCGCCTGAAGAGGTAAGAGGGGCAAGGCAGGCAGGCACACGCAGACGTGACAGTGAGTGGATTACATAACCCCAAGCTGCGACCATTCTCTCTCTCTCTCTCTCTCTCTCTCTCTCTCTCTCTCTCTCTCTCTCTCTTTGCCGCAAATGAGTTATAAAGTCTGCATAGCTCTTGCAGATTAGGCCATGATTAAACAAACTCGATTGGATGGGGGAGGTGTCGAAGGGAGTGGAAGTGTTGGTTGTGTGTGTGTGTGGGAGGGGGGTGAGGGGGTTAATTTAAGTGAATTTAATGAACCACGACTCCTCATTTGTTTTTGTTTCATATGGAATTCATCTCTGCAGAAGGCATAGAAAGAGATGATTTATATTTATGAGGCTTTATGCTGTAGCTAAATGTAATTTTTTTTCTCTCTCATCAAAGCAACCACATTCCGAACACTCCCAGTGCAGCACATTGGCATCAACTGATTTGAGAAAAAAAAAAAAAAAATGCCACATCTTAAAAGTTTGTTCAAAGGGGTGTTTCACAAACAACTCTTTTTCTCCTCTTCAAACAAATCTTTCTTTTTTTGTGTGTGTGTGTGGTTGGTTACTGTAATTCAAGACTTTTTTCTTGAGCAGGAAATAAATGATATCTAATGTATGTGTGTGTGTGTGTGTGTGTGTGTTCAAAGTGAAGGGCAACATGCTTTGCGATACAGCGCAGCGTGTTTCTCCCACTGAGATGAAGGGCGTCAGCTCGACCTGAAAAAGGCACGTGGGGCGTCACTACATTACCTCATGAGACCAAAAAAAAAGAGGAAAGGGAAATTTTTTATCAGGCCAGAATGCAGTTCAGTCCTGTAGCCACAAGCAGGCAGCAACCCGCCTTTTCCTCTAACACACACACACCAAAAGCCCAAACATATTGTACTGTACACTACTCTTAAGCAAGGACTCTTGTCTTTGCGGACACTCCTTTCAAAAGCCTGGGAAGTGACTCACCTTTGTATGCAATACCTTATGCATCCATAACTACACACACCTTGGATGTCACACACACACACACACACACACCTCCTCCCCCGATGACTTACTCTTGTACTTAACCCCCAGCAAGTCTTTTCCCTCACCCCTCCCAACCTCCCCAGCTCTCTCCGCCTGATGCATGACAAATCACTCATAAAGTGACAAACAAAGAATAAATCACCGCCACGGCTGTTTGCCCCGGCCGACAGCTCGCCTCAACGTGTTACAGCAGCGGCCCATATACTGTACTGCTGCTGCAGCAGCCTGCTCTCTCTCTCTCTCTCTCTCTCTCTCTCTCTCTCTCTCTCTCTCTCTCTCTCTCTCTCTCTCTCATGCTCACGCTCTCGCTTACTGGCCGGAGCATTAGGTTACGGCCAGACAAGGGCCGGCCCAATTATAATGCTCTGGGTATTAGCGTAGTTCATTACCCTGGCAGTGTACCTGCTGCGGATCCCTGGGCAGCCTTCCAATGGGGGAGGGGGGGGGGGGGGGGGGTGGATGGGGGTGTGTGTGTGGTGGGGATTGGGATCTTGCCCGGCGAGAGATGTGAGATTTGTTTGAATTAAACAGGCGGCGAAAGCAAGTCAAGCAGAGGAAGAGAAGGAGAAGAAGGAGGAGGAGGAGGAGGAGGAGGAGGAGGTGAGAGGAGCGGACGAGAGGAAGGGAGGAGGAGAAGAAGGAGATGTGCAGGCAAAGGAGGAAGAGGAGGAGAAGTACAGCGCGGAGGAGGTGCGAGAGGTTCTGCAAGGCATGGCTAAGGAGATGATGGGAAGTTTACAGGTACAGTATTACGCCATAAAACAACACCATGTACATGTAACTTTTCTGCACTAGTTGATAGGAAATCCACAGGTGTGGTTAGTCCTCAAAACAACACTGATGTACCGGTAACCTTTCAGCACTATTTGACAGGGAATCTACACCATTTGTGGCACTCCTTAAAGCAACACTATGTAGCTATCTCAGCGCTAGCTTAGCTATACTTTTTATCCTTTGGAAGTCAGATTTGTTTTGGTAGCATCTCCAAATTGATTTGGATGGCATATGGCCTAGTCATATGAGGGAGGGGTGGGTCATCACCAGAGTTATTCTCTCCAGGCATCCAGGGCATGCACTCTGGCAGCAGCTCTAGGCAGAGCCTTGGAAACCACCTCTAAATAAAAGAGTATGCTTCAGCTTCACAACATGACATTGCTGACATTACACTGCTATCAGATACCACTTAGCATCCTCTAGCAGAGCCAATAACTGTACAAATCAAGAGCTACTAAAGCTGTGAAATTGCTTTTGTCTCTCAAAAAAAATAGCTGCTAAAAATCCTGTGTTCGCTCAACACGCATCATAACTAATTTGCATAAAGGTGACTGGTTTTGTGAAGGTGAACTTTTTTTAGTACTCTTGTCGCTCAAGTTTAGTTGCTAGTCACTTTCATTGCTCTTGTCCATACAAAGTTGATTTACTTCCGGTGATTTTACAGTTTCAGTAGCTCTCTTGGTGTGAACATACAGGAAGACTTTGGGAAGCGTGTGGAAAATGTAGTTAGCAAGTCCACTACTTTTAGACTCAGACTCTTCAGTGTTGCTTTAATCCATGCTTCTTTTTTCTGCTCAACCTTGTTAATGCTCCCCACACAGAATCCATTCCCCAGAATCCCCTACTGTGGGCCTGCACTCAGCAATAACGCTGCAAAATGTCACCATGTCAGTCCAATTCTATTTTACATGCGTAAGGCTTCTTTATAGAATGACAAGAGGCTTTTCATGAACCCTGTGCTCGGCCTTACGGAAACCCGATGCTGTAGAAAACATCAATACTTAATGGTGCGGAGAGATTTGAACATGAATACTTAAAGTGGAATTCCAAAAGTGTTAGACCGCATATTACAAATTTTGATTTGACTTTTTTGAGAGAGAGAGAGAAAAAAAGAAGTCATGCAATGTTTATGGTCGGAAATGAAACATTGAACAAAAAAGGCCAAAAACCCAGAGAGGAAGAGGTGGGATTTGTTTTGTTAAAAATTGTAGCTCATAATTTTTGCTTCAAAATAGCTGTTGCAACTGTCATGTGAATTGATTTAAGGTAAGGTGAGGTACATGTTAGTCTGACAGGGTAACATAGTACCTTTAATTCCACAGTAATCAAAGTCATCAGACCCACAGCATCTTGGCATTTGTTAGAGCTTGCAAGCTACGCCACTTCCTCATATTATAGGATAAATTTAACTACTTGTTTAAAGATGAGAACAGAGAGCACGAACACAGCAATTGTGCTGACAGTTTGTAAAACAATCCCTGCAAATTCACCATTTTTTTTTTTGCTCCGTGGTGTAGACAGAATTACCCATTGTCAGGCAAGTCTTCCGGTTGACTACTCTTGACTGTTGTAGTCGAGTTACTCCCTCACGTTGTTACGGCTCTCGTTGCCCTTTGGAATTCATTGGGCGGTGTTATTTTAAGGTAAAAACTATACACACTGTACAGGCCTCTTTTAAGTGCTGTTGACACTAACAGCTTATGGAGGCTCTCCAGTGAACGCTATCAAGTCGGGTCAATAAAACAACCAGGGGAAATCGGAGAGGGCCTCCAGCAGCCATGGCGGAGACCTGGGAGGCTTTGATTACATAAACAAACACTCCTCAGAAAGGGCTGTCTGGGAGATGCTGTGAAAGGACTTTTTATATATAAAAAGGCTGTTATTTGCAGTCGATCTAAATGTGCAACTTGAGGGAAAAAAAAAAAACAGAAAAGAAAAGAAAGAAAAAAAATCACAAATCAGAAAAGAAAAAAAAAAAAGCTGATGTGCACCAGCCTGTTCAGAATCATTGGTATTCAACACGAAGCATTAAGGAGAGCACACCAGACTGCATTTTGGCAGAGGCTTCATGCCTGAATTGAATTATGGTTGTGCGGTGCGGTCGACGAGGGGGGAAAAAAAGAAAACAGCACAGCAGATTGTTGTTTTTGTCCTTGTCACCTCCGTAGTGGGTTTTCACAAGTCGCATATTTCGAATGTTTTTCTCACAAGCCCAGCTGGTCCAAGGACTGTTGCGGAAATGTCATATTTCAATAAAAAGAAACCCATAAAAAGGCAAAAAGAAAAAAAAATCAAACAATTTCTGGTCTTTTCTTTTTTTTTTTACAATGATAAAAATTAATCATGCCAGACTTGTCTGAGTTCTAACATCCCTCCCTCGACACACACTCACTCACACACACACACACACACACACACACACACACATCCCTCCTTTTTTATGTGATAAAGAGCTTAGGAGTCAGTGTGACAAGCAGTGCTTTTATTCCATGGCCCCTCAGTGTAATTTAAGATCCCATTTGCACAGGCTCTGTGTGTGCATCGCGCCTCTGAATGATCTGTGGCACGGCGGCTTCTATTTCCACCAGTCCTCCTGGGCACTCCCAGCCCTTTAATACACAGGCAAGGTCAATTACATATTTTACCCGGGCTAAATTTGGACGCCCTGTTCCACAGCGATTGGCAAGACCAGTATCGCTTAGCCCGTCTGTAAGTAGGCGACAAGCTGCCTGGTTTTCTTTTTCTTTCTTTTTTTTTTTTCTTCTTTTCTTTCCTAAAAAAAAGCTTTTTTTTTGCTTGTGAGTGAGTATGGATGAACAGGGGTTGTCCTAAGCTTCCAATTCGCTTCTTTTTTTCTTTTCTTTTTTTCCCCCATTTAGACGTTCACCGCAATCTTGCCTTTTATGCTCCCACAGTGTTAAGGCTGGTCCATTTATAAATGTTTGGATCACAGTGGATGAGTGTTGGCACTTGTCTCCACTGCCACCCCCACTCCCTAACCCCACACCTCACATCCCCCCGCCATGCTCAATGACATATCATAACATCCGTTTTATTTATTTATTTATTTTTGTGCTAATTGTATTTGTTTAATTCCAACCCCCCCACCCCCCTCTCTCTCTCTTTCTCGCTGCGCTTCAGATAGATATTTTAGTTGCAAGAGTTCCCATGAGTGTCATAGCCAGAGTGTATCTCTTCAGTCCTTATATGGTATAAACTCAACTATAAACAGGCCCAATACTTACTGGAGAGGGCCGTGTGGGTTGATTTTCTAACCAAATACACTTCCCACTCCAGATGTGAACTGGAATCCTTTCATTTCTAAGCATGTGCAATTTTTAGAAGAGAGAGAGAGAGTGAGAGAGAGAGAGAGAGAGAGAGAGAGAGAGAGAGAGAGGAAAACAGGGATAAAGCTATGGCGGGCCAAATAGAGGGTCTCATAATTAAATATTTTCTCTGGCCAGCGCTGGCAGGTCTCTGAGGTATACTCCCATGTAGCGTCATGTTTGAAAGCGGCAGCCCTGGGATGAGACCAGCGCCGCTCCTCTGCTTCCCACAGACCGACTTGACTTCCCATACTCCATTAAAGCAGTCAATAGATGACCCCTGCTATTGACAGACTGTTATGCTCTATTACACCACTCTGTGCTCTTTAGGATAACTCTTTTTTTCCCTCCCTCCCTCCCTCTCTCTCTCTCTCTCTCTCTCTCTCTCTCTCTCTCTCTCTCTCTCTCTTTCTATCTATCTCTCTTTTAATCTCTCTCTCTCTCTCTCTGGTGTTTTCCTGACAGGCTGAGTTTGCTGAGAAGCTTCGCATCCAGGAAAAGAGCTACACTACCAAGATAGAGCGTCTCAAAAGTGTCTCGTCAAACTGACTTTTCGGTTCTCCACAAACACCACCCTCCCTCCCCCCCTTCCCCTCACACAGGGGTTAATACACAAACAACACCCTCACCTGAAAGGTGGAAGAAATCCTCTCTGATGCCTACCATTGCACTACAGGATTCTGAACACAAACTGCACACAAATTGCACGTAGTCCGTAAATCTGCTACAGATTTTATAACCTTGTAGTTTTTCGTTTGTTTTTTTTGTTTGTGTGTTTGTTTTGTATTCTTCTGCAGAGTTTTTACTAAGACTATCCAGCTGCAGGTTGTGATTGCCTGGCAATGGTGGATCTGTCTGGCTTGTTTTAATATTAAAAGTTTATCTTCTCCGTATTTCCTTTTTTTCTCCCTGCCTGCCTGCCATCACTTGAGGAATGCGGTGCACGAGATCCTATTTGCCTGATTACACGGTCCGCATGTGAAACGTCTAGAGAGACAGAGACATCTGAGTGTCTTATGTGCCCAAGTATCTAATTAACTGGTTTCAGTGTTTATTTGGGGCACGTAGCCCCCCCTCTACCCCCACCCCCCTCACACACACACACACACACACACACACACACAACCCTCCTGGAGTCATTAGACCTCAAGTAGCCTAGAGAGTAGTAAAGACTGGGCATAACTCACAGGGCCAAATAGCCTGGTTGCCATGTAAACTAATGTATTATTAAAGCAAAGAGGAGAAAGAGAGAGAGAGATAGAGGGAGAGAGAGATGAGAGCTTTGCCTCTACATTTAAGCAGTGCTCACTTAGCAGGGCTTGAAGAAGTTATAAATACACCCCATGCTACTGTGAATCACAGAGAATGCTGATCGTTTCTTTTTCTTTCTTCCTGTCCTTTCTTTTTTTTTTGTCCTCTGACTGTTTCCTTTCTCGGCTGTCATTCAGTTTTTTTTGGTTTTTTTTCCTTAAAAAAAAAAAGAGAAGAAAAAAAGTGCTGGGCTATTGTCTTCTTTCTCCCAGGCAGATTGAGAGGTTCCTATGATTGCAGGAGGGGAAACAAAGCACTATTATCTGAAAAACAAGTCAGTCATCCAAGGAGGAGGAAGAGAGGGATGTTTCAGAGCCTTTTATATTCCCTGTCTTTAATTTGAATATGTTAGAAGAATGAGGATTAACAACAAAATCCCACTAGCTTTATTCCAAACAACATTTTTTTTTTTTTTGCTAATTTTTCAATTGTTGTTACATCAGTTAAAACTAAAGACTTGGCTTTGGAAACAGTTGAGAAGCTTAGGCAAGATTCTTTGTAAGAGGGTTGTTCACAGAACTAGTGGAGAGCTGCCATAGATCTAGCCCATCTGTCTGTGGTCCGGCCCTTTTCCGGCCCTGCTCCGGCATAACATAGGCTATAGACCAGAGCCATTTCAGCATCAGCTGCCACCATATCTCTGTCTTCCAAAACACACACACACACACACACACACACACACACACACACACACACACACACACACACACACACACATACAAACACACATACACACAAACACAAGAACTCGAGAAACATTGAGGCCCCTATGTAATTTTATTGTGCCTGTGCTGCTGGGAAGCTCTGTTTGGCCCCCTCTGCTGGCCAAAGTGTGCATTACGCTGACGTGATGCAACTGTGGCGTTCAGCAGGGGAGCCAAGTACAGCTGGCTGAGCCTGTGCACACCAGGAAAACAGATGACTTCAACAGTTTTTGAGGGAGATGTCTTGCGCAAATTGCCAATTCATGGATGGCTGAAAATATGCAACCTCTTTTATAACTCTCTCTCTCTCTCTCTTTTTTTTTTTTAGAAATGTATCGGATGAGAAAAAGTTTGAATGTATGAGAAACTCAGTGGATTATGAGCTTATAAACTGTGCGAGTATTCACTTGTATGGCTACGTGTACATCTCTACTGTTGGCTGCAGTTGTGGTTTTTTGACTGTTCAAAGGAAAAAAAAAAAAACAAAGTCCTGAGAACATCTGGATTATGGAAGCTGGTTTGCATTTAAGTGCTCTACTCAGCTCCAGCTCTCCAGCTCCGTTCTTTTTTTGGCCGTCCGGAACGGCTCGAGATTACAAAACGTTTATTAGATGTCATTTGAATCGGTAGGAAAATACGGCCAGCGTCACGCAGGATGATGAGCAGACACACTGAATGGATGAGAAGTGGTTAGGTCGCTGATAAGCCCCTGCTAGATGTGCTCCTGGAGCAATGATTTTCATGTCAAATCTTTTTTTTTTTTTTTTTTTGCATCAACAGTACAGCGTAACCTATGTTTTAAAGGGCAGAGCATGTCCCAGCATATCAGCCTCAGTCTTTTTCAGTTTTTCAGGGAACATTAATGCCTAACAGGAAGTAATGAGGTCAAGTGCGCGCGGAGAAGCGTACTGTTTACCCAGCAAAACATTAGCCTGGGATTTTTGGCATTCCTAGGTTGGCCGCTCAAGACTGATACTCAGCACCGAATCACACACACACACACACACACACATTCACCTCTCACCTCTGTGGGTATTAATGGAGATCAAATACCAGTGTCATGAGATGGTTTTTTTTTTGTGTGTGTGTGTGTGTGTGTATGTGTTGTTGGACCGGAGATGGGCCAGATGTGGGCCTGACATGAAGACGCAGCTGCCAGACGGCGGCGGACCTTGCAGCTGCATACCTGCCGCGTGGGGTGAAATGTGATAGCGTCCGTTTCTCACGCGCTCAGCCATGACTGGTCTGGGATTTTTTTTTTGGGGGGGTATTCTGGGGGGGACTCTTGCTCCCTTGTTTACCACCAGACTGAAAAGTTTTTTTATTATTATTCTTTCTTTCTTTTTTTTTTAAAGAAAGATGTTCCAACAGAGGGGCTGGGTGCTGTTAGCTATGTTTTGTTAAACACAAACATTTGTGAATGACCTACGGCAACTTGTAGATTTCAAAAAGATATATGGCTGAGCTAATGCGGCTGTTGAAAAGTGGCTGTGAGTAAACTGTCGTTTGATACGCACACAGGCCTGTTCTTGCACAAGTCTCTTAAGAGTACTACGCCTACATCTGTTCACATCTGCAGTGGCCTTTGGTAGCCTGTAACAGCAATTTGGACTGTCTACATGTTCAATTCACACTTCCACAATTTATAGCATTGCTTTTCACATTGCTGCCAGATCACACACACACACACACACACACACACACACATACTGTATATACAGTACATATCCAATACAAATAGGTTATATTCCTATGTGGATAGGCTGTTTTTATTGTATTTCTCTGTGTTGACGGAGCACATTCATATTACGAGTGTAGCAGACAAATCTAGCAGGATTGGTTATTGGCAGAAATGTCTCCAGTCAAGTGCCCTGACAAGTCTTGACGGCTGTCTTGAATCACCCAATGGAGTAGACATTAAATTCGCCAGCGACTATCAAACATGTTTTTCTCCCTACGGTTCTTCTCTGCGGTGTAGGAGAACCCCCCCCCCCCCCTTCCTTCAGTCGAATGTAACCTAGACAATAATCTGCCCAGTATAAAAAGGGGGGGAGGGATAAATAATGTTCAAAATGATTTAAGGATGTAAACATTTGGCCAGAGGACTCAAAGCCAGATGTTCCTTCTCTTCTTTTGTACCGGAGGAGTTATTTTGGGGGAGGGAAGGGGGGGGGGGGTATTCTCTGAGCCCTGCGTGCATTCCTCTATTACCAAGTAATTTAAAACTTTGTTTTCATTGCCAAAGGGCTGGAGAGCCGCATTCAATTTGGCGCGGTTGAAGTCATGTTATAGAACACAAAAATAATGTTTGCGTTGTGGAATCAAACGGACTGAAGGCAACTGTACTGTGAGAATAAGAAAGAAAAAAGAAAGAAAGAAAGAAAGTAAGAAGAAGCAGTCTGTTCTTGCGGCTGGTGTATCGCACAGGGAGCAGGACACAGAGCTGGCCCCTTGGTGTTCAGTTTGAATTGTTTTTGTCTTTCTCATATCCATGCAAATGCGGCGGATCACTTTGCCTTGTTTGCATTAAGCTCCTGCCATCTCTCGCCTGCCGTGCTCCAGTGTCATTTCCATAAAAATAGTTCCTCTTTAGAAACGTGACACTCGAACACTAACAATATGTTTCCTCTCTCTTTTTTTTTTCTTTTTTTTTCTACAGGATTCAACAGCCCCAAAGGTTTAGGTCCTCATTATCTGTCTCCTGCCATAGTTTATATTCATTTCAAGTTCGGTTAGGCACCATTAATGTTGCTTACATAATGAAATTCACTCTCTCTGTAAGACTCATTGTATAAATCATTAATTTCTCTCGCTACAAGCCACAGTAAATCAACTCCAGCCCTTGTGCTCTCATTTCCTCCATAACCTTCTCTCCCCGGCAAGAAAGAATCATTTTGTAGCTCTCTCTCTCTCTCTTTCTCTCTCCTAAAGGCTTTTATAAGCTAATCTTATCAGGAGAGATATGCTCCTATACGGTTTACCTCTTGTCGGTTTGAAAAACTAGGAGGAAAAAAAAAAGCTCACAAAGGTCAGGTTTTATTGGATCGCCGGCACTTGGCCATCGATATCACAAGAATGTGGTCCGTCTGGCCGTAGAATATACAATGAAGACTGTATCAATGGCCTCAGGAGGCCCTGAGGGGAGGGAAGTCGCTGCGCTATCAACCGAGCTTTTCCCAAGCTCATCACAGTAGTTTTGTCCCTTTGGAGGTTTTCCTTGCTTGTTGTTTCCCCTCTAAGATCTGATGAGAGACTGTTAACATGTTGGCAAGATGTCCTTGGCTGCATTATGTCATTGTGATAAGGCCGGTTACTGCACCCAAGTAGATCTTGGAACCATGTTCACCTCTTTAGTGTTATCAGAGGAAAGGCAGCCACCTAATGTGACGTTTTGCTGCCAACGCACACTAATTACCTTTCGCTTGAAAGAGAGAAAGGGTTCACCTCAGGTGCAATTCAATGTCTGCCCTACTTTCACTCAAAATCAAACGAGAAAGACTTGTGCACGCACACACACGCACACACACACACACACGCGCACACACACACACACACACACACACACACACACACACTACCTTGTAGGAAATTACAGACAGTACCTTTAAAGCCCACAACACACACACACACACACACACACACACACACAAACAGTATGGCCTCCAAATGCAGTCGTTGATGTCCTTTCTACTGCATGTAAATCAATAGGAACACTTACATATACAAACACACACACACACACACACACACACACACACACATACACACACAGTGTGGAGATACAGTACACTGTGCCTTTGAGAACACTATTATCATTCCCATTAGTATTCATTATTCATTTTCATTTGTGCTTGTGTACGGAACTGACTCACATAGCTCTGTTGCTTTGAAAGCATTCCTCACAAACAGCAATGGAATTAGTGTCAGGCGATTTATTTATGTGTATATTTTATTGAAGAATCCATGTCGTGTTTGTGCGATTCTCTGTGTGTATGTGTGTGTGTGTGTGTGTGTGTGTGTGTGTGTGTGGGAGCGGGAGATGGAGAGAGACTTGGTGTTTGTTCATATCATAAACTAGGACTCCAGCGCGAGAGAAATATTTGCTTTCATCCGACACAGCAACAGCAATAGCTCCAGCTGTGAGAGAGAGGAAACATGATAAGTGAGTGTAATATAATTGAAGGTGGAAATTTCAAGCCACCTTTGCCGGAGCTTGACTTCAAACATGAAGATATCCAGCTGCTAATGTATTTTTACCCTCATATTCCCCTCATGTTGTAGATTTAATTCATGCTAGCAACAGAAAAAGAAGAAGAGAAAAACAGTTATATAATTCTAAAGCAGTTTTTTTATGCACAGGCTTTTTTTTTCTAACATTTGTGACAGCTGAAACGTGTGTTGTGTAACAACACTGAATTATGCATTTTTAATATCAATCCTTTAAGCGGGGTTCGGCAATAATGAATTGCATTATTACATGCGGGGCTGGTTTGAATAATGCAGCAGATTGGGTGCTGGTTTGTAGCTAACGGTTGCTGCAGTAATAGGCTTTGTATCTACACCCCCCCCCCTCTTCCTCAGACCCTGACGTGAACCTAATCACAAATCCATTTTTATCAGAGCATGTTTCCAATTAAGATGCTCATCTTCCATCTTCACTGTCTGCTTTTTTTTGTGGCAAGGAAGGAGGGGGGAGAAAAAAAACAAGTCAATTTATTCAGTTTGATAATAATATAAAATTACACATAAATAAATAAATAATGAAATATAGCGGCGCGGCGTGCCCTTCTATTGTGGAGAGAACATGGTGGAGGGGGAGAATACAAGGCTGATAATATCGATCCAGTGCTATCAGAGAGAGTGTCATGCTCTCTGAGGAGAGGCTTGGCGTGACGGAGGACTTGCTCTTGTGTGCGGCATGGAGTCAGGGTTTGTGTCATTAGAGGCTTCTGTGATCATGGCCTTTGAGCTTGCTTTTTGTGTGTGTGTGTGTGTGTGTGTGTGTGTGTGTGTGTGTGTGTGTGTGTGTGTGTGTGTGTGTGTGTGTATGTGTGTGTGTGTGTGTGTGTGTGTGTGTGTGTGTGTGTGTGTGTGTGTGTGTGTTGTGGGCTTTAAAGGTACTGTCTGTAATTTCCTACAAGGTAGTAATATCTATCTATCTATCCGTCCATTCATCCATCCTCTATCTATCTTAATTTTAATATTGGGGGAATGTAATTTATCTTTGTTTGAGTTCATATGTCAACAGAAGGCAAAAGTCCTACTCTTTTAAAGGTGTTATCTGATGGGGTTTTTTGTGTGTGTGTGTGTTGGCAAAACCCAAGAAACTGACCAAAAAAACTGCAGCAGAATGTGAGAACAGAAAATACTGAGATAATGTCAAAACAAAAAACAAAAAGCACCTAAGTACTGTATGGCCAGATACAGTAAATCTCTGACGTTAGCACCAACCAACAACCAGCAACCAACCATGTGTGGAAATAAATGAGAAGCTGCATTCAAGATAACTTGGAACCGAAAGTATGTCATGAAAATGCCACATGGCAGATTTAACCAATGATCTGGCAAACACACTTGATATGACTTAACCCTAACCACTCTTTTTTTGCTCACTTTGTTCAGCCTCAACCTGTTTGGCCCTCTCCCGCATGGCTTGACAGCTGATCTGATAATCATTTTTCATTTTTTTTTTTCTTTTTTTTCCTTTTGCTGCCTTCCTGGAGGTGGGTGTAATTAGGTTGGGTAGATTAGATTCACACAAGGGACTGAACACATTCAGGTCCTGTAGCCATTTACATCAAATATTGACACAAAATGCTGACATGAATATCAGTGGAGGCTATCAGCCGTTTATAAGTGCTTACAGAGAAAGAGAGAGAGAGAGAGAGAGAGAGAGAGAGAGAGAGAGAGAGAGAGAGAGAGAGAGAGAGAAACAAGGGGCAGGCCTAGTGGTTGGAAATTCAACCCTAGGATGCTAGGATGCTGTTACTTCCAACGTCACAAATCATTCTTCCCAGCATGGTAACTCCCGTTGTCAGGCCAGGGGTATTAATCATTTGTTATTAAACCACAGCCGCTTCCTTCCACAACAATAAGAATCACCCCACCAGCTATCACAAGCTGCATGTTAGCTTATCCACACAGAGAGCTCCTGTTGTCACACATTCAAAATGTGCATCCATAAATTGCATTGTGAATTCGATGACCTAATGCTTTTGTTGGACATAATATTAAGTCATGTTTGCTTGACAAAAACGCATGGCCTGATGATCACAGTTTCATTTCTCGTGCGTCGCTGTGCATAACATGTCCTCCGGCTAGATCTCTAATACGATGAATCTCTAATGGCTATTTCAGAAAGGTAATGAACACATCGCTTGCAAGCAGTCGTTTTTTGTTCCGCTCTCTCACATTCCTGACTTGACTTCTTCTGCTCCCAACAGAAAGTGGTTAATGCCACAAATACACTGTAATATTCATGCTCACAACATCAAGGATATTAAAGTCGGGAAGCGATGTGAATATTTGATGTAAATAGTTAAATGAGAGCAGCTTGGTGGAAAAGCCTTTGTAGGCTTTACCGTAACACCCCTCTAATTAAATACATTCATTCATGTGTTAATGATAGCCTTTCCTTCAACTCCACTTGGTCAATGTGATTTCCCAAAGCTGGTCAGATAAAGTGGACTCCAGAATGGAGAATATTTATTGTAATGTGCGGACACTAACCAGCTAATGGCAGTAGCAGTCCATCCATTCTTTTGACAAAAGGGGGTACTAGCTACAAGCCAAAATCTTGCCCACACTTCATCCTTCCATTCTAATATCTCTCTCATTCTCTTCCTCTTTATTTCAAGTGCACAACTGCAAGTTGCCAAGCCAACCATTTTTAAGGAGCGTTACTATTAAAGGTTGACACAGGTTGCAGCATCTAGTAGTGTGTGTGTGTGTGTGTGTGTGTGTGTGTGTGTGTGTGTGTGTGTGCATTTACTCACTTTCCCTCTGGCTGTCTTTTGCTGTGAACAACACAGAGGTCAACAGGTTTGTACAACCTATTGCAGTTTGCAGAGGGATCATTAAAGGTTTACGTTTGAAATCTCACCAGGATCAGGTGAAGTATTCACCATAGAGAATTTCCCCACGTAGTTCAATCTACTTTTTTTAACATAATCATCACTGCTACTTAAATAACAAATGCTGTTGTGGGCGGTCAGTGACAGTGTTTGAAATGCAAACTTAAACAGTCAGTGACATTTGCAGTAAATATCATCTTTTGTTCTGCAGACTTACCGACTACAGAACAGCAAAAAGCCAAAAATAAGTTTCTTTTTTTGTTGCCTTGCTGCTGCAGCCCCTTTTGTACGTGTTTTGTTATTTCTTCTACGACAAACCATTTGTTCTACTTACTTCTCTGTGTCATTACGTCCAACCAGGAGAACAGATGGGATGGATGAGAAAGAATGATAAACAATGCTGACTCTATGTACCATCATGTGTTTTCTCAGCAGAAGGGAGTGCACAATCCCTCTGACATTTCACAGAGGTAATAAATAACACAACAGATTCAGAATCAAGATCTTTTTTTTTTTGCTTTGCTCTGTTACCATCAAATAATATTCATTTGTCATTAGCTGTTACCAGTAATGAATGTGCTACTTATTTGAGGAAGTCCTTACTTAGACCTACTGGAAATTTAGCTTGCATTGCATTCAATGCCCGACACAGTCAATTTAATGTAGGCTGGCTATTAGTATTAGTAAGACCATTTCTTGAGCACTTTTGATATTAAGTGGCTGCTGGTATTAAATCACTGTCAATGTCTACTATTCTAAAATGATACCTTTCTGGTGGCTTATAAATGATGCTATTACACAAATGATTAACTATTGTACTTCCCCACCAGTTACAAAAATAACAGAAGACCCTGATCTAAGTTTTTGAATAACCAGTAGGCCTACTGTCAAGCTCAGTAGGTGACTGAGCAGTCCAATATACAGATGTGTCTGCCTACTCACTTTTCTCACCATTTACTGTACTTGCAAACCTAAGAAAAGGAACCTGATTTTTGAGTGTCACATTGACTAACATGTCGGTAATAAACACTATTATGGTTTCAGTTTCAGTTTGGTATGTTCAGTATGGTTTCAGAGGACAGTTTCAGTTTCCTGTCCTCCAAATTTTCTGATTGTACTGTGGAATCTACAAGTACATTATAGGTGGTCCGATAATCTTCATTTACCCTATATTTACCCCATTTCATCTAGCCTGACAAGCCAGACTAGACTACAACATATAACGTATAGCCTGGTGGCAAAGGATAGACCGTGGCTCAATCCTAGGGGTGAATCTTTCAAATCTTGCTTGCCTCTGCCTCCAATTGGATATGTGGTTCTATGACCTTGCTTTGGCTAATGACCAGTCATAGCAACGATCAAGCTGATTTAAAAACACTAAGCCTGTCCAACAACTCAGAGTTGTGATTGGTCTCTGTACAAACAGAGTGTTGTGATTGGTCCCCCACCACCAGGGTTCAAGCACTGAAATTCCCTATGGCTCATTGCTAGACATAGGCGGCCTACTGGCTGAGCAAAACAAATTGCTGCTGCTAGGGTACGTCTAGATTTCTAGGCTACATTTAATCATCAAAGTGACTGCTAAGCTGGTATATTAATGTAAACGAGTTGCCTGGAGTTCCTTTAACATCATAAATTATATAGGCTACACATAGGTCCATTTCAGCCATGTCTATATGTACATTGTGCATTTTGTTGTTAGAAATGAGCATAAAATGTCTATTTGACAGGCAGATGGAGAGGATGCTGTCGACCATGTTTGCCTCTAAAGCCTTTTTCAATAATGAATCAACCATGGGACCAATAGCAGTGCAATGTGCTCGTCCTGGAATGCTTTCAGCTCGCTGCCGGCTGGCGAATACTTACAAGGTTTTTTTTCTTTTTTTTCTCCTGTGTGTGTGTGTGTGTGTGTGTGTGTGTGTGTGTGTGTTGTAACGTGTGTTCTTGCCACTGGCGGCAGTGTAGAGTCTGTAATGATTTGTCATTAATTTACATGTTATCTCCAAAGAGGAGGAAAGGGCAAAAATTGCTGACAGACCGCATTTCTTGAATCCGCCCATGAATTTCTTGGAGTAAGGTGAGCAGCAGCATTTGAATACCATGAAGCGGACTCTCCAAATGCCTCTGCTCTTGATTCAAAAACAGGTTCTGAAACTGGATAGGTGTAATTATAATTATTGTGCATGCATGCCATGAACAGGCAAATTATGGCCTTGAAATGTAATTTGTGGGTGAATGTGCCCTGGCTAGTCGACCACAAAGTTAAATGCATTTAGCTTTCGTCGCGTATTTGAATAGTTAGATCAATCAAGCGTTTTTAAAAACAGGCATACACCTTCACTCAACCAAAATCTCTTCACCTGTAGACCGCTGAGTTATGGGAACAGGCAAGGGTTGTGAGGGGCAGACGTGCACCCATAAAGAGAGAGAGAGAGAGAGAGAGAGAGAGAGAGAGAGAGAGAGAGAGAGAGAGAGGAGGTAGGAGAGAGAGAGAGGAGAGGAGAGGGGAGGGGGGTTGGGTGTCCAATTTTTTCCACAAGCTCTCAAACTGCAAATGTTCCTTGCAGCTCAGGGGAAAGATTAGGCTATCAATCTGCTCCACTCATATTGTCACTGGCGAGGGAGAGACTGGGGCTGTTCGGCAGACACTGAAACGCACAATCTGTAAGGCAAATTATTCCCGGCACTGTTATCATCATCATTTATTACTGTGCTGACACTTTTCAGCAATCAGCAAGGAACACAATATTTCAATACGGGTTGTAAAGAAGCAATTCCCACTTTTCAGAACATAACGAGACAATATGGTGTAGTTTGAGTTTTAGCGCAAAGTATCCCTCTTGCAGAGATTTCAGGAATATTTGGATAAGAACTGATAGGCTATAAATGCATTATTTCATAAATAATAGGCATTAAATTAAAAATACATGTGTGCATAACACTGCATATTTTCTGAATTATTTGATGCTTTTACAGTGTCCCTTAGGCTAAACTAGTTAGCGACTCCATGGCATCATTGCCTTAAAAATAGATATTTATCTAATAAGGCACTAGAAAAGCACCACAGGGGCGGCACATTGCCCCTCTCTCCTTGTCAATGTGTTAGTATAATGGCTCACACCCAAGGATGATTGATGGTGGCGTTGAATGCACTTGCTATTACCGCTCACTGTCTTAAATAAAAGAGCTTAATCACGCCGTGACTTGACGACCCAAATGCTCTCCCGACAAATTACACTGGCGGATATTAATGATAGCATATTATTCAAACTTGAAAGGAGAGACGATTTAAACACGACTTTGACTTCTAATGTAGCTTATGATATCAGTTCTCCTTTGGATCCCATGCGCACGCACCGCAGGCTACAGAGCACTACTTTCCTGCTAAGCCCTTAAATTAGAACACGCAGTTCCCTTTCAGATACAGAGCGAACACTAATTGTTTGTCTTTTATCGCGGTGACGCGATACAGTCACTTTTACAGCTTAGGCTATTTTGTTTAGACCGTGGCGCTTGGATGACATAAACCGTTTAAAGTGATCAAATGCGCCATAACATTATTGGGACACTTGTACATTCATATTATTTGCCAATTGATTTGCTTTTAGTCCTTGTCAACTCGAGTCTATTTTCAGCGTGCCTCAGCTTGTCCACCCCCCTCCTTCCGCGCCCTCTCTACTGTGTTTCCATAATGTTAATATAATCAAATGCGTAACTTCATTTTCCATATCACACGATGACATGGTGGTAGTACTGATTATCACAATGTAGGCTAGGCTGCCGTTGGACATAGCCTAGCCCACTGTTTCATGGTTGCACGTATTTGTGAGCAAGACTCGTTCCCCTCGTGACTGAGATAAAACATTGCATAAGGTACAAAAATAGCTGACGTTAATGTTGCATCCTGTAATTTGGGCTATAGGCAACGTGATCCAACTTTCTCTTTGTCGCTGCAGTAGGGAGGTCTTGGTTAATATGACAAAAATGTTCTTCGCAACTTCCTCTTACATTTGCGCAATCACTTTAATGCTTACATTCTGATACCCTCTATCTAAAATGTCATTTACCGGTAGTTGTAGTTTGAAACTTGTTGTTCAGATACTATAAACTTAACTATACTGTAGTGTCAAATCTACTATTCCAACTATGAACTGAAAAGACGATATTCATGACTAATTTATTTCTTAATAAAAATTTGAATAAAGATAACCTACACTTTTGTCATTCATCTAACGTCCGCTCGCTTAAAAAACACCGCATGGGCTATTGAGAATGGATTTGAGTTCATCCTGTCCGCTCCTTGCAAATAAAATAAATCTGTTGAACAATGAAAGCATAGTTTCATTACATAAAACAAGACAGGGCAAGCTCGAGTTCCTTAAAATGGTTATCCACTCTCGTTACACGAGTCATATTCATAAACATAATGGCAGCAATTCAAAGCATACGGTTTCCACTGCTCGTGACTGCCCCTCTTTCCTTCCAGTGAAACAATACGTAACATGCATTTGCAACATTGTAGCAAGGGTTGCAGCGCCAGCACAAGAAATAACCTTTCTGTTTCTTAGAATAAAATGTCGCCCCTTCATCTACCCGAACATAGGTTAAATTGTGTAAATTTCAGAGCGAAGTTACAGTAGGTTATGCATTCTAGAAATAGGAAGACGAGCGCCCCTGAATCTCTGCAGGTCTGCAGGAAATGTTCTTTCTATTACACATACAAACGTCCTCGCCACAGGTCCTGGTAGGTAAGCAAATCATTGCGAGCGCATATTGCGTGGATGCGTAAATATCCAAACTGTGAATATATTTTAGCTAAGGTATATTCTCTTATACTGTTGTAGATATTTGGGAAATCTCAAGGAAATTGTGCGATATAGACTCGTTGATTTTTAAAATGACATCAACCAGATCGGCGACGCTATAGAGGTCACTGTCGTCTAAGCATTTGGAATTTAATATGATTTTTATGAACAATTCTCGTCTAACAAATGTTGAAATATATAACTACAGGTCATGTAAAAATATTAGATCTTGTTTGCATACATTTTTTGTACGGATATTGGTTCCTATTTCGATTTCATATTAGCGATTGGCGCAATACTGTGCTTTCAAATATTACACCCTTCCAGGACCGTTAGCAATCCATTCAAGCCAACAAGTTTGGAGAGAATGTTGAGTTTAATCAATTCAGAACGTCGAGATGGAGCCCAACTCACTCATGGTATTATAAGCTATTCTGCTTAATGTTTTATTTTCCTATTATTTTAATGGCAATGTCTTTTCAAACGGATACCTAGGTGTAACGTGTTATATACTTTTATCAATATGGGAAACTTTAGGAAACAAAACTTGATATTTTATAATTAACATAGGCTGGGCTATATAATGTATTAATGCTTTTAGTCTAGTCCACCTTATTGCCGTAGCTCTGTAACATAACATAATGGTGACGATTGTGTCATGATCGACTTTTATCATATCATCTGAGTTTACTTTTGCTGTATGCGGCTGTTGACTGTGAGCATGTAATGTATGAAATTAATTACTTATTGCTGTCTCCGCAGTGGGTAGGCTCACCTTGTGGTTTGCACGGACCTTACATTTTCTACAAGGCATTTCGATTTCACCTTGAAGGCAAACCAAGAATATTATCCCTCGGCGACTTTTTCTTCGTAAGATGTAAGCCAGGGGATCCGATTTGCATAGCGGAGCTTCAGTTGTTATGGGAAGAAAGGACAAGCAAGCAACTTTTATCCAGCTCCAAACTTTATTTTCTCCCAGAAGATACTCCCCTGGGAAGGACTGTCAGCCATGGAGAGGTAATTAATAATGTTTTTAAATCTTGTTTGTTCTACTGTGCTCTGTGCCAGGTATGGTACATTGAGCTGCGTTTATCTACAGTTTAACTGGTATCGATGAAATATGACCTATATGTAGCTTTCTGTTGTCCGCTCTGTTTGCTCTGATACAGCGTAAAGATGGATCACACGTAGCATGATTTCCTATCATTTAAGCCATTTAGTCGCAGTTCCTCTTATATGCAACCATGCGAGCACAAGGAAATGAATTGAGCTATGTGTCCAGTTTATCTGCGCTGTTATGCATGTGTTGATTAATTTACTGTCTGTTTGTTTAACGGGGGGTTCTTACTCGTTATATCTTTAAACACGGTGACTATTATTGGTGACGGATGTGGTAATGCGAAGTTGACACATTACTCTGTCTTGTTTCATGTCTGTGTTAAGTAGGCTACAATTGTGCGGAAATTACGAAAGACAAGGTAGATCAAAAGCCCTCGGTCTGGCAACGTCGTTTGATCGGGTGATGTACGTAGCTATTACAGTAATGCGCTGGGTTATTGAAACGCTAAATAATCATGTAGCCTACAAGGCAAACGCCAAAGATGGCTTTGGAAACAGAGATTGTTGACAGTCAGCGCAATGTTTTAATTTTGTTTTAGTAGTGCGTTTTATTTTTTATCAGGGCCATGCATCTGGTACATTTCCTGATACAAGAAGTATTGTAAGCGGACATATTCTCCATGCACGCTCAAATGCTTTCGGTCAGTAGGAATTGATTAATCATGGCAAGCTTGATAAAGCGCCCAGTTGGGAAGCCTTAAAGGGAACGAACGACATTTATGAAGGTTATTATGTCAAAGTGCTGCAGCCTGGTTCCACATCACAGGGGTTAGGCATACCAGTGCAATTTGCGCAGAAGAATAGAAATTATGTGCGTTTGTTTCGCGAGCAGTTAACTCGTTCGCTGCCAGCACGAATTAGTTGACAAACGCTTTATCTGTTCTACTTCATCGGGGTGTTGCAATACAGAATGCAATTACTTGGAAACACCACCGCGCTCGTAAGCGATGCGTAATAGGCTACAGCGATGAGTAAACCATTTCTCTATGGTTTTTAATCCTAGGCTAAGAACAGCAAACTAATAAAACAACTCAATATCAGTGACATTTTTATTGTACATCCCCAGCCCCTCCACACCCCCCGGAGTCGAGTGTCAAATTTCCTTTTCATAATAAGCAACAGGTTTTATGTGCCGTCTTCCCAGTGAAATGTCAAGGTTGTATGGCAAAAGGCTTATGATTATTAAGCGAATATAAACGGTTGTCTGAGGCGACCTTGGGTGCGCTCGTGTTTACACAATGTAACGAGGTAGAATGGGGAGAAAACATCAGACTTAACCTCATGTTGACACAGTTGATCAGACCCCGGCCACTTTCACCCCCTCACCCACTCGCACCGCACACCAGCAATGTGAACTATTTGTTTTTCAAATTTATTAGGCATACATGATTGGAGATCCAGAAAGAGCCAGAGAGATAGGATTACTCGCCCCAAGGACAATTCTCTCGACTTTTGACATACTTAGTACAATAGCGCAGCAGCTGATGGGGCAATACACGCCAACTTATCAGTTGTTAACTTTGGCCAAGCGCTTTCCAGAATTTTAAAAGCATTCTTTGGTATTGTCTGCTTCCTGACTCATGTTTCGCATATGCGCTTGTAAAGCCGATTAAAGACATGGAAAATGATTATCTTGCGGTTAGGAAGAAAGGACGAAGTAAAAAAAAAAAAAAGAAAGCAAAAAACAAATGGGAGTTGGAAAGCTGAGAAGCATATGACCAATCTCAATAATGTGATTGAGTGTCTACTTGGCCACCTGCAGTAATCCGACACTGAGAAAGTTACTGCCACCCCATTGATGATGCACTCAGAAAATTGTCCAGTTTAATTACATTTGCATTTGTATTGAATAACTTACATCTGGGGGGATGCATTTTATTTGCCATTAGATCTAGAACTCATATACATACATACATACACACATACACACATACATACATACATACATACAAACATACTTTGCATACACATACATATGAAGGGGGTGTACTTTATTGTCATATTATCTTGAACTCTACTGTCTATCTATCTATCTGCTGAAAGGCGCAGTTTTTGTTGTTGTCATATGTTTCTGTTTCATGTGACTTAAGTCGATATTGACGTGTTAACCTTGCCTCAGGGGGAGGCTTGGGTATGTAATTGCTTTGTGAGAATGCTGAATTATGGCTGTGTTCCGTGGAATCAGTGAACTCTGTGAGAGCAGAGAGAGAGAGAGAGAGAGAGAGAGAGAGAGAGAGAGAGAGAGAGAGAAATGAGATGGGAAGAAATGAGAGTTCTGCTGCATGACAATGTGCTAATGTTTAGTGTGTGATTGTACGCCCTAAATGGCCATGATTGCCACAATAAAAGAAGCCACTCAGTTTCCAGATGCCTTGTTTGTCTCTGCACCCAGGTGATGTAATTTCCCCTCTGGCCCCCGGCGCTAGTCATTCATTAGAAGAAGAATAGCAGCGGGCTAAAACAGCAACAGGCTTGCAGTCATCTCCCTCTGGCAGGCGGCCGCGCAAGAATTTAACACTTAGTCCTCGAGAGGCTGGAGAGAGCGAGAGCATGCTCTCGTTAAGAGCACAGCCTGTTTTTACATATTTCTCGATCCAACCACACTGTATTTTCCTCTTGAACGGGCCTGAGCCAAAAAAAAAAGCTCTCTCTTCTTAGGCATTCTGAAAGCAACTGTCTCTCTCTCTCTCTCTCTCTCTCTCTCTCTCTCTCTCTCTCTCTATCTCTCTCTCTCTCTGGCTGGCTCACCGGTATACACTAAACCTGATATGTGAATGTGTAAATGGCTTTTTATTATCTTGTTTGCTTAAAAGAGGGCATGGAGATAAGGGAGTGACAAAGAGGTGTTTCACTTTTGACGCTCTTCTTGGGAAGGTGTTGAATATGTTTAAATCAACATTTATTCAACTGGGGACAGAGAGAGAGAGTGAGAGAGAGAGAGAGAGATGAACTGAAACATGCATTGGTTTTAGCAGTTGGCCTCTTTCGTCATCCTTGGTTGTTTGTTAGCCTCGTTGACCGGCTTTACTGTATATTGGCTACCGCTGGCTTGCATACAGTTCAGGTTGTGGCTAAATAACACCAGCACGGAAAATACCCCCCCAAATAATGCCAAAGTGAGACTTGAGCCGCGGCTAAAAACAGGGGACTGCCCATTATAAATAGATTCCATATCAGATTCCATTAACCACCGTGGCGTTTCCGACTGCATTCATATTAGTTTGCATAGACACAAATAACCAAAGCATTGTGCATCGCCTGGGAAGCCGCACTCATGCAAATGGCATTTCTCCTCTTTAGACCCTGCACTGGTTTACAAAATAAAATAAATAAAAATAAAACAGGGGATGGAATTGATATGTAATTAGTTTTGTTGTGTGTTTGTTGTTATTGGGATTAGAGAGCAGTCAGGTTTTCAACTAGGGGCTGATACAGAGGAAGTGCATGGCTTCCATCCAGGTCCATCTTTGCTGCTCTGGCAACCAGCCAGGTTTGTGTTTTGAATGCCTGGAACATATTTATAGTTCAAATTAGATCATCAGGACAGTGTTTTTTATTATTATTATCATGGTGGAGTCTCTCTCTCTCTCTCTCTCTCTCTCTCTCTCTCTCTCTCTCTCTCTCTCTGTATGGTAACATTCCATCCTTCATGTAATATTGCAGTGCTAGTCTAAACATGTTTTCTGAGGTTGACACATAAGTGGCAACTCTCTCTCTCTCTCTCTCTCTCTCTCTCTCTCTCTCTCTCTCTCTCTCTCTCTCTGTGTTTCTTTCTCAGTACTTCTGTGTAATAGGCATAAGCTGTGCCTTATTCAAATAGGGAAGTGTGTAAGTAAGAGAGTGGGGGTGGAAGGTTGAATCAGTTTCTGTTAGGCAGGTTCACCTTTAACCATTATGAACATGACTGCCACGGAAAATTCTTTGGAATTCAGCCAATTTCGCAAATTCTTTGGAAGTCTTCCCGTTTGTGTTAACCCTTATTGATTACAAAAGCCCTTTACAAACCACATCCATCATTAAGCTACAGGGATAAGATTGTTATTATTATTATTATTTTTTAATCTGTTTATTACATTAACATTGATATTCAGTCCACAAAATTGTTTCACACAAAGCCCATTGTTATTCATGTGCTATATGATATGTCTCTAAAGTCTCTAGTTTGTAGAAAAGGGTTTAGTTGATATTTGTTCTCCAAAAGGAATATTTAAATGGTTCCTCCTGTTGCTGCTTCCAGGGAGTTTAGTGTCTTTTTTATTTCAAGGGTGGGGCCAAAGTCTAGCATGACAAAGTAATTACCTTAAGCTCGGGACGACATCAATTATTGGAGGGGAAAATAGTTCATTTAACTTTTTAACTCGGCTAAAAAAGACTTCCTTTCCGCTTCAGCCCCATAGCCACATTTTCCATGTTACCAGGTCAATAATTCAATAGGCATGCAAGCAGGTGTACAAATCCGCGCTGACCTGGAGAATTCTTGGCCTGACCCCTTGAATCAGTCGACTGAAACATTCTCAGCGTGACGCTGTTTGTGGGCCTCACTCTGCTTCTTTACAGGGGAGGCTAATGCCCCCCCGTAACCCCCCCCCCCCCTTTCCCCCAAAACGCACCCCTCTCTCAACAGCCCCCTCCCCCCTCCCCTCAAACCACAAATGCTTTTTAAAAGGCACATAACAAGCAGAACATGCATGTGCCACTTGAGGAAACTTTGAAATGCAGAGATCTTCATTTCTTTTTGATCACTGTCAGTTTGCCTGAATTTCTTTCTTTTTTATGTGTGTGTGTGCTCTAATGCAATTGATAATGCAATTGGATACCATTAAAAGCACTGTGGTAAACAAGCCCTAAGACTAATCAGAGTGAATGTTAATATGGGGGATGGTGTCGTGAGATGTTTTTTTTTTTTTTTTTTTTTGCTCAAAATCAATCTGTGTCAATAAAAGACATTCTGAGCGAATATTTCAATCAAACGCTGGGATAGGCGTCAGATCTTCAAAGCCAGAGCTGAAGCACATGATCTCATAGTAAAGTTTGCTGTTGCCGCCATCGGGATTAACGGTGTTTGACCCACTTAGTTTTATGGCCGCATGAAAACAGATGCCTTTGCACTTTAAATGGCTATTATGACCAAGGCTGTCCTTCATTGCAGCGCTTGCTCCCTTGCTCACCGTAAGCTATTATTTAAAGGTGCATAATCTCCGGGCAGTAGAGCAGGTTCCATTTTTGTGTTGACTTGGATAAGAGGCTCGTTGTTTAGACTGTGTAGAGTTATTCTGACATTGTCATGGGGCATTGTGCAAGTGGCGTGGAATGCATACAAATGCATGCAAAGCCCTGCAGCGAAAACAATTCCAGAGCAATATCAAGGATATACTAAAACGGCTCTGATACAAAACATGGCAGACTTGGGCCAGTATCAGACCGTACCTGGGCCACGTCTGACCCATTCTGTGTAAACACATAATACGAGCCATAGTGGCTGTTATCTACCCTGTGATCAGTGGCAATGAGGTTGATTATGACTGGAAAAGTACAGCCATATTTATATGAGCAGGACAAAGTGAATCAGGCCTGGTGTTTACATGATGTACTTAAGGAATGTGAGAAGAAAGATGGAGGCCGGAGGCTCTGTAGTCATAATATCTTTGATGTTCAGTGTTAAACAAGAGAGTGTTGAAATAGCGCTGCAGTCTTTAGAATCTAGTGCTAAGTACTGTATGTGAGAAGACGTGACCTCGCTGAATATCACATGAAGGGGATGATGGGTATAAATAGTTTGGCGAAAGCAACACATCTTTTTTTCTGCTGGCTGAGGCAGAAAAATATTGTTAGTTTTAAAGAAAAAGTTGTGAAAGAGGACACGAGCAGACTGCAAGTGTAGGTATTTCCTGTAATCTCTGCAAGCTTTTCTTTCTGTCTGTCTGTCTTTCTTTCTTTTTTTCTTTTTTTTTTTAATGGGTCACCCTTTCGAAAGTGGTCAAAATTGTGTATAGAGAGATGAGAGTGGTGAGAAGAGCCGTCTGTACTTAACTGTACTTGTTCACGAGGAACAGAAATAGAGAGAGATTCTGCTCCTGACTACAGAATCAAGGGCCTTTCTTACCATCTGACACATCTGCGCTCCAGACCCCCCCACCCCCCATCCCCCTCTGCCCACCCCCCTCCGACCCCCCCCACACCCGCTGTCAACCACTGGCAGGTCACAAGCCTGACGTACGTTTCCCTCTCTCTCTTAAATGAGTGATTCTATTTATTCCGCCGGGGCTCTCATCAATGCAGCCGCTTGAAGGTCATTAATACCGCAGCAAAAGAAACTCCTGAAATCAGCAAATAGCGAATTATGGAGTCAGTCAGTTGCCTTGAAAACAAGGCAACAGCTTGTGCCTTTGAAAGGATTTTTTATTTTCCCAGACTGTCTCTTAATTATTGCTTCATCTAGTAAAGTACATTAGGCTATTTTTCTCCGACCAGATGTTTTGTGTCATTTGATCCCTGGTAGACTTATGAGCTACTGTGTCTATTTTTCGTGTTTTTTTTCTTTCCTTTTTTTTTTTTTTTTTTTTTGTTTCCTTTCGTTTCGACTTTGTTTGATTTATGAGTCATCGCTTCAAGCCGCCCACCTTTTCCCACCTCAAATACACTAACTCACTTCTTTTTCTTTCTCTCTGTTGTTACACACACACACACACACACACACACACACACACACACACACACACACACACACACACAGGCATACACATGTACACACCCACATGTACATGCATGCACAAGCACTGCCACATGCACATTTTTTATTGTGCACCTATGCAAAATATTTTGCATAATGCTCAAAAAATGGAAATAAATGGTAAGATAAACAATTCAGATGTGCAGTAGGCCTACTGTATGTAGCCTAATTAAAAATAGCACATCACAGCCAATAAGCACAGTTAGCTGTAAGCTAAGTCAGCATACTGACAACCTTTTTTTTTTACCTTGTTGCCCCCCTCCACCCCCTCCCTCTACTCCAGGACGAGGTGATTGCCGTGTCAGAGAAGGTGATTGTCCGGCTGGAAGATTTGGTGAAATGGACAGTGTGGGACTCATCGTGCTGGAAACGGGGCTTGAAGGCCGTGCCCCTGAAGCCCACCGTGCTCCGGGAGTTGGGCAAGAACGGGCAGCGCGAGGCCCTTCACCGCTACCGCGAATCCACACTCAACAGCGGACTCAACTTCAAAGACGTGCTCAAGGAAAAGGCTGAACTAGGTAAGAGAGTTGAACATGCTTCAGAGAGTTGAGCGCGCTTGCAGGCGTGTGATGTTAGCTGAGAGGGGTTAGTCTTGAGCATACTTAGTGAGATACACAGGGATGGGTTGATAAAAGGCATGCTACTACTGCACCCAAACACCTGCACAGATGCGCTCCCGCACACACACACACACACACACACACACACACACACACACACACACACACACACACACACACAGCTAATAGGATTGGTCCTCATTAATGTTCCTTTGATGTATGGGGATGTATGGCTGGGTGCATTCATAGTTCAACAGGACAGAACAGAACATCGAGCAAATGAAAACCAAGCAAGGAATACGGTTCTAAATTGGTTTCGCATAGTGGTGTGCTTGTTACAGTGAGCGAAAGCATGAGCGTAAATGGGATGTTGATATCATGAAATGCATTTGTTCGGTGCGTTAGCTGCGTGGCTATAGCTGAAGACGCTAACTGGCTGTATACATATAGGAGACCCCCCCCCCCCACACACACACACACACACACCCTCTCTGGCCTCATTTGTTCAGCTGATAGTGGAAAATACACCAGCCTCTCAAGATGGGCAATCAATCACTTTGATCACCGAATCATGCAAATATTTGCACCCTACTTCCTTTGTGTGTGTGTATGTGTGTGTGTGTGTGTGTGTGTGTATGAAGTCTTAGCATGCTTTCAGCATGAGAGCTGTGTGTTGTTTATGCGCTAACAAGCCAAAGAGGAGCACGGTGTTCCTGCCTGCTTTTTAACAGCTCAGTTTTCAGTATCAGTGGAGGAGACAATGTAGCAGCTTAACAGCATCCAACAGGAAAGGGCCCCCGAGGAGCTCTTGATGTGTGTGTGTGTGTGTGTGTGTGTGTGTGTGTGTGTGTGTGTGCGTGTGTGTTTGTTGAGCCCTTATCAGCAGTCTAAGAGCTCCCTTTCTCATTCACTTATGTTTACGCGTTTCATTATTTTTGAAACGGCGCACTTGCTGAAATTATTGTGTATTTGGCAGTGAGCCCAGTCAGTTTTAATGAGGATTTAAAACCTTGATTTGCTTATTTAGAAGGCAAGGGGGTGTGTTGGGTTGGGGTGGGGTGGGGAGGGGAGGGGAGGGGAGGGGGTGTAAGAGGAGAGGATAGATGTGTATCATAGTGAAAGGTTACGGTGAGTGTTTTTCTTTACAGCGGCGCTTGGCGAAGGCTTTTTAAAAGCGCACAACACACATTTCTACATCTGTAACAAGCCCAAGCTATCACAGAATCCTTCACAGTTGAGCATAAAAAGCTGCCGAGCAAAAGCTTTATGGGCTTATAAATATGTCATTTTTGGCAGCGTTCCTACTAGGCAGATACCTGCCCAAAGCCAAGAAATTGGCCCCTGGAAAAAAAAAGAGAACATTTCAAGAATCTATAAACTTGTCATTTTCCAACAATGGTAGGAGGAAACTAAAAAAAATCCTCCGGTATAAGATGTTATCTTTTCCGAGCATAATTTTCATTTTGCATGTCTCATTTCTTTTGGTATTTTTAGGGTGGTGGTGGTGATGGAAGGTTATTCGTTTAAATAATTGAACCAGACTCGTTCGTACACTGAGTCAATCATCGCTGCAAAAGCCACACTGTAGTCTTATTGTGCAGCGCTGCCCACATATTTAGCAAGTCCTGCAATTATACACTAGCTCATCCTTTGACTCCACAACTCAGCGTTAGCCAATTTGCATACCACCTCGCCCGCATATATCTGTGTGGTGTGTGTGTGTGTGTGTGTGTGTGTGTGTGTGTGTGTGTGTGTTAAATTGCCCTTGAATCGGCTGCAGCATTAGATTCCTATGCTGAGATTAGAGAGAGGGATCAATATTGGATGCTTTGTCACTTGCCCTGTATGAAGCCACTGCCGCCACTGAGAGAATCAATAGCGGGTGAGAAAGAAGAAGAAGAAGAAGAAGAAGAGGAAAAAGAAAAGGGAAAAAAAACAGCTCTGTGATTTATTTGGTGTCAGCTGGGTAACCTTGTTATTTTGCATGTGTAGAGTGGGAGTATGTTGCTGTAATAATAATAAGTTGGCTTTAAAAGACGGTGTGTGTGTGTGTGTGTGTGTGTGTGTGTGTGCATCTGTGTATTTGAATATATATATTATACATAGTAACTTAGAGTGCTGCTAGATGCACTGGGGTAAGCAGAATATCTTGGAGTGAGGCCAGGATCTCTCTCTCTCTCTCTCTCTCTCTCTCTCTCTCTCTCTCTCTCTCTCTCTCTCTCTCTCAATTTTGCTTTCTTTGTTGCCCACAAAAAAGAAAGGGATCATTTAGCAAGGGCTAGGTTTTCAATGGCAGCAGGGGAAGACTTGAAACTGCAGTGTTGCCGATGGGAACAAATCATTAATTGAAACGGCCACATGAATTAGCCTTGTCAACTTTGTTCTGAGGTTTGCCTCCCCCCACACACACACACACACACACACACACACACACACACACACACACACACACACACACACACACACACACACACACACACACACACACAGGGCCTGTTTCTTCAAAAGGAAAGGCCCATTTCTTATTGATGTGCTGGATTCCATTAAAATGGAGTGACACTGGGTAATCTCATCTGACTCCTTATGTGATCACAAAGTTACAAAAATGAGGAATTAAGGCACTGATTCTCTCTCTCTCTCTCTCTCTCTCTCTCTCTCTCTCTCTCTCTCTCTCTCTCTCTCTCTCTCTCTCTCTCTCTCTCTCTCTCTCTCTCTCTCTCTCTCTCTCTCTCTCCCCCTCCCTCTCCCCATCTCTTTCCCCTACCCTCATCCATGCCTTACTTGGCTCCCCTCTAGAGCACAAAGGGAGACCTGTCATCATTTGATGTGAAAATTGCTCTAGTCATAAGCAAAATAACTACAGCCTCCATGTTGGTGTTTAAAAAAAGAAGCTAACACAGGTAATACCGGCCATAATTGAAGCCCACTGGAATTAAAAGGAGAGAGAGAGAGAGGGATAGAGAAGCAGCGAGAGGGAGGGAAAAAAACCAAAACAAAGCGATTGTTCACCTGAAGGAAATGGGGGTGTGTTTTAGCAATTAACAGGCAGGCCTGCAGCGCCCCAGCGACAAACAGGGAGCTGAGCCAACCACAGCGTTGCCAAGAATCCAGTGTTGACGAGAATAAAACCCCCACTCACTCATAATTTGCCACAATAGCTCATTTACCTCGATAACCCATCTACACATTGTTTATTATCTCCAATGAAATTTGTGAGGCGGTTAGTAATCAGCGATGGAAAGGTTTTATTATTATTATTTATTAATTATTATTAATTTTTTTTTTTCTAAATAACGTCTGCCTGACAAGAGTGAAGAGAATAGTCACATAATGGAAATACTGTATGAAAAAACAACAGGCTTCCAAGCCTGGCTGAAGCAGTGCTGGAATCAATTTAGCTCCATTGCGGGAAGTGACAGATTTCTAATCGGGCTAGTGTCGTCCATTAGACTCCGCACTGCGAGTGACACTCGATCGTAATACCCCCGAATATTGTTTCCAGATAATGTCGCCATTGTCTCCGAGACTGCAGTTTCCATCCTACTGCCGTATCTAACAATATAGTAATTCACTGTGCTGTGAATACATATTTCCGCTAAGCCCGGCTGCTTTTGAAGTGTATCAACTGCTCAAACCGCAGCATGCCAAGTATCCTATAAAAAGAACTCTCGGAGCTCAACGTCCAATATTTTTAACCTCCAAATGCCTCTCGCTGTCGGTTCCTATAAAAAGTTTCTTATTTGTATAATTTGTAGAATTGCAATCGTAACTCCTCTTTGCTGTAATGCTACTTGAACCGTGTGACATTTAAGATGACATGGTTTTCCACCGCTGACCTTATTCACATTGACCGTATTAAGGAGAGAATACCTTTTTATGAGTCATTTCCTTCCAAATGCTAAATGACTAGTGTGGCGACAATGTCGTGAAAGCACAATGTGCAGAAGCAAGGCTCAAATAGCCAAGTACTGGTGTTTTGCTGTGTGTGTGTGTGTGTGTGTGTGTGTGTGTGTGTGTGTGTGTGTGTGTGTGTGTACAGTATGTTTTTTTTTGTTGTTTTTTTACTGAGGGAAGGCCCTTTTTAGTCTATATGCGGCTGGCTCTTAAATGTACGTTTCTGAGATGGAAAAAAGGTGTGACTGTGGTCATGTTTCCTATTCTCTCAAAATAGCTTTCACGCTTGTATTGCAGGTTCCTGCAGCCAGTTTTAAGGGCAATTTCTCAGCTTGAGACAGAGACAGGTTGCAGAGGTATATTGAAAGAACAAAGTCAGCACAGTTACTGTGTGAGTGTGTATGTGTGATAGTGTGTTTTGTGTGTATTTATATGAGGGTCAGCGACAATACACACATATCTTTGAATAATGATTAGGCTACATTTTATTGCCTAGTATGCTCAGCATTGCTCTCTCTCTCTCTCTCTCTCTCTCTCTCTCTCTCTCTATGTGTGTGTGTGTATGTGTGCTTCTGTGTTTCCGGTTTGTGGTTAAATGGTTCAGATCAGCTGAGAACTCGGTACAGTTGAGGATTTTGTCACAGAGACAAAATTAGCTCCACAAAAAAAAAAAAAAGAAGAAGAAATAAGCTAGGCGACGTAAGGAGAAAAAAGTGCAAATGAACTTGATGCATCTCTTTCTATCTCTTAGTAATGAAGCCTTCTGCCTCCTGGCTCTGTTGCATTGAGAAGAATGAATCATGGGCTCTTTATCTTATGTTTTTGTCTCTGGGATAATTTTTTCGTCAGTATAATTCCCAAGATGCAATATGATACCTTGTGCTCGGTGGCTTATTATTGAAAGGCGCGGGTGTGAATGTGATTGAGGTCATTGGCATGGCATGTGACATGCTATCTCTGTTAGCACAGGCTCAACATTATGTTACTGACATACTGAGTCATTGACGTTGGCATCATAGTCATTTTTGACTGTGCATAATGACCAATGACTGAATGAGGAGTGGAATAAGAAGGAAAAAGAAGAAGAAGAAGAAGAAGAAGAAGAAGAAGTAGATATATTAAGATATATAACGCATACAATCTACATAAGGGGAACAATTTAGTTACATTTACATTTACACTACATTTATGCATTTAGCAGACACTTTTATCTAAAGCGGCTTACAAAAGAGGAATCAAGCTACAACACAATACAAGTAAATACCTACTGGGAGTGCTATTTGCTAACAGGAGAGCAAATGCAAGAGTTGGGAGAAAGTCGTTCAAAGTGTCCACATTAGAGTCATAAACATGACACAACATACTGTATATAAACGTTAATAACACTTATTTAATATTTGTGACATTTTTATTCGTTTTTTGTCACGTAAAGTTGACACTGTTTATTAATATTTATGACAACAGTCATAAACAGGCATTAATGAAGTGACAGTAATGTTGATGAGGCATGTCATGCCATGTTTATGACAAGCTCATGTCACTCATAATGTAAAGACGAAGGAAGCCTTGCCCATATAAGGCCATTTAACTCAGTAATAAATTGCTATTCACACATGGTCTTTCAACATAACAGCAGAGGCCGTTTTTCCCTTGTATTGGCACTAATCTTTTTTTTTTTTTGCCTGTGGTTTTTGCTGGAGCTGTGAAGTCATTGTGAGCAAGCGTGTCTGTCTGTAGGCAAGTGGAAGGGGCCCTGAAGGTGCTCTGGTTACAAACAGCCCGTGATAAACATCAGTGGCAGATCCTGTCCCTCTCTGAGGATGTGCTGCAACGCCTGATCTCCGTCACAGCATAGTGTCTGTGGAGGCCTGCTGAAGAACCCAGGCCCCCAACAGCACGGCTGGCAGATTGCATCCTCCACAAGTGTCTGCAGGGTGCGAGAGAGAGAGAGAGAGAGAGAGAGAGAGAGAGAGAGAGAGAGAGAGAGAGAGAGAGAGAGAGAGAGAGAGAGAGAGAGAGAGAGAGAGAGAGAGAGAGAGAGAGAGAGAGAGAGAGGGAGGGAGGGAGGAGAAGGAGAGATGTGATTTGTCATGCCAATAAAGCGTATATGAATTTGAGATTGACAGAGAGAGAGAGAGAGAGAGAGGTAGAGAGAGAGGGAGGGAAAGAAAGACAGTGGAGAGAGGTGGTAAACTAGCCTTTCCCATCAAAGTGAATAAATTGTATATCTCGTATCTCTTCTTTTTTTTGACAGCTCTCAAGGATTAAGCTATTTATGTGTACGTACATCTTTTCTTCATGCTTGTTGGTGTATCGGTCTATCTTTCTATCTATCTATCCATCTATCTAAGTATGTATCTGTCAATCCCCCCATTCACATGTCTCTTGCTCTCTCTCTTTCTCTCTCTTCCCTGCCCCTCTGGCTTGATGGATTGGTCATATGTCTTTGATGAACGAGCTGAAAGCGCTTGTGGCGCAAGTCCTCTGGGATGTGAGGGGATGTCGTCTTCCCGCTTTGGGGAATATAGTCACTCTGTTCTGGACCATAGTGAACTGGGCTGGACCAGGCTGGTGTGAGCTGGGATTGCACCTCACATCCCCCCCACCCCCCCACCACCCCTGTCTCCGTCTCGCGAAGCGGGCGGCATCACAATGCCAGCGGAATGGATATCAGATTCGGTGTCATGCCCAGATACCCAGGTTGATTTGTGGCGGGCAGTAGCCGCCATTCTATTCGCTGGCAGGGAGTCAGTTGCTCAGCAGTAGCAGTTGGGAGCGGTAGAGGGAGTGAGAGACAGACAGAGAGAGAGAGAGAGAGAGAGAGAGAGAGAGTAGGAGGAGTGATAATTCATCTGTTGTAACTGAATTTGGCTTGGAGCCCCCTGTTGGATTTATTCAGAGGGGGGCCATTTTTTCCCCCCCGTTTTCCCTCTCTTTTCTTTTTTCCTTGGCTGCTTTCATTCCGAGCTTGTCGGCCGACGCTGCCAATTAAACGACATTCATGTCAGAGAAATATCAATGCCATGCTTGATTTACCACAGGGATCTATGGGGAGGTTTCCCCCCCCCCCCTTCCTTTTCTCTTTTTATTTCCACACACCGTGATTGTGGCATCCTCCAAATATTGTGCTGATATGGGGTAGAGGGCTATTCTGCCAGGGCTGGAGGGGGGGGGGGGTGGCAGTGAGGTGGGGGTTTTGGTTATGGCAGCAAAATATGTGCAAGGACCTGGAAAAGAGATACAAAAAGGCACAACTACCAATATAATCTGTTCAGGACAAAGTACAAAATAACATTGCTTGCTTGCTGATTGTGGGCAGGAAATTGTGTCCTATATTTGAGTCTCGTATGCCCAGAGAATATGATTATGCAGATTGTGTGAATACATTTTGTGGAGAGAGAGAGAGAGAGAGAGAGAGAGAGAGAGAGAGCAGAGCACTCTAGTATTTTAACTACTGCCGTTACCGCAGCCGTTAGGGGCCTTGCTTTAGTAGCACCTAACAACCGGGCAGACAAAATGTGGGGCATAACCAACAGGGCTATATCTTGTGGACTCTGTGTGTGTGTGTGTGTGTGTGTGGGGGGGGGGGGTATTTTTTTGGACAGAGTCACCCTGAAGTGAATTAAAAAAAGCCCAAACAATCCGCTCTCTAATCTAATGAAAGACATTTTTTTTTTCTTCCCGATGTGTACTTGCTTTTGTGGCAGCCAAGGAAGGAACAGTATCAGGTCACTCAAAGCCATAGCTTCTCTCTTTCTCTCTCTCTCTCTCTCTCTCTCTCTCTCTCTCTCTCTCTCTCTCTCTCTCTCTCTCTCTCTCTCTCCGTTCGCATTTAACAGCCATCATGTTTTGATCAGTGGCAGACCTCGGCTGGACGTTGACTGGACTTATTGTCCGTACTAAGTCACTGATCGGCTTGTATGGATATTTCTCCCTGTATGACTAAAAGGGTGGATGTGTGCCAGCAATGCTAAATCTGTTCACTGGGCATTGTGAGCTGGCCTGGAAAAAATCTGTTAGTCTGCTAATAATGGCGAAGTTAAAGTGTGTGTGTGTGTGTGTGTGTTTGTCTTTCATTCTCTCTTTCCTCTTTCTCCAATTTAGACTTTTGGCATTAGAGGAGAGAGAGAGAGAGAGAGAGAGAGAGAGAGAGAGAGAGAGAAGAAAAGCAAAAAAAAAACGGGGGTGGGGGGGGGTGCAATAGGAGATTGTGTGTTGTAATCATCACTCAGCTTCAAGTCCAAACGTATTTGTTTTTGTTCCTTTATACCGTTTCCGCAGTTTCCCAGGGTGCTTTGCGGCTGTAACATGTGCACTCAGATAATAGCTGCTCCGTGAGACAGTCAAACAATGTGTGCGTCTCTCAGGACTGACCTTTGAGGAAATGAATAGTTTTATTGTGCGTCCATTACCGAGCCTCTGAAACAACACCACAGTTATTAATGCCACTTCTGCCATAACATAAAGTAGCCCCCCCAGACAATTTTTACGGAGGGAGCTGCCCCCCCCCCCCCCCCCCAAAAAAAAAAAAGAGAGAAAAAAAACATCCATTTGTTCATTAGTTGTCACTGGATTGTGTTTAAAGGGGAGCTGTGTGGGAGAGAAGGGGGAAGGGGGGGGTTAGTGGGAAAAAAAAAGAGACGCAGAGGGGGAAAAAAAAAAGTGATTCCATTTTTAAAGTGGAAATTCAATTAAATGTTAAATGCTACAGTATGCTCTGTCCTTTCAAGTAGCAGCACAACAACAGCCACTACTTCTCTTTCACCATGCCAAAAATCTCCCTTGACCCCCCCCCCCCCTCCCCTCCTCCTCCTCCATACTGCCTTTCCTTCAACCACCCCCTCCCTTTAAGGAATCCACAGTGCAATTGTTCATTTGAACCTTAGGGCACTCACTGTGCAAGAGAGACAGAGACAGAGAGAGAGAGAGAGAGAGAGAGAGAGAGAGAAAAGCACAAAGTGTCTTTATATGGTATGTGGTGCCAAGCCCTATCCAGTAAGGGTGACTAATCTGCCATTATCTGAGGCCTGTCATTCCATGTTGGGGGTGGATTGCCTTGTCTGAGAAACTTGAGAAGGCCTTCCTTAAATATTAAAACGTTGTGGAATTTGCAGTCTTACGTGGCGGAAAAGGCCTAAGCTAATTAATCCCTTATTTGGCACAGTGCGGCTCCTAATAACATTCACAGCACTAATGCATTTTATTTAGTGGCGAGGGAGGGAGTCGCATGAATGTATGAATGCCGTGCTCATGGACATTTAATTATTCACTAATCAAATTCATCCTGCATAGCCAAAGCCCCTTATCTCTATATGTGGAGATTTGGCAAGTTCAGATGACCACCGCTTAAAAAAAAATTGTTTTTGTGTTTTGGGTGATTTTTAGATGGAATTTTGGTTGTGTGTTTTGATGTTGTGTTATGGTTGTGTGTGTGTGTGTGTGTGTGTGTGTGTGTGTGTGTGTGTGTGTGTGTGTGTATGTGTTTAGTATTGAGCATTGAATGGCAGTGATGTGAGTAACGCACATCTTTAAATGCGGGAGATTCCACTGATCCCGGGCTTACAGTGAAAGTTGCTGTTCTGAATTTGCTCTCTCCGCTAATCTTATGTCACCTTAAGTGACATTGGAGGCAGGGGTGGGGGGTCGGACTCCAGTAGATTTATCAAGTCAGCTGTAGCCTGCCAGCTCAACCACCCCCCACCCCCACCATGACAGCAATGAACAGTTGTCACAGTGCCCCCCCCCCACAGTGCCCCCCCCCATGTCTTGATCCCCCTGGTCAATTGGAACCATTAGGGACAGAGCTACATTTTGTGCCAGCCTTCTTACACAGCAGTGTGTGAGTGTGTGTGTGTGTGTGTGTATGTGTGTTTGTGTGTGTGTAAGCATATAAATACACGGAGGCCCATAGGAGCGGCACAAAGCAGCGGCTGAGTGATTTAAAGTGCGGAAGGGGTCGCACATTCCACCAGTGTCCCTCCCACTTACAATAGCTCATGAATGCACAAGCAGCCTGAGCCCCTAGCAAATTGGGGGGAGACTGGGAGGAATGAAGAGAGGAAATAAACATAAAAATAAAATACATTAAGCAGATGCAATCCGGCTTGACTGAAATGCGCACCGAAGACCTGTTATTTTATCTAATCTGCCGTGATCCGCCTCGCAATCAGATAAATAAATAATAAATATGCCGCTGATTGCTTCCATCGTTTGCTCAGACTGACTCACCGGCTCACTTAAGTCCTTTGTTTTTATTTATTTCAACTTTTTTTTTTCTCCCTACTCCCTACCCAGAATGCACTAGTGTACAAGCAACAGGCATCAGTGCTAACTGGCTGGTTAGGGCTAAACGAGCGAGACAGCCATTCTCTGGTATGCATGGGGGAACTGTGGTGACGAAGGGGGGAGCCCCTTGTGGAATTATGAATGATTTATTCCTTAGACAGTAATTGAAAATAGGGGGCTCTGTCAAGAGGTGAACGCTGAATGAATGAAGAAATCAGCACAATGGCGCATTGACAGGCCCACTATCTTCTTATCCCGTGCAACATCTAATCCTTCCTTTGTGCGCCATTCTAAATGCTCTTTAATTGGTTTCCTTGGGTAATGCCATTATTTCTGTGCCATTCCTCTCGCTCCCAGGAAATTGCAATCATTTTCTCCCACTCGTGTGTGCTAAAAAGAAAGAGAGAAAGAAAAAAAGAGGCACCTATTGTTTTCGAATGGGTCTTGTCAGAATATAATTTCAATCTTTTTTTTTTTTTTTTCTAAACCAAACAAATGCTGAGTTAATCACATTGACATTGACTCGAGTTTGTCTCTGCTACCCAATTCAACACCTGCATCCACATTTAATGCATATTTAAATTGCCCATTAGAAGTAAACAACTTTCTTTGTCATATCTTATGTTTACTTTTGTGTGTGGGGGAAAAAATGCTTGGCTACTGTGAATCTTTCCAATTTCAGGACACAGTTCACCTCTAAAACTTGTTTCTATTTCCTCATTGAAATGGTGAAACTCTTGCACAGTGTGCTGAAGCCTTAGTCCATTTCTAATTGAAGAGAAACCGAGAACATTTTCTCTTATTTTTTGTTCTTTTTTTCTTCTGCTCTCGCTGATGTACTGCTCTACCATTGACAACTGCTCATTTGTTCTTGAGTAATATTGTGGGCAGCAGTATGTTAAGCACATTTATTTTTAAGTGCTCAGAAATTCTGCAGATTGACGCTATTTTTTCTGTTCGTGGAGAAAGGCGGAGGGACTTTTTATCATGTCTGCTCTGCTGGAAAGGATCATGTGAATAACCGATAATCCTCTTCAATGAGATAAATTAGTCTTTTGAAAAGATAGAGACAGCTCGAGGGGGTTGATGAAATGCTACATGATGGCCGTGCCTAGTCAGTGCCCCCACTGATTAATTTTTTATTTTTTTTTTTGGCTGCCTATTTTTGAAGACTTTTTCCTAGAACTCCCATTTTTGGCAGCTATTAAAAAATTACACACATACTTTACTTCCTTTGACTTTGTATGGTGTTTAGCCAAAAAAAGGCTCCATTTTGAACTGCGGCCCTATACAAAAGTGCTGATTGTATGTCATGACAGACGTATTAGCTCTGTGTCCCAAGTCATCTGTTTCATTCACAATTGAGCAGCCCTTAGGGCTGGGAAACAAGGCAGAGCATTTATATGGCTCTTGTATTTTTTTCCTTTTTTTTGTGAATGAGGCCTTTCATTTAGCTGCCTCTATTATCTTAGCACAGTGTTTTTAGCATGCTAACCTCTGTTGTGGCTCTAGCATGGGAGCTACCCCCTGGGAGCAACTTAAGGTCACACTGGAATAGGGTTTTTTTTCCTGTCTTTTCTTTTTTTTCTCTCATGGCTCTTTAGCTTTCTTCACTTTCTCCCATCCACAGAGAGAGAGAGAGAGAGAGAGAGAGAGAGAGAGAGAGAGAGAGAGTTGGAAATCAAATCATCTCAAGTTATTCCAGTTTGTGGTTAAGAACAGGCTACTCCTGGTGTTTACTGAGGGGGGCTAGCCTACCGTAGCCTAGCCCATGCCCCATTGCACTGTGTAGTGGGGTTGGGTTGAAACACCACCACCACCAGTGGATAGTGTGGGAATGTAGTGTGTAAGTGTGCCCAGAGGCAGACAAAAAGGTTATGGTGCTACAAGTTAGCCTAATTGGAGGAGTGATTAGAGAAGAATGATGCAATAGAATGTCAGCTTACAGTAAGCTCCAGAATCAGTAACTTTGAAGTAAGTGTCAGTGACCACATGCGTTAGGCAAACATCGCATGAACTGTACGGTATGTGCTGCCAAACACTGGTTACATAATCAAGGTATTTTAGCACAACCACGATGGTAGGTATACTATTTATCAGTCATGTTTTAGTAGTTGATTGTGCTTGTGGTGTGGCTGTGTGTGTGTGTGTGTGTGTGTGTGTGTGTGTGTGTGTGTGTGTGTGTGTGTGTGTGTGTGTGTGTGTGTGAATGTGTGGGTTGGTGTTTTTACCTCTAGTGTTGCTGTGAATTACTTGGGGGGGAATAAATGTTCTTTGGTTTTAAAGTGGTATTCTTGATCTGACAGGCAGAACCCACTCAGGCCTGTCATCAGTGATTCACAGCGTTTATGTTTACAACTCTATCCTCCCAAAGAAAGAAAGAGGGAGAGAGAGAGAGAGAGAGAGAGAGAGAGAGAGAGAGAGAGAGAGAGAGAGAGAGAGAAATGGTGTAGCATAACTACATTCCTTTCTTAAGCTTAAATAGGGCCTATTAACCACTATAAAACTTAGCAATCGTGCAATCAATAAACCCCATAATTCACCACTGGCCTGGTGCCCTCACTAGAAAAACCTTTTGGTACGTTGGAATTTGAAAAGGGGCCAATTTTTTTATTTTTTTTTTATTTTTGTAAGACATCGATTCTACACAGTGGAATGTCCAGTATAATAAAATACGACCAGGTGCGATGGGTTGTCATTTTGCTCTCAACGCCAGCAGGGCATATCCCTGGAAAAAAGTGTCTCAGGCCATTCAAGGGGGTCTGGATGTAATGGAACCCCAAGTGAAGGGAAACATTATGGAGGTGTGTGTGTGTGTGCAGTGTAAGGTGGGCGTTAGG
>JAODXP020000032.1:17423368-17440868 GCA_027497455.2 Sardinella longiceps | reverse complement strand
AGCAGATGCATCACTATTGCATTACTAGCGCAGTCTTGAGTACCAGCAGAAAATGAATGTGTATGACTACAGCTAGTTACACAATTCCTGAACACAAAAGGATGTTATCATATGACACGCTCCTACAAGCCATGGGAAAGTTGAGGTTTTATTATAAACACAGAAGCATATTTCAGACACACCCTGGTACTTAAGATAACTGAAATAGACATAATGTAGATAGAATAGATGTTAGAAAAAAAAGGAAGAAATGAATAAAACATTGAAGTAGCCCAGATTGTGCGTTTATAATTTTATAAATCCGTCAGAGTAGTAGAAGATTCCATTCCAATGTATCGACTGGGGCACATTCATATGAGGGCAATAGGAGGTCCAAGAGTCATCTGCTATACAGCTGTCTGATAAAGGCTCCGTTGCCAGCTGTAGTGTAAACAGACACAAATTGCACTGTGGCTAAGAAGCTATTTCTACTGTTTCCCCTCTTGTGTCCAAAGCATTCCGTTCTGAGTCACTCAAGGTGTGCAGGGGGTCAAGCAAACACTGACATTGAACACACTCTCTACCTTAATCCCTTCACAACACATCAACTAGGCCTGTGTTCACAGGGCAGCTCAGGCAAACGCCTTCACAAAGACTCTGTACTTCTTCAGCTATTGTTTAACGTCACAAGTTGATGAGCAGGAATTAAATGTCTGCAAACAGACAAAAGAGGATGTTGATCAGTTAAATCCTGAGTAATGATTAAATAATAAGCCCACAGACTGGCTCTGTTTTTTTTTCAGTACTGTGTGTGTGCTGGTGTGCTAACAGTGTTAGCCTAACACTGTGGTTTTTGGGCTTGCCACACTGGTCCGCAATATGGCGCCAGTCACACAGAGATACAGTACAGAATGTTTTGTTTTTGTATGTGTCAGTAAGAGAAGTACTGATTAAAGAGATTAAACTCTGATATGCCATAAACATACAGTATGCTGCTGATATTCCCCTCAACTTCATCTGATACAGACAGTTGGAAACTTTTTTTTTCTGACTAAATATACGAGTTGGGGGAAATGACAATGTATTATAAAGTATATAATTAATTACATCGTTTTTCATACTTATTCAAATCTATGAATTACTCTATGAATATTTGTTATTACATTTATATTACTGTATATAATAATCATAATATAAACATAATATAAAAGCAAAAATAAACATAATATTTAGCCATATCATATTTTAATACAATGTAATATTTGTTTGTTTCTTAACAAAGTGAAGTAAGATATTGGCTCTGTGCCTATCCTTGCACATCTGTTGATATTTGTAGCATGTGAACGAGATCAGTGGAGGTGAAACTATGCTGGATAACCTGTTTGTGCTCAGTGACCAATCTCAAACATGCCTTTGTGTGTATTTAACTGAGGTGACTTTTTATAGCTTTGACAGCAAATGTTTACAGTATATATCTTAGTGATGTTGTAGTGATGTGGCTGTGGAGAGATTTGAATACCAAGAAGTAAACTGTTTCCACTAATGTTTACTGGGTGTGTTTGCGTGGCACCACTCAACCATAACAACCATTCCAGCCATGACAAAAGTTCTAGTTTGTGACCTAATACAGATCAAACCCTTAACATCACCTCTCACACCTTCTCCTTTTTCTTCTTGCCCTCCCTCTTTCCTCCTCCCTCTTTCCTTCAGGTGAGGACGGAGAGGAAAAACGGGCTCTGGTTCTGAGCTACCCACAGTACTGCCGGTACCGGTCAGTCATCGCCCGGCTGCGTGAGAGGCCCACTTCGCTGCTGACAGACCAGGTGGTCTTAGCGCTGGGCGGCATCGCATCGCTCACCGACAACACGCAGATCCTCTACTGCAGGGACACCTTCGAGCACCCCACCCTCGTCGAGAACGAGAGCGTCTGCGATGAATTCGGTAAGTGCCACCGTTACCCACCCCCGCCGATGTCGCCGCTCCTTCCCTCAAACCTCCACTCACAGGCCAAGCAGTGAATGTATTAGGTGTACTGGGAAGATTTTCCAATATGGCCCCTTATAAGCTTAGGAAGTGGGCATGTCTTGTTATTTGGCCGCTATAACTACAGGCCAGTTTACACCTTGCCATTGAGATTACATTGAAAACGGTGGTTTGTTATCAGCCTAAGTTGCATAACACGTAGCAAATTAAGATCTGAAACTTGGGATGTTGTCACAAGCCCTTTCCCCTCTACATTATTGATGGAAAGAAATGATGTCTGTGGTGACGTGAAGCCGCTAAGAAAGACCATTACTCTAAGCATTCTGAATGGGATTCCCAAGGTGAGCTGGCAGCGTGGTCTCAGAAAATAGCGATGATTTCAGCTAGCATGCTAGGTTAACAGACATCAGGTTCCCAAGCTCTATAATATGGATTTGTAGAACAAGGGCCATTCCATTCACACCACCTAGGTTTTTTGAGGGATCTTCTTGTACCCTTTGACCCCTATGATACTAGTCCTCCCCCCTTTATTCCACTGAACACTAAGACCCCTCTGTGGCTTGTTGTTAAGAGCTCTCTCCTTGAGGCCGTTCACCCACTCACTCTCAACATGCTGCAGCCTAACATGCGTCTTTCTCAATCTCTTTTTTTTTTTCTTCTCTTGAGTCATGTAAGCGGTGGGTGTCTGTGAATGGGTAACATTGACCTTATCATAGACACGTCAACCTGAATCTAAAGGGAAGATTTTAGCCTTTGCTACATGTTGCCATTTGCCATAATTGGAGTGGTATGTAATTGTAAAGTGTGGAAAAAACCCTCACACACTTGATGCTACCGTATCTATGCCAGCTTGGAAAGTCTTAATTAGCCTAATGCCAGGCTTTCAGTGTGGCAGACAGTGTTATTTTAGAAACATGATTGTGTCCCTGCTCGTGGTTTTTTTTTTTTTCCCCTGAAGGTTGGCGCATAATGTGACAGGCAGTCATACTGTAGGGCAGTTTGAGGTCAGAGCCAGTGTTTCAAGAGGGATAATAATTTGTGGTGCACCCTGACTGCCAGATCTCTCGTGTGTCAGCATGAAGTCATCAATCCGGGCCCCCACTGCTAGGGCTATGATAGCGAGCTAACGCGGCTAACCAAGTATGCAGAAAACCATTATTAGCCTGTCCAAATTTGCTCGAATGAAGCTGGGGGTTATTTGAATTTTTTTTTCTCCCAGGTACAGCTTTTTCTCGAAGACTGAGTCGAGACATGACATTCTATTACTGTCATAATAGCAAAATGACAGCAATCATCCCCCGCTGGGTATTCTATTTCTAAGCCTTTTAAGCTGTTATGACATGCTGACATAATAGTCATTGGTTAGACACCGAGGATCAAGATGTGATCCGGATCGTGTTTTTGTTTCTCGGGAGAAAGGACAAATGTTCCCGATAAACCCTTTACAGTCGAAACCTCATGTACTGGAAGTAGGTGAAACCGACCGAGAGATTGTTTTTTTTTAAAAAAAAACCTGGCTGGCGGATTGTCGACAGAGAGCCTTGCAGGTGGAAGTGTACGTTTTTGGCGGGCAGTGGTAGACGCGAGGAGTGTAATTGATTTTTGCACTGGGGGAGGTGCGTGAGTGTGTGTGTGTGTGTGTGTGTGTGTGTGTGTGTGTGTGTGTGTGTGTGTGTGTGTGTGTGTGTGTGTGTGTGTGTGTGTGTGTGTGTGTGTACAGTATGTATGCGTGTGTGTGTGTGTGTGTGTATGTACAGTATGTGTGTGTGTGTGTGTGTGTGTGCTGGGGCTTGCTGATGGTGGGGGGTTGTGGGTAGGTGTTGTTCTACAGAGACAAGCCATATAAGAGGTCAAGCCTAGTGCGTCTGTCTGAGACATCAAGCACAGAGAAAAAAGGGGAGAAGAAATAACAGCACAGCCCTATTTTTGTAGCACACGGTAGTACAGTATATAGCTTTAGCATACCAGTCTATGAATCATCTGGCAGGTCCAAAGACCGTCCCCGGATAATGACGCAGTGCATTTGGTGTGCCCTTTTCCACTGTCTTGTCTTGTGTAATAATCTCAGGGACATAATGGTTGGTGGTAGGTTGAATATTTATGGAAACTCTATATTTAAGGAGTATAAATATCAAATGCATTCATGTACGGTTTCAAACCTCTGTGTCACATTTATAGTATATGACCAAGATGGATCACTAGAGGGGTGAGATTATACTGGATGGCCTGTTTGAGCTCAAATCTGATTGAATGTCTAACCTCAAACATGCCTTTGTGTGTGTGTGTGTGTGTGTGTGTGTGTGTTAAATGACTTCATAGCTTTACACTAGAAGTTTATATAAATTGTCATATACTGTATGTTGTTGTAGATGGCTGTGGAAAAGCTTCACGAAACAGGGAGAGAGGAGGAGTGTGTGTGTGTGTGTGTGTGGGGGGGGGGGGGACCCAGATGTTGCTAATGTTCTGAGCTTTTGCTTTGACTTGGCCAGTCTCAGCCATGACTTTGAAACAAATTTTAGTAGGTTACATATGCGGATTAAAATGTCTTTGCCACAAGGCCCGGGTTTGAAGCATTCATGTTAGAAGCTGTAACGGCTCCTCAGTGCTCATACAGTTTAAAGTTACACCCCCAAATGGTATCTATTAGTGTCTGAGCTCAGCACATGAAGTCATTGGCCATGTAAGGTTTCCCTCTCCTGCACACTGAATTTATTACAAAGGGATAGATTTGATTTTTGGTCATTTTGAATCAGGATGAGGGAGAAAAAAAAGAAAAGAAAGAAAGACAGAGAGAAAAAGGAAAGGGGGAAAAAAATAGCCTTAGCGAAAGGCCTTCAAGTGCTTTTTTATGCTCTGAGTGACAGTTACTTGGCGGAAAATCTTCTGCGTTTAGTGCGCCCATTAACTTTTTTTTTCGGGGAGTGAATAGCTGCGCTTACAAAAGCCTGGCGACTGACTGAGGACCAGCGGAGTGTCAAAGACGCTGCTGAGCATTGTGGGACAAAATAAACGCAAAGAGATGGGGGACGCATGGGCAGGGAGCAGGAGGAATCAATGTTAGCCAGCGTTCGCTATTGCTGCCTCTCTGTATATTTTTAGTCATTTATTCCTGGACATCTAACCTCCTCAACCATGGCGGCTATCATTTTCCCCTTGTTTTTTTTCTTCTCTTCTTCTTTTTCTTCATCTTCTTCTTTTTTTTTTGGGAGAAATAGCCCCGAGTTTCCAGTACTTAATCTTCTGACCGCATATTTTCTCTCGCTGTTATTCTTTCTGCCCCCCTTCCCTCTCTCCCTCCCTCTCTCTCTCTCTCTCTCTCTCTCTCTCTCTCTCTCTCTCTCTCTCTCTCTCTCTCTCTCTCTCTCTCTCTCTCTCTCTCTCTCTCTCTCTCTCTCTCTCTCTCTCTCTCTCTATCATTCCTTCTCACAAGGAAACTCCCTAGGAATGAAATAGCCAAGAGTAAGGTGTGTCCTTGTGGTGTTTCTGCTTTTAGACCAGGTGGATGAGCAGCGGCTGTGACGTGCACAGACCTGACAAAGGACAATGCTGTCGGTGTATTCCACAGAGAGAGATTGCCTCACAGCTCTCCCCCCTCAGCCGAGTCTGGCCCGGATTAGGCACAGGTGTGGCTGAGAGCCGGCTGGAGTCTAGCAGCGGAACAGAGCCAGCTCCATTCCAGATGAATGAGTGTCTAAAAGCCCTGGGTGATTCATAGTGCGAGACCTGAGCAATCTGCCTACACATCCATTGCCTTGCTTAGCGAGCTTCCGTTGCATTTGAAGCCCACTTCAAATATTAACACGTAACTGCTGAGAATATGGATCACTGCGTGCAGAAGGGGAAGGAACAAAAAAAAAAAAAAAACGCTTAAATCAGAGAGAAAGACCACCCCCCTCCCCCACACACACACACACACACACACACACACACACTCACACACACACACACACACACACACACACACACACACACACACACGCAGGCATACACACACAGCACTCCACTCCCCCCTCAATCTATTTTCTAGTATGTGACTTTGCACATCTGCTTCAGAGAGGGAGTCAGTGAGCAAGTGAGCGAGCGAAACGAAACAAAACGAAACGGGCAAAACAGCATGGAGGACCAGCTTAGCTGGGTGAACAGAGAAGGAAAGAGAGAGAAGGAGAGCGGGAGAGAGAGAGAGAGGGGGGGAACGGTGAATTATTGAACAGAATTTTGTCCGTTGATGTAATGCGAAGGGCATCCGGCCTGGCCGCTACACTGCTGCTCGTTCTTCACCAGTCATTTACATTCTGCCGCAGAGAAAATTATTTTTAGGCGCGCACTTAAAAAAAAGAGACATTTATTTGTTTCACAGGCGCACATCCTAAGAATATCAGAGAAGAACACGTGCGTCCTTCATGTTGCCCGACAGTGCAAGCTGTAATAACAGAATTATTGAAGCCAGACTGAAAAAAGAAGAGCGAGAGAGAGAGAGAGAAAGAGAGAGAGAGAGAGAGGGGAAGAGAGGAGTGGAGGAAAACGCAGAGGGAGAAAAAAAATGTAAGATTTAGATGCACTGTGTTGTGTAGTTGATGTGCTTTGTTTAGTGATCACAGCTTCATTTCCATGCTAGCGGTGGCCTTGGGAGATCTGCATAGACCCCACCACCACCACCACCACACACACACACACACACACACACACACACTCCACACACTCCCCCCTGCCCTGTTAGCGGAGCTCGTCGGCATGCTAACCAACTTAAATAAATAAATGCAAAGAAGAAAAATGATTATGAACAAACCACTTCAATTAACGGGACTTGTTTTTAATGGCGCCTTAGACAAACACTCTGCATTCCTGGCAGAGCGGTCCTCTGTGACGAGACGAGAATGCTGCATGTACCATTGAGGGATGATTTCTGCATAGCAATGAGGGACAAATTAATGATAGCGTGTTGTCTGGCAGGGGAGACGGGCAAAGACAAAGAGCTCATTGTTATTTCTGCATCAAGAGATCCCTCTGTTCCCGCTATTGTTCTTGAGTGTTAATCATTTGCACTTTAATAAATCAAATTATGGCAATAACAGATTTGCTACTCTTTCTCTCTCACTCTCTCGCTCTCTCTCTCTCTCCCTCTCCTCTCACTTACTCTTTCCATTCTCTTTTTTTTTTACACGCACATCTCTTGCACTCTCTCTCTCTCTCTCTCTCTCTCTCTCTCTCTCTCTCTCTCTCTCTCTCTCTCTCCTCCCTTCTTCTGTATGAAATTGCCAGTGCTGGGATAACAAGCGTTCCAATCCCATCTTCAATCTCATTCTAGTCTGTCTGTAGGGCAGTTTACCACATACACTGCAATAAAAATTGGGTCCTTTAGTTTCTGCCCATGAAGAGGAGATGCCGTCATCCTGTGTGTGTGTGTGTGTGTGTGTGTGTGTGTGTGTGTGTGTGTGTGTGTGTGTGTGTGTGTGTGTGTGTGTGTGTGTGTGTGTGTGTGTGTGTGTGTGTGTGTAACAGAGCAGCCAGTGTCCTTACAGGAAGGCAGCAGAGATAGGCTATACATATAGCCCATGGCTTTGACAGTCTACGAAGGCAGAGAGGGTTAGGACAAGGATGGGGTCGTTAAGCTAAAGCCAGGCTTTTTTTAAGCGTTGTCCAAAATAGTTGCATTTATTTCGATTCTTTCTATTCAGGTCCCACCTTCCTTTCCTCCTGCCTCCTGCCTGTTTTTCCTTTTTTTGTTTTGTTTTACAAAAGGAAACAGTGTTGTGATGTCACAGGTTGAGTAGCGTTGTGGTGGGTGTGGTCTTTAAGAAAGGAGTCCTGAGAGCAGACAGAGGTGTGTGTGTGTGTGTGTGTGTGTGTGTGTGTGTGTGTGTGTGTGTGTGTGTGTGTGTGTGTGTGTGTGTGAGGGAGGGCTGAGAGTAGGGCTTTGACCTGTCAGAGGGTTTCTTAATAATGAAGTTACTGGGAAGAGATTCATCACCCTGGTCGCTGCCGAACGGATGTCAGCATTTAGCAAGTTGTGAAACGTCAGGAACCCCAGCGTCCTCCCACACACACACACACACACACACACACACACACACACACACACACACACACACACACACACTCTAAACACACATACACACAGAGTTCTGGTGAATCAGAGTGCAATATAGCGCAACAGCAGTGAACCCTCCTGTACTGTACTGTATTCTACATTACAGCCCTAAGGCTCGTGGCTAACACAAACAAAGCATTCCTAAATCTGATTCCCCTAAAGCTGATGCCACCACCATCACCACCACCACCATCACCACCACCACTGCCGCCGCGGCTGCTGCCCAGCTTTCCAGCAACTTCACCACCAGCGCTGCTCACGGTCCTATTTATATCAGACGCTGCTCTCCCTGACCACGCCGGGATATGAAATTGCGTCCTTTTCTGTGTTCATACTGTAGATCTTTTTACTCCAGAGAAAATGAAACACCAGCAGGTTGGGTTTGTTTGAAGACAGATTTGTTTAGGGCAGAACAAGAAATGAGATAAAAAAAAATAATAAAAAAGCTACAATGCAACAACAACGGAAGTGTTAGTAAAGTAAGTAAGTAAGTTAAGTCCAGATTGATCATTTCCCTCCAAAAAAGAGCACGGCAATTCCCTTGTGTTTGTCTGAGCGTCATTTTTTTTTTTGTCTTTGTCCAAGGTAGATTTAATGCATGTTATTAATGCCATCCAGATGGTCGGCACAGATCTGTTACACCGATACACGGCAAACAGCGGACAAGCTGGGACAGCTCCCCCACCCCCCAACCCCCCCTCACACACACACACACACACACACACACACACACACACACACACACACACACACACACACTCTTCCCAATCACCTCGCCCGGTCCTGCGGGATTGGTGGAGTGGTTAAGTAAACGGAATGTCAGGAAAATGATTACTGTTTTCCGTGTGCACACCATACAATTAACTCTGAGGCGCGCGGACAACATACAGTAATCGCAGTGCATTATGCTAAAACAGACCTACTTTTGGGCTTAAAGTCATCCTACTGGTCGCTGTTCCTCACACACACACACACACACACACACACACACACGACTCGCTCTCTCTCTCTCTTTCTCTCGCTCTCTCTCTCTATCTCTCTCTCTCTTAGACACACACACACACACACACACACACACTCTCTCTCTTTCTCTCGCTCTCAAGTGCTTTTTCAGTATCTTGGCCTAAAAAAACACTAAATTGAGATCACGCTACCTTTTTCTCTCTGCATTACAGTACATTTGATGAGTCTACCCCGACCGACACACACACACACTCACACACACACACACAGCACCCTCTCTGCTCATTTTGCAATGTGGATTGGATTGCTAAAGGTCATGCATTTTTTAATAGTCCATATGCCTCATCCATGTGACAAATTAAGAATTCAGGCTGAAGCTGAGAACCATAGCTCCTTTTTTTAGAGAAGGAGGGCATATGGTGTGTGTGTGTGTGTGTGTGTGTGTGTGTGTGTGTGTGTGTGTGTGTGTGTGTGTGTGTGTGTGTGTGTAGAGAGAGAGAGAGAGAGAGAGAGAGAGAGAGAGAGTATTTAGGTAGGTATTTAAGTTCTACTCTTGGCACAACATTTTGTTTCCATACCCGTGTTCCCTTTGCTGTGTGTGTGTGTGTGTGTGTGTGTGTGTGTGTCTGTCTGTGTGTGTGTGTGTGTGTGTGTGTGTGTGTGTGTGTGTGTGTGTGTGTGAAATAAGTAAAACACTAGAATAGCTCTTTAGAAATCTGAAAACGTTTTAGCCTTAAGTGGGATTTGCATAATTGTCTGGTGAGGTACAATATTCCCTTATTTCGTAATGAAAAGCACACTAGCCTTCCAGATGCATGTTATTATAGTCAGCCCCAGCACAGCCTTGAGAAATATCACTCACTGGTTAAGTCCCACTTCACACACACACACACACACACACACACACACACACACACACACACACACAGCACGAGAGAGAGAGAGAGAGAGAGAGAGAGAGAGAGAGAGAGAGAGAGAGAGAGAGAGATACACATGTGTAATCTGTGGCCAAGTCCAGAATGCCTGCAGGGTCCATTTTTTTTATCAGTTCAAAATTAATTCTACAATACCTAGCTCCAGTTTCCCTAAATCCCCAGTCAGTTCAAAGTATCCGTTTTCAGTCATGTAACTCTTCCCAGTCATCAGGGCCCCGAGTGCACGGGCGTTAGCGCTCTGATGATCAAGGTCTTTTCTTTCCTCTCTCTCTCTCTCTCTCTCTCTCTCTCTCTCTCTCTCTCTCTCTCTCTCTCTCTCTCTCTCTCTCAGCTGCTACAGTGATCTCCACTAAAGACATTGACATGCACTAGAATACTGCTGTCATGAAACAAAGTCAGAAATAGATAGATAGCTTGATAGAACAGATAGATACAGTACATAGACAGATACAGTACATAGATAGATAGATAGATAGATAGATAGATAGATAGATAGATAAACGTAAAAAAAAACAGAAAGAAGAAAAACAAATAAAAGGTGTTGAGAAAATAATAAATAAGTGTTGAATCAGTCACCTGTTGTCACCCCTCAAGCAGTGAAGCTGTTTCCCCCACAGTGCAGAGGCAGTCGGGGGGGCATGGGGGGGGTGATACCCGAGTCATCAGGGCTTTCAAGGGAGCGGAGAAATCCCTCCCCTAAGGGGGGGAGGGTGTGTGTGTGGGGGTGGGGGTGGGGGTTCAAACCACCAACACAGCCTCTAAACCTCCGCGGTAGAAGTTTCCAGAACAAGCTGCTAATTCATGACATCATGCTAAACACAAATGACTTGTTTGTTCGCCGTCAGCGCGTGTAAACACGGCAGCGCAGATGCTTGCACTGGCGTTCGCTATCGCTATCTGTGTGTGTGAGTGCAGTGGAGTGCAGTTTGGAGTTTGCAGTGCTGTACTTAATATAGCTCTCTCCTGTTTAAGCCTGGTTAATAATTGAAGTGACCCTCTTTGCCTCCTGTCATATACCCCCAGTTTACACCCCGCAGACTGGGCACAAGCTAATATTATCATAACATATGATGTAACAACTGTGGGTTTTTGTCCGCTGTCTTTTTCGGGGGAGAGGGTGGGGTGGAGTGGAGTGGGTGAAGGGTGGGGAGGGGTGGTGGCTTTAGCATGAATGAAATGATTCTAAACCAATGGGGACTAGTTTAGAGGTTCTAGGACTTTTATTTGTTAAAAAAGTGACAGCCTTGGGATAATAATAACAGCCCCCCCCCAAAAAAGTCTTTAAAAAAAAATAAAAATAAAAAATCTTGCTGCTACTGCTGTGCAGGTATGTGGCCCTGTTCCGCTGGAATGGATTATGTGCTCGGCAGCTGACATTTTAGTTTCTTTTTTTTTTTTTTTTTTTTTTCTTCTGTCAGAGCGTTTGCTGATATTTTTAGTGGGCCCCTCTGTGATTTGGACTAATTATGCTCCTGGCTCCCCTTATGAGTTTGGGAACGCTCATTCTTGGCAATAAATCCTTTGAGATAACCCGCCCTCCCTCTCACCCTCCCTTCTCTTCCTTCTAACTGCGCTCACACACACACACACACACACACAGACACACACACACCTTTTCGGTTGCAATGCTCTTATTCCCTTGCCCTGGAAAACAAAAAGAACATGACGAGTCAACACTTGAATGCCTCTCTCTCTCTCTCTCTTCCTCATTCCGTCTGCTTCTCTCCCCCCTCCCTCTCTCTCTCTCTCTCTCTCTCTCACTCTTTTTCTCTCCATATCTCTCTGTCTTTCTTTCTCCTCCTCCCTCCTCCTCCCCTCTCCCCTCACTGTTATTAAGGAACTCCAAATGTGCTTGTGATGTGCATTGATTTCAAATGACACACCGGGAGAAAAGAAGAAGAAGAAGAAAAAAAAAAACGCAACAAAATATATTGAGCTTGTTTTATTTATTATTTATTTTTTCCGCCTTCCCTTCCCTTTTATGTCTCACCATCTTTTGTATCCCCAGCAGACTACTTACAGCGTACATAAATAATGCATGCACAAAAAATGGAACCTTCCATTCAGGGGCTGTGATGACCGCCCACCCCCTCCCCCCACCCCCCTCACCAACACACACACACACACACACACACACACACACACACACACACACACACACACACATATCCCCCTCTTCCCTGTGCCTGTCTCCCTCCCTCCCCCTCTACAAAAGTAATAATAAAATTCTGCTTTACAGACAGGGGTCTGAAGTAAAATGTCACTTTGAGCCCTTGCACTATTTAATTCTCTCCCTTTCTTGTGCTGACTGTCTGTCGGGGAGTGTGTGTGTGAGTGTGTGTGTTGGTGGGGGGGGGGGGTGGGATATGTGGCCTGCTTTCTCTCAGCTGGGCTGGGCCGGGCCACGGCTGTGGAATGCAATGATTTATTACCATGGCGACATCCCGAGCGCATCTCCTCCATAAAGATTTAATGAGCTGAAGAACAAGGATCTCAACACAACACACTGGGAGAAAATATCTGATAATAGCCTTAAAGTAAATAGTCTTTCAAGGACTTCTGGGTATGGATGTTTTGTGTGTGCGTGAGCGTGTGTGTGTGTGTGTGTGTGTGTGTGTGTGTGTGTGTGTGTGTGTGTGTGTAAGTGAATGAGGGTGGATGAGCGGGAAATAATGATTTACCTTTGGGAAAACATGGTTTCCTCGTAACAGATATGCTTCCTTTTTGGTTGTCATTATGCATCTCTTCATTAGTGTTTTTGTACTCCGCTCTCTTCAAATTCAAAGACAGGCATGCACACACACACACACGTACACACACACACACACACACACATTCCTGTAGGAATGTGCAAGTGGGTCTAAGCTACACCCCCCCCCCCCTTCTTCTTCCATTCTCTCAGCAGCATAGTAATGAAAAGCATGTTGATAGATGGTGTCATGTTTAAATACGTTATTATGCTGGCCTGCCACAGGCCATATGAAATCATTTGAAATTGTAATTTGATATTTTTGGAAGCCTCGCTTGCAAACCCCCCTACCCCATATACCCCCCCCTCCCTCCACCCACACACACACACACACACACACACACACACACACACACACACACACATACACACACAACCCATATCTCTCTGCAGATGCACATTTTTCTTGCTTTTCTCAGAGAGAGAGAGAGAGAGAGAGAGAGAGAGAGAGAGAGAGAGTACTTTTTTAAACATTATCTCATCCTTTTTGTTTGTTTTAATGTGGGAAGAAGACGGGCCTGAAAAGAATATATAGCCTTACCGGGTTTGAAATCCTGTTCTGTTTGTAATAGGCTTTTTTTGTTGGGAGTGGTATTTCTGGTCAGGCATGACCAATTATAGCCAGTCAGCTTAAGGCTCATTTGTATACATTCACACAAGGTTGACCCCCCCACCTCCCCCCTTACATTTTCTCAACGCTCGATTTCAGAAATGTCCCTGAACAAAACTGTTTACACAAAACATGTTCTGCGTCTGACTGTTTACTGAATGCCTGTTTAATATCAAAAAGATAGAGGGAAGGAAGGAAAGAAAGAAAGAAAGAAAGAAAGAAAGAAGAAAATAGAAGTCACCACGGAGACCGGAAAACCACACCAGTGCCTTTCTTTCGGTTTGCTTCAGAGCAGCAGTCCCCTCCTTCGAAAAAACAATTGAAGATTGTCAGTGTGGCGTTTAAATAATGCAATTCTCCGGCTCCTGGTGAGAGGCATCAGCAGATTGGTCCTTCTGCTCGCCCCTCAGGGTATTTGTCTATGCCCACCGATCCATTATGCAAAAAAAAGAACAAAAAAAAAACGACAACCTTGAACTGAGGGTAAAAAAAAATGAAATGAAATGTTTGTGCATACTCTTCCTTCCTCGATTATGTAACCTTCTTAAATGCCAAATCACACACTGCTCAGCCCTGCAACCCCCCCGCCACCACTCCCCCTTTCCCCCATCCTCCGCCATTACTTTTTCTATTCGCTTTGACCAGCTTTGCGACTTTACACCACAATAATCCTTGAAACACTCTCTTCTCGTCTGTATAAACAATAGCCCCGTAAACAATACGGCGGAACCAAGCTGTTTTTGAGGGCAACCTTTAGCTTAGTGGCTTCCTCTTTTTTTTTCTTTTTCTTTTTTTCTTTTTTTTTTTGCCCCCTTAAAATATCACTCTGGTACCAGATGCTACATTAATCTGTTCCATTTGAAAGAGTGCCATGCACCAGTTTTCCAGTCCCTGGCCAAATATGCGTTTGATGTGTGTAGTGTCTTAGGAGGAGGACACGGCACGCCAGATATCATTATGAAATGGGGCCTTTCAAAGCCCTTGCTTTTCATTAAAGTCCTCGTCAGAGATGAAAAACGACACAGAGGCTGCACGCGGCCAACTGCTTGCTTGGACAGCGGAGAGCTGGTCTGCATGAAAAATACATTGAGCGATCAGACGTTGCAATGCCAACAAAATACCATATTCTGTGCACTCGGATTTCACATGGCCTTAAAATGATGAAATGATGTGATTGAAAATAGATATTTTTTTTCCCTCTGGAAGATGGACTTGTTTAAAAATGTGCATAAATGCAGTATGTATATCAAAAAAAAAAAAAAAAAAACGCAAGCAAATGTAGTCATTTAGTCATAGTCATTACCGTGAAGGTTTTTTTTTTTTTAACCACGGGGCAAAGCACCAAGTACGGAAGGCATTAAAATTCTGCATCATTAAAGATTTTTAAATGCACAGAGGTGCCTGTTCAGATCGTTATGTAGAGCTGTTGAAAATGCATCAATTGCTCCTAGTCGAGTCCCCCCCCCCCCCAAAAAAAAAAAAGAAATTCAGCTCCATTACCCGTTTGCAAGGCCTTGTAAATTGCATGTAGGGACACAAAAAAGAACAGGCAGGTCTTCCAGTGCTTCACTAAGCCATAACAGAGGGGGGCCCCCTCCGACTTAAGACGCAAGGTCAGGGTCACCTAAGGTCAGAGGTCACAGGTCACCACCAAAGCCTCAAAAGCGCACTGAGCGGAACACGCTGACTCTGATGTTCTCTAATGAGCGACGCTCCGGAGCTCGTCAGGCGGTGTCGCCACGACGACAACAGCAGCAGCACAAGGGGGCGGAGATGTGGGCAGGGTAAAGGGGGTTGGCTGCACTGCCGGCTAATAAAGCCACTTTACAAAGTGAGAATTAAACATTCAAGCGACATTACAAAAGAGATCTTGGCACACAACACCCAACACACACACACACACACACACACACACACACACACACACACACACACACACACATACTTACACACACATCCAGTCTCTCTGTCTCTCATCTCATCTCTTTGCATCTCTCAGCACCCCACCACCACCACCCCCCGCATCAGCCCCCTCTATTTCTGTCTCCCGTCCATGGCTGATTGACGTCACATGGCAGGCGTGCTGGGGCTGGGGCTGGGGCTGGGGCTGGGGCGTAGGTCAGACAGACAGCTCTGTTGGGCTCTGTGGGGCTCAATGAGCAGCGAAATTCACTCGCCCGCCTTTGATCGCTGCACTAGGGGCTCTGGTTAATATGGGCAGTGTGTGCCTAGGAAAGACAGAGCACTGCCTCCCTCCCTCCCTCCCTCCCTCTCTCTCTGTCTCTGTCTCTTTCTCTCTCTCCGTCTCTCTTTCTCTAAAATACACACACACTTAAACATATGCATGCACAGACAGTATTACTCGACATACACACATGTTCAAACACACAGACACATAGGCTACACACTTTTACACAAGACATGTACACACACACACACACACACACACACACACACACACACACACACACACACACACACATTTACATACACACACCGTCATCTGCATGTAGCTCTGCAGTTTTATATATTGCAATTACTTGGCCTGTGGTCTTTCCAGCGCTCTGAAAATATGGCTCCCGACAGCGTTGGGTTCCAGGTACCCACAGTGGACCCCCCGTGGGGGCCCCGACATCCATATTCATCAGAAAACTCCAGCAAAAACGCCCTCGCGCACACACACTTTCTCCTCACCCCAGTCAAATAACAGTCACGGCAAAATTATGCGCAGAAAATAATATAATACGCCGTATATAGTCAAATTATCATAAAAAAAGAAAGATATTGACCCTGAACATGGGAGGTTATTTTTTTCACTCCTGATATCTTTCTAATGCTCCTTACTGCAGTGGGGTGAGATTACATTGAGAAATGTGCTTAAGCAGCATTCAGTTTCTCCCCCCCTAGTGCTCCTTAACAAATACAGACGGTCACAACCCTAGCATGTCCCTGATAGAGGACTTCTGCTTTGTTCCTGCCACCTACAACACTTTGCCATTTTGCATATTCTTACTTTTTGTCCCTTGTATGTATTGGGTTTAACTGCCTCTTATCAGACAAGGGAATCATTTCCCAAAAGCAAAGGTGCTAACTAGGTTTTGGCTAGCAATCATATTGGTCCATTGCTAACCAAGTTGCTAGGTGATTGCTGGATTTTGCTAACTGATTGCTGGTATTGCTAACTCATACTCAAACATCTACTGGATTTTGTGTTTTATTTTTAAACAAGCAACAGAGTGACCAACAGAATCAATCTTGACAGATTGGACCAACTTTACAGAGAGTTAGGAGGAATGCTTGACAACTTTTTTAAAATGGGATTAGATAGATCTTGAACTGAAGTTTTCCTAAATATAACAAGAGGTGGTTTTAGTTATAGCCCTTATATAGAGATTTGAGTTCTAGGAGAGTAATGTGTGGCACTGACATGCTGTATTTTTGGATGAATGATTACACAGCACTACCCAACATGATGCTAAAAATGCGTAGCAAGAAAATATATAGGCCCACATTTCTTCTTTTCACAGGAATTAAGTGTATGCTACGCATTGGCTATTTGTTATAACATTGAATGTGGTTATGGTTGCTTGACAGACACTTTTATTCAAAGTGAAAATGTAAAGATATATGCAGTACTGGGGAAAGTGTTACACTTGAAGTTTCAGAATTATTCAGGAATGCGAAAGAAAGAAATCAAGAAGCCTCGGGGTAATATGTGGTGCTGATGGATGAAAGGATACGAAGCTGAATATATTTTCAAATCACATAACACACACCGAGAGAAAGAGAGAGAGAGAGAGAGAGAGAGAGAGAGAGAGAGAGAGAGAGAGAGAGAGAGAGATACATTATAATTCTCCAGCTCTCTGAATGTCAAACCAAGTCAAGCCCCGGCTGCAGCCGTATGTAATTGCATTTTCCCATAACAGTCAAATCATTAAATATACACGCTGGCTCCCTCAATACTGGAGGGTGCTTCATTTTTTGGCGTCTTATAGCCATGTCTTGTGCTCTGTGTGGAAATGATATGCCTGTGGCTTCTCACACAGTGCACACACACACACACACACACACACACACACACACACACACACACACACACACACACACACACACACACACACACACACACACACACACACCCACACACACACACACACACACACAAAGACACACAGGCACACACACATTGTTTT
>JAODXP020000032.1:17383368-17408368 GCA_027497455.2 Sardinella longiceps | reverse complement strand
TTTTTTTTCTTTCACGAAGCCTTTCTAAGTATTTGTTTTATTTGATCACGTTAATAGAAATGCTCATTACTGCGCTTCACAGTGGAGTGTGTGTGCATAATCGTCATTCTCGTTGTTGTTCTCATGTGCTCATGCTCTGTTGGAAAATGGCTAATTTCCAGCTTGTTACACGAGCAAGTGTGCACCATAAAAGATAAATAAAAACAGAATAACTGGGGGAGAGAGAGGGAGAGAGAGAGAGAGAATGATTTCTTTCACACATTTCATGTTGAATTAGAATGGAATGTGGCGTTTAAAATCTCTCCATTTTAGCTCTCTGTCCTGAGGGACAGCTACACCCCTGCTGCCACAAAATACACACACACACACACACACACACACACACACACACACACACACACACACACACACACACACACACACACACACACGCACCTCTGCAGTGAAAGGGCCAGAGCTTTGGCGGTGTATCCAGTGCTAGACGTCAGACCCCTCTCGCCAAAGAAAACATGACCGCAGGAATGCAATGAGGATATTTGATCTGTTCACATGTTGGAGGCCTGGTCGCCTCGTTGTCATTAAAAAAAAAAAAAAAAAAAAGAGAGGGAAAGAAAGAAAAGAAAAATCCCAGGGCTTTTAATAAGCGGCAAGGGGGTGGGAGGGAAGGACACAGGCTGTCTGTTGTGCACCTCCAGCGGATCCGTTTATTAAGCCCACAGGCCTGGGGAATGGGGGGATTGGGTGGAGGGGATGGTGGAGTTGGATGCCATTCAGATGGATGCTTTTCGGGAAATTACGTGGGAATGAAGAATAAATCAGGGACCACAATTAAAAGGGAAGCAGCAATGAGGGATAAACAAATAAAAAAGCAGGAAAAGAAAGAAAGAAAAAAAGCTGTCTGGCTTGGGAAACAATGATCAATCAATTTTACTGTCAGGGCAGCGTCATCGAGTGTTGTTTTTGAATCTTACAGAGAGAGACACAGACGGAGAGACAGACAGAGAGGGGTCAAGCATCTGAGAATGACCACTAACTTCCTGTCTGCGGGAAAAGAAAGAAGTTGCTAGCTTGAAGCTTTTTTTTGCCTATTAGCACTTGCTGCGGTACAGTGACACAGTTCTGCAGTATTGTTGTCTTTGCCAGAAAGAGAGAGAGAGAGAGAGAGAGAGAGAGAGAGAGAGAGAGAGAGAGAGAGAGAATGAAATTGCTTCTTGTTTGGCTGTTCGTAGTAGTTTTGTTTGTGCCAGAGAGTTGGGCAGAGAGAGAGAGAGAGGAAGAGAGAGAGAGAGAGAGAGAATGAAAAGGGCAATAGAGGTAGAGAGAATGAACAATCGTCATGTTCTGTGGGTCTAAAGGAAAGTCAATAAAGAGGGGAATTGGGGCAGCTGTGACGATCTCTAGCAGCAGATGCTCTAGCTAGGAGATGGAGCAGCAGCAGCAGCAGCATCAACAGCAGCAGCAGCTCTCTCTCTCTCTCTCTCTCTCTCTCTCTCTCTCTCTCTCTCTCTCTCTCTGCACTGTAGCCTGGCAGGCTGTCTGGGCCACGACCCAATCTGTTTACGGGTGAGTAATGGAGGACTGAATCAGAGAAAGAGTGAGAGAGAGAGAGAGAGAGAGAGAGAGAGAGAGAGAGAGAGAGAGCGCAAAAGAGAGTACAGGCCTCCGACTGAATCTAACTCTATCTATCACTGTGGGTGAGTAATGGGGTACAAACTGAAACCAAGAGGAATAGAGAAAGAGAAAGAGGGAGACAGAAGGAGAGAGGGAGAGAGAAAGACAGAGAGGGAGAGAGAGAGGGAGATGCAGACAAGGTCCCTGAATGTATTAGAATGAAAGAAATGAATAACTATAAAGTCAGAATTCTGTAGGTGCCTGCCGCGGCCGCGCCCAGGTAGATGTACAGTACTGTAAGCGAGAGCCAAGGTGAGAGGAATGGTAATGCTGTTAGCCACGTGGCTACCGCTAACACATTTCTGCCTCTCCCCCGGCGTGTCCCTTTTTAGTCATCCTCATTTCACAGTGCTTTGTTTTCCCAATGATGTTTCTTTTTTTTTTGTTTTTGGCTTTGATCGCATTCAGCACACGCTGACAGACATTCCCCTCACCAAGGATTTTTTTATTATTATTTAATTTTTTTTGACGTTGATATGGTTTCCACAGAGCATGAAAAAAAAAATGAAAGAAAAGAAAAAAGACAAACGAGGGGAGTGAGAAGAGGAGAGCGAGGAAAGAAAAGAAAGAAAGAAAGAATGAGAAAACCACTTTCTTTGGTGATATTATATTCGCCGAGCTCCTGCTGTGTCAATACAGTGGCTGAGTCAAAACGAGCTTTCCTGTCCTAAGTGCGGATGTCTGAGATTGGAAACAGGGGAGTTGTGTTCTAGCGGCCCTGGAGTCGGTGAGAAAAATAAAATAAAATGAAATAAAATAAAAGCGTGTCGGCTAATGTACTCCATGCGATCATGACTAATTCATTACTCATAAGCTTGGAATTCAAATTATTGGGAGTCTTGTGGTAAAGCAAAAGCCAGGGAGAATGTGTGTGTGTGTGTGTGTGTGTGTGTGTGTGTGTGTGTGTGTGTGTGTGTGTGTGTGTGTGTGTGTGTGTGTGTGTGTGTGTGTGTGTGTGTGTATGGTATGGGGTGCTATGAAAGTACATTAATCTCCTTGGACAAAGACAAACTGATACTCAAGAGTAATAGAAAGAGAATGGAGAAAGGGATAGAGAGAGAGAAAGAGAGAGAGATTGAAGCACTCTCTTTTTTCAACCCTTGTTCCTGTTTGTCGACTGAGTCCTCAGAATGAATGCGTCATAAAAACAAGCCTGCTGTTTCCAAGGTGACAACATTTCTTGCATCAAATTGTATTTATTCTCAGGAAAACAGCTTCATTTTGTACGGCAGTGTGATATGTGTATTTGTGTCACTGTGTGTGTGTGTGTGTGTGTGTGTGTGTGTGTGTGTGTGTGTGTGTGTGTGTGTGTGTTCAGTGCAATGGAATGTGAAAATACAATATGAAATGGCAGTCAGTTCACAATGATCAGCCTTGATAAGACATTTCCCCGTCTGTTGTGCTAATATATGTAGTTGTAGCAGGCAGTCTCTCTCTCTCTCTCTCTCTCTCCCAGGCTTCATAGCACAGAGCAGGGAGGAGTCTTCTAAATAACCCCGGGGCACTGAGTAACCTTTAGGTGGATATAAGGACGCTAAATACAGCTTTCGACTGGAGCGTGTGAACTCACTGAAGGGGTCGAGGTTCTTATTTTTCAGAAATTGAGTGCCTCTTGTCAGCACACACACACACACACACACACACACACACACACACACACATGCACACTAACACACCCCACCCATAACCCACCTGGATTCTCCGAGTCCCTTGCTCACTCGCACACACTGACACACACACACACAGCACTCACCCTCTGAATTCTTATACTGTAACTGTTTATTTGCTCACTGTCATTTCAGAGAAGTACATAGATTAGCATCACATCTTCTGTGTTGTTCCTGAATTAATGGTCTTGCCATGAACAATGTGTCCTCTGTGTAACATCAGGCGTACACATCGGTAACACACTGGCAAGGCAAGAAATATGACTCCCCCCCTCCCCCACCCCCTTCAACCTCTCAATTTAACAACCACAATGGTATTCTGCCCAGCAGGTAAATATCTTAATAAAAAGGCACGTTTAGATACTATCGGGTGAAATGAGCTTTGAGATTTGTGTAATCAGCAGTAAGACAGCTCAGGGAGAGAGAGAGAGAGAGAGAGAGAGAGAGAGATATGTACTGACATGCCAGAGATGGATGGACGGGCCCTTTGAATGTTATTTACAGTTACACGGAACTGCCTGGTCGTCACCCATGAACTGAATGTTCTATCTCTTCTGTTCTATTGGTGGGAATTCAGAGATTGTTGACTTACGCGTTGTGATCATTCATTTCTTTTGTCGTTTAGGAATGAGTACCGCACAGCTCTGAGCGCTGTAATGTGATGAATGAGGAATTAAATACCTTTATGTGCATTGCTGAAATAGTATTTACTTCCTTATTCATTGAATTTCAAATCACTCTAGATCTGGTGTAAAATATATATTTTTGAAAAAAAAAATAAGTCAGTTGTTGGCATTGGCATATGTAGGGTGTTATCAATGTGTCATTGTGTGTGAGTGGGGCAATGTCTGTGTGCACCCAGTATGTAGCAATTATCCACAGCTGATTGCAGGCAACACATATATTTAGATCCCTATTGCATTCATGATATATTGCTTTGTGTAAGTATGGATCAATATTTTTGCTTTAGGTTTCTAATTATCTCTTAACTGTCTGATTATGTGGTTTTATTACCCTCTGCAACTGTATAGACAATAAATTCAACCTGTGGCAGATGTAATATGTGCCTTTTTGCTTCCTCATTGGCTGACAGTCTTTTGTCCCTCCTCCTTTCTTTTCAGCACCCAATCTGAAGGGCAGGCCCCGGAAGAAGAAGCTGTCAATCTCCCAGCGGCGTGACTCCCAGAACCAGAGCACAACAGCCAAGGAGCCTGGCAGCTCTGAAAGCAAGCCTTCTGCCAAGGTACGCCACTCATTATGGTCCCCCTTGCTCCTAATGCCAACACTCTTTTAGTTCCTATCCCACTGAGAGGAGCACTCGTGTTTCTTCTCCCCTTCCAGCACCCCACATCCCCCAGCCTTCCACACTCACATGCAAACACACACACACACACACACACACACACACACACACACACACACACACACACACACACACACACACACACACACACACACACACACACACACACACACACACACACACACACACACACACACACACACACACACACACACACACACACACACACACACTAACACCGCCTTTCTTGGCAGTACCATAGACTTCCCTCAGATCCCAGTTATGTTTAATTAATGTTGGGCTGTCAACTATGTAGAGCAGTGGTGCGCTTGTTTTTCCTCCTTGTTATTGTGTCATCTTTTGTCCCTCTCCTCCCTCCTCCCTCCTCCCCCTTCTGTACTCCCCACATGTTCTCTGCCTTAGGGCACTCCTCTAAAACCTGCCCTCCTATTCAAAACAATCTCTCTCTCTCTCTCTCTCTCTCTCTCTCTCTCTCTCTCTCTCTCTCTCTCTCTCTCTCTCGCTCTCAGAGAGTGTATGTCTCTGTCATTTGTTCCTTGCAGTAGTCTCCGCACTTTAATGGTTATGGGGCCATGCTTTGGAGTTTGTGCACGTTCACAAAGAGCCGAAGCGGCGGTGTCAGTCGCCTATTTAGTTATTTATTTAGCTCTCTCTCTCTCTCTCTCTCTCTCTCTCTCTCTCTCTCTCTCTCTCTCTCTCTCTCTCTCTGTACTCTAAAAGAGTGGGGGATACCATGACTCAGATGTGATTATGCAGTGTCTGCAGACCCTGTAGGCAATGTAACCCCACTTACCTGTAACCTGTAACCTGTAACACGCCCCTGTTTAAGGTGCTCCCTACCCACAGGCATGACATTGAACTGCTTTGCATGTGTCAACATCATATAATGTAATATAATATACATTTATATATAAATGTGTGTATGTGTGTGTGTGTGTGTGTGTGTGTGTGCGTGTGTGTGTTTGTGAGTATACTGTATATACTGTACGTACTGTATATAGCCGTTTATACTCTTGTAAGCATCAAAACTGCTGCACTTACATCTTAACAAGCAAAAGAAAAATCAGTGAGTCACATCAAAGCTTTATTTATTTATTTGCTTTTAAATTCAATCCTTTTAATAATTCTAATCCTTCAAAAATTCCCAGTCCTCCTAAATACTGAGAAAGGAAGAATACTTCAAACAAAGTTGAGGGCTATTGTAATTATGAAGGGTTCACACTCTTCGGAGGCGTAACCATGGAATAATTGCTATATGGTTTGGTTCCGTGCTCCGTGTAGGAAAATGTCACAGTGACATGAGAGACTAGTGGGAGGCAAGAGCATATGGAGAGATCCAGTCTTTAGCTCAAGGGATCATGTGTTACTTTGGAGAAACCTGTTGCCCTTAATGATAGTGTGGCTGTAACATCATAGCCTTGGTGCAGTGTGTGTGTGTGTGTGTGTGTGTGTGTGTGTGTGTGTGTGTGTGTGGGTGTGTTTGGTTGATCAAGCATAGGAAGAAAGTCAAGCTGCCCGCCACCCGCCCTCTCTCTCTCTCTCTCTCTCTCTCTCTCTCTGTCTACTGTCCTCAATAACGGCGCTTGCTTGTATGAGAATGAACACAACCTCCTTTTCCCTGTGGCAACAGATGGCTGTGCAGACGTGTGTGGGCCCGCACTGACTTCACTGTCTGCATTCATGTGTGTGATTGTGTGGCGATTCACTGGGGCCCTCTGCCCAGATCATTCTATGGTGCTTGCAACATGGCACATACTCTGTACTGCAAGGTTTTCCCTTGGCAACAAACACCTCACACCTTGCCCAATCCCTGAAAACATTACTAAAAAAAAAAAAAATGTATCGCAAATGTGATTTCAAAGGCTTCTTTACAAAAGATTGTATTGGCTATTAATTTTTTTTGCCTTCTTATCATATATCATAATAAAACTGCTCAACGTAACATTTCTAATGACAATAGTCATTAGTCTCTGATACTGACTGACACCCCCAACTCCACCCCACCCCACCTTGACTATCTCATTTTCTGTGGAGGAAAACACTGTACAGATAGTGTGCCCTCTGCCCAGATTATTCTATGGTGATTGCATCATGGCACTGACCCTATATTGACAGGGTGCCCTCCGCCTAGATCATTCGATGGTGCTTGCAGTGTACTTACTCCATGTTGACAGGGCAAACCTCTACAACGATCATTCTATGGTGCTTGCAGTGTGGCGCTTACTGTTTAGTGTAGAGAATCAGGAGAATCACTGATAACAGTTTGAAAGTCTATCTATCTATCTATCTATCTATCTATCTATCTACTGTATCTATCAATCTATCTATCTATCTATCTATCTGTCTATCTATCTGACTGTCTGTCTGTCTGTCTGTCTAATCAAATTCAAAGTAGATTCATAGGTATACTCATTGTCAGTGAAGAAGTGCTGCCATAGTTAAACAATAACACAGGTACAATATCTGTTAATTTTCTCTCTCTCTCTCTCTCTCTCTCTCTCTCTCTCTCTCTCTCTCTCTCTCTCTCTCTCTCTCTCTCTCTCTCTCTCACACACACACACACACACACACACACACACACACACACATACACACACATTAACATGCAGCGTTTGAAAGTCAACAACCATAGTGTCCCAGTTGGTGAGGAGAAGGTTGACTGAAGGAAATAAAACATTTTAAAAAATCCTTGCCTATTGTGTAGATTTAAGATGATTAGAGGCCTATCTCTGGGGATGTCTCTGTTTTCAGCAGATGAGTGTGTTTTTATGCATGATTGGTCAGAAGCTTGTTAAGCACTCAAATTACAAATTACAATCAAAAAGCAATGAAATCAGAAATAGTTTGGAGTGAAGATCTCCACAGGGATCGCAGATGTACACAGCTTTTTTTGTGAAATTACTTTTAATATATTCAACAAGCCGTTGAATTAAATCTTTTTGGTTTCCTGATTAATATCAGGCGATATCTACCGCATACTGACAGGAGCAGGATGGTTGAGCAAAAGGGTGCAGATATCGTTATTTAAAGAAATGAGTAATCATTTGTGAAAAATCTGCTCCCTTGAATCGAATTGAGTTCAAAGTGAATTTCCAAATGCTCTCATCATGTAAGACCTTCCATATTGAGTATCTCATCGTGTCTCTAGATGGGCCTCATTACCATTCATAGACATGCTCTCCCATATCACTCTCTCATACACGTAGGTGTATGCGAACGTGATCAGACAGAGGTATCATGACTGTAGCTGCATGGGTTTAAGTTCAGAATTAGGGTTTAAGAGTGAGGGTCAGGGTTAAGGCCACCGCACACCGGTTCCGACACAGTGCTGAGCACTCTACTTCCAACATTCTATTCCATTGTTTTCAACGCAACCCCGCACACCAGTGCCGAACCCTTCCGCCGTCGGTTGTGAATTACGATTCAAGTCTATTTTGTCGGAGCCATCCATTGACATCCATTGTTAATTTCACAGGCTACTGTGCTAGGTGCTATGCAAAATTGTCGGATTCGAAAGTGCTCCGCAATGTTGTCGGAACCGGTGTGCGGCCGGCTTTAGGGTTAGGGTTAGGGTTACACTCCGCAGGATTATATTGGGCCAGCCATTGAAGCAGAATGTGCCATCATGGCCTAGAAGGCCTCTGGTTCAAGAGATGGTTTGAGTTTCGGGGTTGCATTGGTGGAGCAGGGTTGTACTGCTGTCGCAGCATTGCCATCCTATTGATGCCCAACAGTAATCTTTTTGTTTTTTGTTGTTGTTGTTGTCGTTTGATACTTTTTTTATTGACACTATTTATGCCAGTCAAACAAGAGCGCACAATTCACTCATTACAGATGTACAAAAAAACCACAGCTGTCTACATAATTGTGTGCAGAGTACTCATCAGAAAAAATAACACACTTGCACAGAACAAGATACAACCCTCCACCCCTCCCCTGGCACTGCAAAGGCAAAAAGAAAGAAAGAAGAGAAAAGAAAAGAAAAGAAAAGAAAAGAAAAACACCTTGTCTAATCATCCCCTATTGTTGATCTGTTTGGTTCCTGTGTGACTGAGGTCATCATATTAGAAATCTATTCATGCTTTGGTTGGAGTCCAGCCCCAAGGCATTTCTGGAGGCCTCTTCCTATCTGTCTGTTAACCTCCTGTCTGATCTTCCCTGTCCTCTGTCAGTATATCAGATCGATAATAAAAATAATAAAAAATAGGTCAGATGCGACACATATCTGGGGGCCATCTAATGATCTAGGCTACTTTGAGAGAATTATCTGAATTGTGTGTGAGTCCTCAGACTCAGTAAGTGTGTCATTGTGTTTTTTGTCCCCATGGTGAAAATTGTTTTTTTGTTTTTGTTTTTGTTTTTTTTAAACATGTTTTGCACATTGGTGCCACAGGCAATACCTAGATAGGAAAAATACAAAGGTAATGATCCTACACTCCTTTCTGCCAAACCCACAACCAGTCAAACACATCAGACCCATCATAAGATTAAGGCAAACATCCAGATAATCTACACCTTAAGCATGATATTAACTTCTCCTCAAAAATGGTATTTGTTGCCCAGGCTAGCGCCATGATAAACCTTGGAACAAGGTTCGGGCATGTTTCTTGACTTAAGTTTAATGCGAAAGTTATTCAGGAGGAAGTGTATTTTTAGAGTGGGATAGAGTGGTATAAAGGTAAGGCTGTTCATGAAGTAACATATCCTTCACTTCATGTTTTAGCGTCAGCCATCTTTGCTAATTGGCACTACCCTAAAGGGGTAAAGTAGATAAAGGGTGAAATCAGATACCAGCTATTTGCAAAGGTTTAGAGAAACACATCCGTCTTTAACCTCTTTGAACCTCAAATGTCCCACACCTGGTGAAGAGTGACAAGGTTGGATCAGGTGTTAGCTTTACATAGTAGGCCTGCAACTGAAGTTGTGATTTCTCTGGTTGTTAGCTTAGCATAGTAACAACACACTGATTTCTAACCCTCAGGTAAAGGCAGAAACAAAAGCTGTGGCAGCATCCAACAAGCCCAAGAACAGCAGCGGCAACAGCAACAGTAGCAGCGGCACTGGCGGCAGCTGTAAAAAATCCACATCGGCGGAGGAGAAGCTTAAGTCGGGCGCCAGAGACGGAGACGAGGGCAGTGAAGGGGACGAGGAGCAGGCCTTTCTCGTGGCCCTTTACAAGTACATGAAAGAGAGGAAGACGCCCATCGAGAGGATACCCTACTTGGGCTTCAAACAGAGTAAGTCCCCCATCCACAGCCACTAGGGCGCCACTATAGGAGGGGAATAGTTAGGATGATTCTAATGGCCTGGTATTGACAAGGGAGCCCCAGAGAAAATGTCAATATTAAAATCAATGTTTGGGGGTCCCAAAATTATTTTTTGTCATAGGGCCTAAAATATCAAGCGGCACCCCTGATCTGCCATGTACAGCCTACCCCCTCCTCTTTCTCATTCTGCCCCCACCCACCCCCACCCTTCCCCCTTTGCGAAAATATAACACAGAACTTCCCAAATGTTTGCACCCCTCACTCCTCTTTAGCAGTTAAGTTAATACTGCCATAAAGCCCCATGTATAGTACAGCTGGATAGCTCTATTTGAAAGCCATACAGTGTTTTTGGGGAAGGGACAATGTTAGCAGGCGGTAAAAGACTCTCTTCACAGACATGGGAATCCACTTATGAGCAGTTTACCAGCTGAGGAGACCATTATCCGCGTTTCTCATTTGACAGGAAATTGCATCCCATGTTAACAGCAGAAATCTATTGCATATTTCTGCCATTTTCTTTTGTTTTGTTTTTTTAAAGGAAAAAAAAAATTGTAATGGTAATCTCTTCTGCAAGTTTTCTAAGTAGGTCACCGTAGCTTTAAATGGCGGAAACAATCATTCCCAGTCAGCTTGCTAGCTCTAATTTGATGTATCCTGCCTCTCAGTAGAAGCACATGGAATAGAATAGAATAGAAAACTTGTTTATCTTTTAACAGAGAGGACCTGGCTGCATACAGATCACACTGTTTATCTGTTAATTATCTGCCATGAGAAATGTGAGGGCAAGGTTTACTAAATGTTTTTAGACATGATTGAAAATGTGTTGTTGCCTTCATATTTCCCACAGAATGTTTAATTTTGTGTAGCCACACCTTTGTTTAGGCTACAGGCTAATGTGGAATACTCCAATTTATTGGACATTTGTAGTGAACGGTTAGAAAAACATTGAACAGAATGTATTACGCCTATCTGACTTTTGTGGTAGCAATGCAATGACAATCACACACATACACACACACTTTGTTATTTGTTGTCAACGTCTTGGAGGCGTATTGTCCAGATAGGGAATTTTAAAAGGCAGAGAAGTATTGAGGTTTTGTTAAAAGCTCCCAGACTCCTTATCATATCACTAGCCTCCATTGACCTACATAGCTCTGTAACAGGCTCTTCAAAGAGCCAGGAGGAAGGGAAGCCGTCTTATCTTGCGTAGGCTGAACAAGCTCTTAGCCGGTTGCTACAAGGTCACGGAGATGTCATTAAGAAGTGCAGGGAGAAAAAGGGCAGCGTGGGATTGGCAATTACTGCATCCACAAACACACATATATTTACACTCCTGTGAATGCTTTGCTTTTTTTTGACAAGCCAATAATCAGCCACAAGGATAAGTGAGTCAACACACCGTCAATTTGTCTGCATTAGACAAAGCTGAGGAAACAGGGTTGTTATGCTGCTGTGTGAAGTTGTGCGTAATACTCTATAATGATCGCAATGTTTGGAAAAGTAAGCCACGGTTTAGCCACAGTGTGTAATATAATGCTAATCAATCATGGTAGATGATGTCTAGGTGATCAAATGAATGTTTAAAACGGTTTAGCACTGACAGCTGCAGAGGGTGATATTTTCTTAGGGATGCTAAATGCTAAATTTGAACTACAGTATGTTGATAGCTGTGACTAAAAATAGACATTCTTGGGCAGAAAACATGCCTCGGGGGATTTCACTGTGTATGATAAGTCAGCAACTAAAACATCCACCTGGTGTGAATATGTTAACCAATAGGGAAGGTACCAGTGAGCAGTCTTACAGTCTGCCAGTTAGTCATGTTTTATATTTATGTAGGGAGGGGCTGCGTCGGACTACGGCTTACAAGTCTGGTGGACACAGGAAACATGTAGGCAAGGCTAGTCGAAGCAGCATTCAATAAATAAACAGAGTCTCCTATCAGTGAAATATCACACTTGGCGACAGAGTAACAACAAAGGATTTATTACTGAACTCCAGTGACCTTTATTGTTGCGCCGCCTCGGCTGACAGGTGTATTACATTTTGCTACCAGTGCTCACGCAATACACACACACACACACACACACACACAAATGCAAACACATACAGACACAGTGAGAAACACACATACACACACTCACACAATTCACAATCATATTTATGTAGAAACACACATAGGTCACATACTTATGGACACACACATACTCACACACACACACACACACACACACACACTGAGAAAAACACACACAGCACATTCACACTATCAGGAACACACACACTGAGAGAGAGATGTAGAAACAAAGACAGACACATACATACACACACAACACGTGCACACACACACAACACACGCACACACACACACACACACATTATAGTCTCATACAGTTAGGCATATAAATTGCTTTCATCTTAAAAACAGGAGACGGACATAGAGAAACTATTAAATAAAATCAACACAAAGCTGTCAACATTTCATCCTCATTATTTTCCAATATTTTTGTCACATGAATACTAACCAGGTTCGCCTTTCATATGAGCACAGCTAACTTAATTAGTGTCAATTTAATGAAGCATATCCACTTTGAATTAACAGACACAGGGTGAGAGAGAGAGAGAGAGAGAGAGGGGGGGGGAGAGAAGAAAATAAATGATCTAGAAGCAAATGACATTCTTTGCCAACGGAAAAGCAATCCATCGAGATCCGATCTTTCAGTGCACACACACGCACACACACCTATGGACAGAGACACACACAGAGAGAGAGAGATTGTGTGTGAGAGAGAGAGAGTGTGTGTGAGAGAGAGGGAGGGAGGGAGAGAGAGAGAGAGAGAGAGAGAGAGAGACCTCTGTGTTTATTTTCAATCACCATCTTGTGTCCTATCTAGCTATATTGATTTTTCAGCCCCACCCCTCCCCTCCCCCCATCTCTCTGCTCCTCCTCCTGTATTAGTGACTGGGCCCAACAGGATGGATGGAGTCAGACAGTCCTTTAGTGGAGTTCATGAATGACACTCGGTGCTGGCTAGCTAAACGCTACACATACAGTACACATATACTTACACCCCTTCCTACACACGCATGCACACAAACACACACACACACACACACACAATGACATTTGGTTTTGTACCACTAAACCTCATGTGTTCAAGCCTTTCAGTAGAGTTTTTAAATTTGTATGTACAGGTGTGTGTGTGTGTGTGTGTGTGTGTGTGTGTGTGTGTGTGTGTGTGTGTGTGTGTGTGTGTGTGTTTTCTATGTGTCATTGATCCTGGTTCTTGTTGTCTCTCTGACAGTTAACCTATGGACAATGTTTCAAGCTGCTCAGAAGCTGGGAGGATACGAGGTGGTGAGTACCACACACACACACACACACACACACACACACACACACACACACACACACACACACACACACACACACACACACACACACACATTCAACCCTTTGGCAATAGGCAAGCTCCTGAAAATTAAAAAGTGGATTTTTTAATTCCCTATCTCCTTACCTGCGGAGGACACTTGAGTGAATCTGGCCGTGAAACACCACGCTGCATCAAAGCCACTGACCAGCTCAAAATTCAAGTACAGTCCCGGACAGCTTTATGCTTTACGTTTTTTTTTTTTTTAGCTTTTCTTTTTCAAATCCACCATTACAATGAACTACTAAATATTGCAGTGAATAATATTTATTATAGATCAGTGGGCCTACTATAAAAGTCGTTATCTTTAACATCATAAGACGTGTGTGCGTGTGTGTGTGTGTGTGTGTCTTCATAGTGTGTCACATAGTGAATGATTGGGTGTACTATAATCATTCACTTTTATACTGTAGTGCCCTAATCAGTCAATAAATGGCTGTTCGGAATACGTTATCCATGCACTAATGTTTATAACCTAGCGTAACTGATAGCTTTATTGAGCAACAGGCACTACAAAAAGCTTGCTCTCCACACACACACACACACACACACACACACACACACACACACACTCACACACATTCACATATAGACACAATTTAGGGACAGGTTCCCAAAACTTTCTTACAGCGGAAATGATGAACAATTGATTCTAGAAATGTGGATTTTAAGCCGCCAAAGGTATCGCTAAGAATAACTCAGAATAGAAGACTCTGATGGTTTGGTTGGGGAACACACTTTAAACAGCTTTGGTAAGAGTGACCCTTTTCGGGAAACCAGACCCAGGTTATTAAAAGCCTGGCAGCTTCTTAAGAAGCTTAAGAAAGCTGCAATGACATCATCATTTGTCAGGGTGCAAAGTAAACAGGAAGTGATTCATGAGAAATTATCTTTTCACCCAATTGTTTTTTTGTTTTGTTTTTTAAATATAGGCTAGTGAGGTGTGTGTGTGTGTGTGTGTGTGTGTGTGTGTGTGTGTGTGTGTGTGTGTGTGTGTGTGTCTATGTGTGTGAAAGAGAGAGGCTGCATTTGTGGTTGTGCACAGGAAATCCAGTACTTCACACACGCACACACACAGACACACACACACACACACACACACACAGACTCACACACACTTTTCATAAAGCAGGTGCACCTGATACGTGCCTGGCTTCATGCAAACTTTAACATGCTCCTAGCTGTTAGTTTCTTGGGAAATGCTGTAGCCTTAGCAATTAGCTTCATGCAGCCTCAAACAACCCCCAGTATCCCAATAACAGTTAGCTTCATGTAGACTCCAGCTTCCAGTCAGCCATTAAGGCATGGAGCTGGCCTTCGATTACTATGAGGCAGGCAGACGTGCACACACACACACACACACACACACACACACACACACACACGCGCAGCTCTCATGAATTAGGACTTTTATTGGAGACCCACAGAGATATTTTGTTGAAGTAATTTCCATATGCATTGCAGTCAAAACCTTGAACTGTATTGCCTGCAGACGCCATAAATGTACTGCAGGCTATTCCTATTAACTTTTGGCATTAGCCTGGACATTGGTTAGATCTCTTCATTACATTTAGCCATGGTCATAGTTTACCATTGCTGATTGTCTGAAGGACAGTTTTAGGACCCAGTTTTAATGTTTTTTGCCTTTTTAGCCATACAAATCTATGAGACACACATTGCCATGTTCAGGAATTAATCATTCAAATAAAATATTTGAGTTGAATTGCATTCACAGAAAAATTAGGTCCTTAATGTACTCTGCCATTTAACAGAGCACTTCACTTTGTGAAAAGAAATCATTTTGCTATTGACATTTTCCATATTGGAGTTTCTCCGAAGCCGCAGATTCTGAAGGTTAGCCTCTTACACATCCATTTGGAATATAACAGTCATTAAAAAGAATTCTGTATTTGTAATGAATTAGTATTTCATTAAAACGGGGAACCCTTGAAAGCTCTCTGGAAGCAGAATGCAGTCTCTGAAATGATGTCTAATATCTAGACGATTGAGCGAATTGATTAAATTGCCCTGTCATAACATAGCCTTATTTTAACTTATCAAAGAAGACAAGCTTCATGTTTCTTTAAAGGGGCGTCCTTAAGAGCACTCACTTTAGAGGAATCTGAATTAAGTCTATGGTAGTGAGTAATCCGCCCTGACATCTCCATGTGCATTCCAGCCACAGGCATCTGATTGGAACGTCCTTCTACCTCTCTCTCTCTCTCTCTCTCTCTCTGTCTCTCTCTCTCCATCCTTTGCTCCATCCTTTTTCTCTACCTTGCTTTCCATCATTTTCCCTCATTCTTTCTCTTTCTCTCATTCCCTTTCTTTCTGTCATATTCTGTTTGTTTCTTTTCCTTTCTCATTTAAAATCCCTTCTTCTCTCTCTCTCTCTCTCTTTGAAGATCACCGCTCGCAGACAGTGGAAAAATGTATATGATGAGCTTGGCGGTAACCCCGGCAGCACAAGCGCCGCCACGTGTACCCGGAGACACTACGAAAGGTATGGACAAAACCTCACTTCCTCTCTGACCCCGAGGCTTTGTTTTGATTATGTAACTGAACTACCGGTAACTGGTGAGAACTGGTGAGAGTGAACTGTAGTCTGTCATCCATTTGCCAATAGCATAGTTGCTAACCAGTTAGCAATTTAGTTAGTTGGCATTGCAACCAACATTTCCCAAAAGCATGGTAGCTAACCAGTTAGCAACTTAATGAGTTGGCAATGGGACATTGTATTGCAACCTACAAAGTTGCTAACTTAGTGAACTTAGCAACTAACTTAGTTAGCAACCATACCTCTGGTAAATGCACCTCTGGTCAATATCCCAGCATGCCACCGGAAAAGGTTATGTTGTTTAGAGGCCCACTTCACAACCAAGCCTTTTTGCTGTCATGTGCTTTGATGTCCTCGTGATGAAATGGTAGCTCTGATACACTACCCCTGGAGGGTCATTTACCCTCGATGTCTGTGACAGGGTTTTCAAGGACCCTGTGGATTGTTGGTGTAATCACATATGGTAGCAGTCATTAGACAGACCTGTTGCGAAACTAAAACAGAAGTCTGCACACAGTAAATCAGTAAACAAGTTCTATCCTTTACAAAATGACAATAATCTACTTTAGTCACATTGCTGTTATTAGTTAGTAATAACATTAAATAAACATTCATTTGCTATCTTTGCTAACAGGGAATGGCCACTGTTTCTGCCTGTTGTGTGATGTTAATGTTACCTTAATCCTGATGTAGCCTACTATTGGCAGCATAGAATATTGTTGATACATTACGAACTAATAACAGAAAACAGCATCTCGTTTTTAATTCAAGACAGCTCCAGAGTTTGCAGCAGTCAAGGATAAGTCACTAACACAGGCTTCTCCCTCTGGGACAAATTTAGGGGGAGTCGTTTGGTTGTTCCAACGCCCCGAGATCTTTCCGTTACAAAATGAAGCCTTTGCAACGTACTGTATGACTGCGCAGATTCCCTTCCCCTTTGTTCCTTCTTTCTTCATCTTCCCGAAGGCTGGCTTTTTCTTCGTCATTTTTGTCACACAAGGGGGTTAACAAAGTTTGTTAGCATAGACAGCAGGATGTGTACAAGATCCTCTGAGTTGGCGTAGACGGCAGGATGAGTAGGTGTGAGTGATGCTGTAACCCTGACGATGAGTGTCAGATCAGGAGAACTGATGGCAGCGTCAAAGGGAACATGTAACACTGTGAGGGTGTTTGCTCTGCTCTGTTGTGTGTGTGTGTGTGTGTGTGTGTGTGTGTGTGTGTGTGTGTGTGTGTGTGTGTGTGTGTGTGTGTGTGTGTGTGTGTGTGTGTGAATGAGAACTCTGCACTCTGAATGTCAGGTCATGCATAGGAGAAGATGAAATGCATGTAGAAGTGTGTTTTTCTAAATGTGTGTGTGTGTGTGTGTGTGTGTGTGTGTGTGTGTGTGTGTGTGTGTGCGCACGTTGATGTACATGAATGTTTGTGTGTGATTGTGATGCTCTGCACTCTGTATCAACCCTTGCATGGATCAATGCGAGCGCTCTGGAGACATTGCAGCAGCGGCAGCAGCAAGGCCTTTTTGCTGCCCGTTGTTTGAAAAATAGTGCAGGGTGACCTTTAAGATCTTGTCAAGAGCCACCAAATGCACAAAAGCACAGTCTCTCTCTCTCTCTCTCTCTCTCTCTCTCTCTCTCTCTCTCTCTCTCTCTCTCTCTCTCTCTCTCTCTTACACACAAAGACAGACAAATACAGTATGTATTAGAATCTTTTCTTGTCAGGGCTGCACTACACACAGGTGCGAAAGTGTGGGGTGTGTTGTTAGCATTTTTGTCACAAATCGCACACTAAAACAGATATAGTCTCTCTCTCTCTCTCTCTCTCTCTCTCTCTCTCTCTTTCTCTCTGTCTCTCTCTTTCTCTATCTCACTCTCTGTCTTACTGACACACACACACAAACACACACACACACACACACTTAGTACTTAGGCTCAGTGATAAGAAAGTGTTTGGGGGTCAGACAGGTGGGTGCAGCAGCATGGGTGTGTACTGGCTGTCCTGTTACGGTCCGACAGCAGCGCTTTTGTACCGCATCGATCCATACAACTAATATCTTCTGCCAGAGAGTACAGGGGAAGGTCCTTGGCCAGTGAAAAATAATTGATAAAATACTTACGTGGAAAACAGACTTCAGGGTTCTACAGTAGGATCCACATTGAATTAGAATTCTCATATTATCAGTAAACTGTCTATTGGCTGACGTTCTCGCTGTTAACTACTGTACAATTTATTGTAGCTGTTAGATGAGGTGCTGGATTGGGTCAATGGGATGTTCAGTAACTGTCTCAGCAAATAATTGATCGTCTTTGTCGGCCAGGTCTCTGAGTAAAACTATTTTGTTTACTTTGCCGCTGTGTGGATGTGAGGGTGAGAGGGTGAAAGAGAAGGATAATAATTGCCTGATCTAGTCGTCGGTCATGAGTGAAAAACATTTGGCAGACGCAAGCCGCAAGATGATTTTTTTTTTTTTTTTTCTTAAGGAAATGCATGTGTGATGTGGGGTTGGAGGGCATTGTTCTGGGAAAAACCTTTCTGAGCCCGGAACTGAAGTGGCTTTTCATGAGGTGAACGGGGCAGTGCCTGTCCAAAATAAAAAGCCACAGATGAATGAGGAGGGGTGAAGGGGTAAAGGACTTTTTTTCTTCCATTTTGTTTTACAAGAGACTTGAGTGTTGCTAAACAAGCCACTTTTGCCTTGATCTGTGCGTCTTTGCTCATTTTCCCCTTCTCATTTTCCATGAGTGAGTGAACCAAACTCTTCTTCAAAGTCGTATGGTAATGGCCCCCTCTTTGAATAGCTAGCTTGCGGAAAGCAACTGACTCATGAACGGATGTTGTCCACATATGTCCTGGATTTAAACTAAACAGTCAGCTGTTCTGACGGATTTTTCAAGGAATTACGCTATAGAGAAACATTGGTCAAGAAAGGAGCACCTGTTTGTCTCGTTTGCCTTATGTGACAGTTCACACACCCCGAGACACACACACACACACACACACACACACACACACACACTTATCATCTTACACCAGTAATCTGGAAAAGTGTAAAAAATGGGCTGTCATTTAGTGTAATAAAGCTAACCATCTCTGAACAATCAATAGAGAACATCCACTAAGGCCTTTGTGGCCAGAGTCATCCTAATGGTATTATTTACTCGCTCACTTACAAGATCAGCCTATCAGCTTCAAGAACAGAGAAAGAGGAGAAAAGACACAGATTACAAATTAGGTCATTAAAAATGACATCAATAACCTTGAGAGACTGCTGCATCCCTCCCTCCTTCCCTCTCTCTCTCTCTCTCTCTCTCTCTCTCTCTCTCTCTCTCTCTTGCTCTGCTTTTTAATTATATAGGTCAATGACACTGATCAATTTGGAGGCACTTATTTATTCAGTTGTTTTTTCCCCCCTTTTCCCCCTGACCACAAGCCAATGTTTCTCACAGTGAAATCATACTCCCTTTGGAGTATTCCTCTTGCTAAATGACTCCTTCAACAGATAGCAGCGTTCATCTATAGCTTATTGTAAGCAAATTCAAGCAACCCCCAACACACACACACACGCAAATACACACAATCTCACACACTCAGAAATGACCTCTCTCATTGCTCTCACTCATCCCATATATCCCCAACCACTCTAACACCCCCCTCAGGCCTCCACTGAGGGACAGTTCCTGGAAATCTGCCTCAAGTCTGCATCATTTAGCAAGCGCACACCGCTTATGGAATTACGCTCGACCTGTAGCCATACATTTACACACAGAAAAAAGATGCAATCGTTGAATGCACAGCAGAATCGTGGTGTGTCGTTGGAGAGTCAAGACAGAGAGAGAGAGAGAGAGAGAGAGAGAGAGAGTGTGGAAATGAAACACACAATTCCTAGCTGTATTGATTTCTCTTGCCCTCTATCTCTCTCTTTCTCTCCTTCTATCTCTCTCTCTCTCTCTCTCTCTCTCTCTCTCTCTCTCTTCCTTCCTTCCTTACCTCCCTCCCACCCACCTCCCCGGATTGAACGTTTGCTCAGAATTCCATTCGGTCACGCTCAAGAGCACACATCCTTGAACCTATACAGACTATGACAGCTTTTAATGCAACTGCTTTAAGTGTGTTTTAATGATCTCTCGCTCTCTCCCTCCCTCCCTCCCTCTTTTTCTCACTCTCCTGGTGCCTTTGCCTCTGGTGAGCCTTGCATCAGCTGTTTTCAGTGGCCCCCAGGAGACTGAGATTAGAGTGTGTGTGTGTGTGTGTGTGTGTGTGTGTGTGTGTGTGTGTGTGTGTGTGTGTGTGTGTGTGTGAGCTGTGTACTTAATAGGAAGATGCAGTGAGTGCCTTGATGCACACCCTGTCATTAAGTTACAGTGTGTAATAGACTGTACTTATCCATTAGGATGCCAAAACCACAGGCAAATCGCTTTTTCATTCGTTTCCTCTGACAAAACGTCACATGCTAGTCAGAGAGTGCCATCAAAGCCTCTTCTGTGTGTTTCACACCTACTCATACTCCTCTGTTTACTGTGTTTTATGTCTCTTTTTTTTCTGCTGCGCTTAATGAAATTACCTAATCGGGGGGAGAGTCGCGATGACATTGTGGGTGTTCAGAACTGACAAAACCTAATTAAAAATTGTGATTGATCTAATTAGTTTATCGTCATGAAAAAAAAATTTGCATTTAAAATTTACAGCCTCATTTGCCCTGGTAAGATGCCATCATTTTTTTCACTCTCCAACAAGACTAAAGTGACTCTTTCCAACAGCCAACAGCTCGTGAATGATTAATTGATCATTAGCCTGAGACGTTTTTTTTTTTTTTTCCTTTTCTTTTTTTCCCCCACTCAGGTAAAGCTTGCTTTGAGCAGAGGTAGCCAAGGCTGTTGAGCAGAGAGAGAAAAAAAAACACACCCCCTGACAATCATTAGGCAACCATTCGACAACCTTTGCTTACTTCTTACTCATCAGTTATATCCACTCAATAAACACAGCATTTGTTCTTACTGGCTCAGAATTTAGTTCTCTTTTTTTTGTATGTTTGTTTTGGTGAAATACTCCAACAGCCCTTGGACAAGTCATGTCCTGAGGTTTTGAGGGATGAACTGATTTGAGTCACTGACTTCCTTGTTTTGTACAGGACTCCCTTTGTGTTGATTTGTTGAAGCACGAAAAAAAAAAAAAAAACCTCAACAGTATTATTGTTTGTTGCCTTCTCCTCAGTCAGTGCTGTCTGTTGGCATTATGTTTGATTTTTTGTTAGGCGGCAGTAATGGAATTTGTTCTTTTTCATCTTCCTCAAGGCTAAAGCAAGTCAGCACCACTTAAACATTCACAAACACGTCAGGCTAGGCTTTCTCTCCAGGGCATGTCCAATTCAGCCTCGGATTCTGCTTCCACTGGCTATTTTTACACATACTTATGATTTTTTACGAGGCTTGTTTTTTTCTCTCTCTCTGGGAGTCTTTTTTTTCCCACCCTGTTAGCAACCGCAGTATTGATGTAGTTTTTTGTGTACACATGGCTTACTTGCACTTTATCACACCGAATTGTCTTCAGAGGGGGAGGAAAAAAACTCCAGGAACTAAAAGGCTTGTGTTTGTCTTGGGTTTAGAGAAGAAAGGAGAGAGAGAGAGAGAGAGAGAGAGAGAGAGAGAGAGAGAGAGAGAGAGAGAACAAGGAACTGTTCAAAGGGACTTGTTGAGCAAGCGTAGCCCTTTAATTTAATGTCTTTAGGATCATTACTAAGGAATGTGGTCTTAATTTAGAGCCAATCAAAACACACAATTCAGCTATCAAGAGCGAGAAGGGAAATTCTGTGTGCAAGAATTCCAGCTCTCATAACTTAGTGTCACACGTTTAATATTTAAAGTTTATGATTGAACATTATTGAAATTCTTGTCCTTGAGAAAGCGAGGTAATTTTTGCTTTGGGAAAGCCAATGAGTGCCTGGTTTTTAGCACTCTGCCTTACTCAAATAATTTCTTTGGTACCGTCTTTACCTTCAGACTTTGTGGCTGTATAGTAACTGCTGCAAATGGCCAGAACAGGCTACATCCACTCAAAGGCATTGCTTGAAACTTTGTTAAGCACATTCAACAGGCCACTCAATATGCTCAGGACATCTCTTTCTGCACACTTTCTTTTAAAAAATATTCCATTCCTGTATTTTGGAATTGCTTGTGAATACCAAATGATAGTTTGGGTCTGTGGTTTTGTTTAGTTGCTCTTGCAGAGAACTCTCACCTGGGCCGTCAATGGAAATGAGAACAGGTTCTTAGTTGGTGTTGTCTAGCAAAACAAAGGGCAAAAAAAAGTCATTTTTTAACTAAGTTGAATGCGACGTAAACTTTCTGGGTTCAGGCAAATTAAGTTATGGAACATTGTGGTTTTCTCACCTCTCTCTCTCTCTCTCTCTATCTACCTATCTCTCTCTCTCTTTCCTTTTCTCTCTTTCTCTCACGCTTTGCAAACTGTTCTGGGGTAAAGAATGTGTGTCTTTTTTAAGCACTCAGAGTCATTTCCGTGTTCACAGTCTGAAGTGGTTACTTGTTCTTGTCCACAGTAGCGATAATCATAAGTACATGTGTAAGTGTGTGTGTGTGTGTGTGTGTGTGTGTGTGTGTGTGTGTGTGTGTGTGTGTGTCTATGTGTGTAAACAAAGTAGACACTCCTGCCTGCTCTTAGCTTGAGTTTCTGTCATGTTCCAACAAAAGGACCCCAGTTATTTGTTGTAGTGTTTAACATCAGAAATCTGCTTAGTGGCCAGATTAGCTTTGTCATTTTTTCCCTTCCCCTTTCTCTCTGTCTTCCATTCCACCTTCCCTCTCTCTCTCTCTCTCTCTCTCTCTCTCTCTCTCTCTCTCTCTCTCTCTCTCTCTCTCTCTCTCTCTCTCTCTCTCTCTCTCTCTTGGCCATGCCTCACCCTTCCTCTTGCCTGTCATCTCTCTTCATCTCCCTCCCTCTCTCCACCTCTTACTAGCTCTCTCTCTCTCTCTATCTATCTTTATCCTCCTTGCTCCCTCTCTCACCCTTCTGCTCCTATGATCTCTCTCTCTCTCTCTCTCTCTCTCTCTCTCTCTCTCTCTCTCTCTCTCTCTCTCTCTCTCTCTCTCTCTCTCTCTCCCTCTCCCCAAGTCTCTGAGTCCATTACTCTGGGCCTCCAGAAAAGTAAGGGGTGGGGGTACATCGGGCGGGAAGGGGTTGAGCTCATTTCGACAACCAGTCATTAGGGACCAGTCACTCAGCCACTTAGCACCCGCTCTCGGAAAGTTAACCCAGACACTGACACACACACGCACGCGCACACACACACACACACACACACACACTATTGCGATGTTATTGGTCACAGTCCCTGTGTCTGGATCCTGCTCGCCGTTAACAAAAAAAAAGGAAACAACCAAGATGAATGGGCATTTTAAATTGCTGGTGTCAACTAGCATTTGTCTCAGGTATTAGAAGTGTGTGTTTGCGTGTGTGAGTGTGTACGAGACCGAATGATTTGCATTTTGTGCAAATTTACAGAACAGGCTTTTACAGGCGAGTAAAGTGATGAAAATAGCGGTAGCTTGGCCGAGCGAGGGCTGAAATAATTGTAGTGACAACGTTTACATCCTGCAAGTCTGGGCTGCCGAGATAGATAGGCCGCGAGCTACAGTAGGCCTCCCGGCCGGGCACGTTGCCATCTAGTGACAAAACAGCAATACTGCATCCTTGTCTGCCTAATAAAATAAAATGAAATAATGGAAAAAATAATATTAAAGCTGGCAGCCCACCAGAAAATAATTTAATGCTTAGTGCAGTCATGTAGCGCTTATCTAAACATCAGCCTCCCTTAATAACATCAGGGGATTTTCGAGCAGTACTTTGAAAAAAAAAGAGAGAGAGAGAGAAAGAGAGGGAGTCTCAGATAATAGAGACTCTTCACCCATGGCATTTTGTCCAAAGCCAAAATTGTGTCAGGGAAACCAAACAGGACCTTAGGGCACCATAGGACATGAGTAGGATTTTATTTTATAATCGTCGCTTGTAATAGGCGACCTCTGATGTCTTTGAGGCACTGGTGCTTGCCCTCTTGGCCCTGTCAGTGGGGTAGTGTGCGCACACACACACACACACACACACACACACACACACACACACACACACACACACACACTTACCACAACTCCCCCAGGACAGGAATACTGACTAAATCATTTGCCCAAGCTCTCTCTCTCTCTCTCTCTCTCTCTCTCTCTCTCTCTCTCTCTCTCTCTCTCTCTCTCTCTCCCCTGTCTTTGCCATTCCCACATGTTCTTTTATGGAACATTACATGTTCTGAATGCATTCCGTGATTAGACTCTTCTCGCCCGGTTACTGTGGCAACGTTGGACGGAGATAAATATTTTTCCTCAAATGCGAGCCTATTAGATTACATAAGCGTTATATAAACCCGCCCGACGCACTCAGCGATTCCCTAGGACAAAAGGAAACCAAAACATTGCACATTGATTGTAAAATCATGCACAAATAACCAAAGTGATTTTCCCACTAAGCAACCGCTTATTAAATATTAGTTATTCTCCAACAATGAGAAAGACAGAGAGAGAGAGAGAGAGAGAGAGAGAGAGAGAGAGAGAGAGAGAGAGAAAAAAATAAACGATGCAGCACAAAAGCATAGTTTACAGGCTGAGGCAAATTGCAGCAGGTTTCTGCCCACGGGATTCAATGTGGCGTTATACTCTTTCCTCCGACTCCAGGGCTTGTGTTTTTTTAGACCGTTAAGACTTTAATCGATTGGCGCAGGACACACACGCTGTGAATGGAGTTGATTGAGTTCTAGGTACTCATATTAAATGCAATTACGCCGTGTGTGCTCGACAAGTCGGGCGCTGTGTGCAAGGGATACATTACAGTTTGACGCAGTCACAGAGCGCGTTCGCTGCCTGCATGAAAAATGCTTTCTAGCGCATTAAATACTCATGGCTCATTTCTAAAGCAACATGCTGTGCAGTACAGAGGCACTGAAAGTGCAGTTTCCAGGGACACACTCGCAAGTGCAAGCTTAGGTTACGCACAGCCTCAATTACATTTCCACAAAAGTACCTATGGAC
>JAODXP020000032.1:17363368-17375868 GCA_027497455.2 Sardinella longiceps | reverse complement strand
AGCTGCTGGGAACCAAAATGCTTTTAATTAGGATCAAGTGAATTTGTTCTGCATGCTTCAGTGCATCTGAGGCATGTATGATGTGTTCTCTATGTGTGTGTGTGTGTGTGTGTGTGTGCAATATTTTTTGGTGGGGGGGGGTCGTGGCAAGGTGTTTGTGAGTAAGTGTGTTTGTGTGAAAATGAGACAGCCTGAGATACACCGGAAAGTGTGATATATCCCACACATATTATGTGCATAAATATGTAAATATTTGCAGATATTTCCGTAGGATAGCACAGTATTATTGCAGAGGTTGTGTAGAGTCACACATTGTATATTTGAATAGTATTACTAATATGATTGAGGTTCTTTTCTAAAACTAGCGAGCCACAAACTCACAAGAAAATGTCTTCTTTCAAACATAGCATCTCTTTGCCTCCTGAGAAATGTATCGCCCTATGTTGAGATCTCACCTGTTTACTTTAAGGAGAATTGAGTTGAAACAAGAACAAAACCAGAAGAATTAACTTTTTGGATTGGCTTTGTGCTGAAACAAGAAGAGAGCTATTTATCAGCAGCTTGCTAGCTAGTTGGTGCCTTTGATGATATCCTGCTGTTCTGCTTGTCTGACCTTCAGTACACAACAATATTATATTAACAGTATTTAAGCTGCTCAGCAATTGTAGCCTATTGTCAGTTGAAGATGATACCACATTGTTGCTCATAAAAACATCAAAAGACCGAGTCTGGAGTAGTGTTGTTTGTTATTGACTAAACTTCTACATGAATCAGGGGTATATTTCCCAAAGCCCAACCATAGTTGTTGGTTGCAATGCAATTTCCATTCCAATGGCTTTCCATTGGCAACTAAGGTGCTAACTTGTTAGCAACTATGCTTTTGGGAAACGGACACTTGAATTGATAAAGTTCTCTCCTCCCGAACCACCTTCCCTTAACGCCTCCTCTTCCTTGTCCTCTTCCTCTTCCTCCAGGCTCATCCTTCCCTATGAGCGGTACACCAAAGGCGAGGAGGACAAGCCCTTGCCTCCCGCCAAGCCACGCAAGCAGGACGCTAACGGGCAGGAGAACGGCGTTAACGGTACCGCAGCCTCCGCTGCTGCTGTCACGGGTGCCAAGACGAAATCCCCTTCTAGCACCAAGCGGCCCAAAGAGGACCAGAACCACAAGCCCAAACCCGAAAAGGAGTCCGCTGCCGTTACCACTTCTCCCGCTGCCATCGCTGCTGCTGCTGCTGCTCCAGTCGCCATCAAAGACTCAGGCACAGAGGTACAGTAGACCACGGGGATGGAGGAGTCACTGCAGGAGATCAGATACTGGGCAGGGAAGGGGGGCAGGACAGGCACACCAAGCAATTGTGTAGGGCCCCCAAGGCTGAAGGGGGTCCTTATGATTGAAATTAGGGATATTGCTTGCAAGTACTGTAAATGTTAACATCACAGATATGGAGTCTATGCACTTTTTGTGTAGGGGGGGGGGGGGGGGGTTATTAGATGGAGAGACAGAGAAAAAGGGAAGGAGGCTTAGGCTTAGGTTCTTTGAATTCCTATCTGAGTTATTGTTTGTATGCCCGTCCTAAGTCATTGTTTTGATACTATAGTTGGACTGCTGTCCAGTACAATGTAATGTATGTGAAACACATGTTTTTGGAAGGGAAGATAGTGGTGGGGGCGGGCAGTGGGTTAGAGTGTCTTATGAGGGTAGGAGTGCGAGGGAGTGTGTTGACGAGGGAGGGAGCGAGCGAGGGAGTGTGTTATGTTAGGGAGAGAGGGAGAAAAAAGGGAGAGAGAGAGAGAGAGAGAAGAGAGAAAATCTGCATGGTACTGCATGATATTTTTTTTATGAAAAATAAAAGAGACAGAGATGGAGTGGAGGGAAGTGTGGAATGAAGGAAGTTAGAAGGAAGAGAAAAAAGAAAAAAAAGGAAAGAAAAGAGAAAAAAAACTGAAAACATGACAGCCCACTTCAGGCTGACTGACTGCCTTTTCTCTCTTTAACAAATAAGCTGTCACGCTGGCCCCTGCCGACTCCAAGCAGTGGCCCTGTCAGAAGCAGCTGGCTTGAACATAATTATTTGAGTGGAATCACCAGCCCTGGTCACAGCACTCCAGCCCTCTTAATCAAATGCCGCTTTTTTTTTTTTTTTTTTTTTTTTACTTCTTTGCCTTTCCCAGTTTCATAGCTCGCTTGATTGAGTTAGGTGGTACAGGCTAGCAATGTGTGTGTGTATGCGTGCGTGTGTGTGTGTGTGTGTGTGTGTGTGTGTGTGTGTGTGTGTGTGTGTGTTTGTGTGTGTGTGTGTGTGTGTGTGTGTGTGTGTGTGTGTGTATGCGTGTGTGCAAGGCTGCAGAAAGTGCACTCTGGGCAATTTTATTTTTTTCCTTCCATCGCAAGCCGTGAAATCCATGATGGCTGCAGCCAGAGTAAAATGTGTTGCTTTTTTTTGCCAAATGTGTCGTCTGTTATTGACAAAACTGCTTGTCTCTCTGTGTAGGACAAATGGGGGGTGGGGTGGGGTGGGGAGGGGAGGGGTTGGTTAAGTTGAACTGCTTGGAATCAAATCTGATGGGCTGTAATGTCTATGGGGAATTGATGCCATATTCTTCGTCTTATGTAAACCACAGGCTTATTTTTATCCCTGGAAGCCAATAAATCCATGGTGATTTGCAAATGTCTCTCCAGTTACGCGTAAATATGAAGCAAGCAAGAAGAAAAGAGAGAGGACATGAGAAAGAGAAAGGGGTAGAGAGAGAGAGAGAGAGAGAGAGAGAGAGAGAGAGAGAGAGAGAACGCTTGAGTTGGAAGGGTGATGAAAATTGAGTTATTATTTTCACATGAACAGCCAAATGATTACTGAGCAGATGAAAGGACTATTTGCATTTTCACTGTGGAAAGAGTGTCACGTTGTAACTGTTTGGAGAGAGAGAGATGGAATGAGAGAGGGAGAGAGAGAGAGGGAATGAGAGAAACAAATCATAATTTATACATTAATTTCTGCAAAAACATCAAATGAGTGAGATATTGTGCTGAGAGTAAAAACAAATGGGCTCTTGTTTTTAAAAAACAAAAAAAGGAGTAGTTTTCCAGTGGCATGCATGCAGGAAGACAGAGCTCATCTGTCTGGAATGTTCTGTAATTTGAAAACGACCCCCCCCCCCCTCCTCCTCCGCCCCCTCCCCCTAAACCACCCCCGACCCTCCACTTCTCGTCTCTTTTCTGCGGATAATTGATTGTACATTGTGATGTCAAGAAGCAAAATGAAAATGGAACGCCTTGTCTGAGACCAGGCCAGACCCAAGTCAGACGGCCTCTATTATACAAGTAAGAGAAAAAGAGAGAGAAAAAGAGAGAGAGAGGGAGAGGGGGAATGAAAGAGAGTGAGGAACAGGGGGAGGGAGACTGAAGTACAAAAGCAGAACCAAAGGGAAAAAATGAAAGAGAACGAAAGAAAGAGAAAAAGAAGAAAAAAGAAAAACAACCACTTACTCAGATTTATGGATTTCAGATGGCGGGAGGAAATTTGGTACAAGCGCGAGAAAGGCTAAACGTTTGGCCAAAGCTCCAGCGCTCAGGGCTCTGTGGCCTGCCCAGAGTCATCAAGGGAGGATTTCGCCATGAGCATGTTTGACTGGTCTCGATTCGCTGCATCATGTACACTATGAATTAATATTACTGTCTACAGTGCAGCCACCACCCCCTGTCACACACACACACACACACACACACACACACACACAATGACCATCCTACAAGGCTGACTGTCACAAAAAGAGTACAATCAGGTTAGTCACTGACGCATGAGGAACTGACAGTTATAGCCCATTGCAGGCAAGTAATCTTGCTGGCTAGTCACCAACCCAGATCAAGTACATGTTAGCAGCCCCCCCCCCCCCATCATCTGCCCCCCTCCCAGAGCAAGCAAGCAAAGATCTAACTCTACTGCCGATCTGTTACTTAGCCCTGAGGTTTTGCCCTGCACCGCACAGGGTCAAAGGAGCAGCCACTTCCACAATGTCTGGAATTGTCGGAAAATATATTCACATGCCTCATAACCTGAGGGTACAGTCATTAAAAAATTTCCCCTGCCGTTTCTGCCATTTTTTTTCTTTTTTTTCTTTCTTTCTTTTTTTCAAAGCAGGGGGAAAACAGAACCTCAAAGTGTGCGTACAGGGTTAGAGCAGGGTCATATTTATGGAGACGCCATTAGACAGATGTGTGTTTTATACAGATGGACAGGAATTTGAGGGTTCTGGACCAGTGTTGTGTTTTGACACTAACTAATGCCCCACATCTGTGCAGTTTTTTTTCCTTCTTCTTCTTCTTTTTTTTCACAAATGCGGATTGAGATGAATCGTTTCTCTGTTGGCACTGCCAGTGGCAGGGCAAATCCCTGGCACGCTTCCATGGAAACACGGATGGGTAAATTTGGCCAGAAAGTGCACAGCTGTGGTGAGAGCTAGGGGGCAGAAGTGAGCGGGCAGAAGCGATGGCTCATCATATTATTTTTTTTTTTGCAGACTTGTTCTGGTGTTTTTGTTTTCCCTTCCCTTCCCTTTTTTTATTTGGAGTCCTTTTGAGGCGCTCAGAAGGAATGTTTTCTAGGGGTTATGGGGAATTAGATGGCTTAACTTGGGAAATGAAATGGACTCGGTCTAACCGTCATAAATTCGACCACATCTTCCATCTGGTGGACCTTTCATTCAGGGAGGGTGTGGGGGTTTAGATGGTCGAAGAGGAATGAACCACAGGCCGATACTGTGATGTCAACTCACAGAACTACAAATTTACCTCCAGGGGACTGCAATATGCAGTTCAAAGTTCACAGGGCAGAGGTCACTGAGCGAGTCTCTTGCCAATGCCTTTGAAATATGCTATTTTTGGTCCGCCGTAAATCCATAGGCCAGGAATTAGACATAAATGCAGCCCTCTCAGCCTACTATATTCATGTGAAACATGGAGCTCAATAAAAACATGTTTCCACAGCAGTTATACGAACTGGGGACAAAACTCATGACTTTTGCATACTTTCCGTACTCCAGTGGTTTTTCCACGTGCCTCGAAAGCACCAAGCACTGAAAGACAGAGTTGAATAAGATGGAGTTCTTGAACTAGAAGTGACCAGGTTACTGTTTATATTGCTGTGATATATTTGCCTGTGGTATACAAGCTAATCAATTTTACAGGGCAACTTCCTATTAATGAGAACAACAAACAAAAAACATGGGCAAATTTAACCATTTAGTTGGGTCATTTTTCTCTGAAAGTGAAGGGAACACATTGTCATCATTGATTTAAGCCCATAGACTGGAGGAAATTATATCACCATCACATATTACTGTATATCACAGTAATTGTGAAATAACCTATTGGATCTTCCTCTGTTTTCTTCCCATCCACAGGACGTGAAGAAGGAAGAATTGGAGTCTCATCCAGACGACGAGAAGGTGCCTATTAAGCAGGAGGTGCAAGGAGATCCCGAGAGTCAGAAGATGACCAAGGAGGGCAACAAGGAGGAGGAAGACGATGAGGAGGTGGTGGAGATCAAGTCGGAGGTGAAGGAGGATCCAGACAGTGTCCGCAGCCTTGAACGAGCAGCGCCCCCTCGTGGGGCTCTCTGGGATGGCGGCCGGCCTTTGAGCCCTGCGGGCGACTCGGCGGTCGCCACGCCACAGGTGGACGGCATCAACGTGGCGAGATTTAAAGACAGCACGTTCGTCATGGCCGTTCCTGCCAAGCCTCTCCACCACCATCACCACCACCACCACCACCCTCATGCCGTAGCTAGCCAGTGGCAGCCACCACCAGGGCTGGCAGAGTTTGCCGTGGTGCCCCCTCCACTGAGCAAAATGGGCAATGCCCTGGGGGAGCCCCCTGGTGGCGCAAAAGAGAACAACCACAGCCATGTTGGTATGGTGCTGCCTACCCTTCAGCAGCGGCCTTCCCTGCAGCCTCTCTTGGCTCCGGAAATCCCCACTGAACGCGCCGAGCTTCCCAGCAAAGAGGAAGCCTCTTTCGGCTACTCGCCCCTCCTTCCCTACCCTAAGGCCAACCCGGGAATCATGTCCCCCTTGGCCAAGAAGAAGCTGCTCTCTCAGGTCAGCGGAACCACCGTGCCCAACACCACCACCAACAGCAGCAGCAACAAGAACAACAACAACTACTCCTTCGGACCACCACCTCCTCTCATCTCCAGCAAAGTGTCAGGGGAAGAAGCTTTGGGAGCGGCTGCTGCAACACAGCAGGGATCACTGGCCTCATCTGGCGCAGACGGTGGCATCGTCAGCAGGCCCTCGGTGATCCAGCACGCCCAGAGCTTCAGGCCCCCAGGGTGTGGCGAGGAGCTGAGAGTCCCCAGCAACAAAGAGGCCTTGCAGAGGGACGAGAGACCGTCGTCAACAGAGCCCTTCTCCAGCAATCACCATCATCACCACCACCACCAGCACCACCACCACTCCAGTACCCACCAACACCCACATCCACTCCCTCACCCACACCAACAGACGCACCCCCAACCCAAACCTCAGTCAGGCTCAACGGTTGAGCCATACCTGCTGAGGACCGAGTTGCCTGGCGGGGTCGAGAAGCTGGGGTCAGAAACGCCTCGGCCGGGACACGCGCCCAGCTTCCTCGGTGACTTCTACTCATCGCCACACCTGCACAGCTTGTACCGCCAGGCGGAGCACCACCTGGGCGTGGGTGGCAAGGAGCACCTGGGAAAGTACCTGCAGGTGCGGGAGGCATTTCCAAGAGACTGTGAGAGCAGTGGAACGGCAGGCTTCCCACCTGGCCAGCATCACCCGTCTCCAGAGACTATCGGTCTGGGGTACGGCGCCTGTCTGACCCCGAAAGACAAGCACCCATCAGGAGGGGAGAGGACCACAGAGGACCAACCCACAGACTTGAGCCTCCCAAAATCCTCCCCTCCCAAACTTCCCTCTTCCTCCCCATCCTTATGTAGTCTACCCCACCCCCCCATCATTCCTCCTCCACATCCTCAGGACTTGAAGGCGACCAACACACCCCCCCTTCCCTACCAGGCCACCAGCGGGCAAGGCTCCAGCCTAGACTACCACCCCAGGGCGTGTCGGGTTCCCCCAATGACAGTTTCGGCGCATAAGAATCCCGCTGAGCCTCTACCGCAGCACCCTCAATCGCTTCAACGGGGCCTGGAGAAGGTCACGACCCACAATGGACGTGTGGAAGAGCCGATCGTAGGGTTCAAAGTCGAGGAGCTGGCACGACCCATCCTGGGCACCAAGACTTGCCCACAGAACGTTGGTGCCGCCAGGCCCCTCAAGAGACCACTGGGGGAGCTGGAGAACGGACTCCCTGAAAAGAAGGTTCGCGCCGTGACGCCCATGCACTGCTCCTTGCCGAGGGACAATTCCTGCAAGACAAGGACGCCAGAGCCTGAAGCGGAATCGGCGAAGTCCGCGGACCCTACGCCGCCTCCACCGCCTCAGCCCCACCACCCCCCTCACCACTCCCCTCACCACTCACACATCAACGGCTACGCTCCAGAGGGTCACAAGTATCCTCTTCATGCGCCCATCTTCCCCGGCTTGTACCCAGGGGCGTTTATGTCTCAGATGCAGGACGTGTGTGACGGACTTGCTGCCCCTGTGCCTGCTGGGTACTCGCACCCGCTGCAGTACTTGAAGAACCAGGCAGCCGTACTGTCTCCACTTGTCCCACCCTTCGCCATCCATTCCTTCATGATGCAGAGACAGCTATTGGCTCAGGCTGCAGCAAGTCCCGCCCACCTCTACCAACACCCAATGGGACCTCCCTATGGGGACCTGCTGCACCACGGCCTCTACCCCATGTCTGCCCTCAACCCCCAGCCCGCTTTCAGCCCCTCACAGCTTTCCTCAGTGCACCCCAGCACCAAACTTTCCTAGGCCCACCCCACCACTCCCCCATCCCCCTGGACCTCATGGACTTTTCTTCATGTGACATTCCCAATCTACCACCCGACACACGCACACACACACACTCATTCACTCACTTACACCACTGACTTTTTTCATGGTGCTTTGTTAAACAAACAAGCAAACAAACAAACAAACAAAACTCACACCCTCATGCTGTCATTCACACCACAACACAGTGGGACATGACACTGTAGATGCTTTGACCTGGGAAGCAACAAGATTTTTTTTCTTCTTTTGCCACAACAATTTTTGTTTTTCATTTTGTTGTTTTTGTTGTTGTTATTGTTTTGTTTTTTGTTTTTTTCACGATTTGCACATTTCCTTCTTGATCGTTGCGGTGGAGCCAGCCATTGGGGTGATGGACACCATTTTCACTCCTTTGTTGCTGTTTCTTCAGGCTCCAACTGGGCACCAAACATTCTGGAGAATGTAAAGTGGGCTGATAGTTAACATGAACAAGGTTGTAAGGTCTCTCATCGCGCTGCTGGGTATCCAAAGCAATGCGGGAGAGAGGAAAACAAAATCTAAATAAATGAAGCACGTGGAGTGACAAATCAATGCAATGTGACGGTGCAATTTCAAATCAATCTTTTGGCACTCTTTGTTCGAAACACTAGGGGGCAGACTCCCCAGAAGCACTCCTCAGATCTTGTAATCACCTTTTTTTCTGTCAAAAAGAGAAAAAAAAATCAAAACAAAAAAACAACTTCTTTCTTTTCATATAATCCTTGTGCATTTTTTTTGTATGTAATGGTGTGGTAGTTAGCGTGTTCATATTTCAGGCTGACAGGAGCTGTTAGCAAGATATCAGATGCCGTTATCAAAGAAACCACGAGAGGCTTGCCTCTTACCGTGACACAGTTACATGTACATAAAGAATAATTAAGCTCTCCTTCACAATCTTCAGCCAGGAGAGGAGGGGGGGGAACAAAACAATACAAAAAAAAAAAACAATGTGAAGTAGGTTTCACAAGATTTCCATTTATTTGCTGGCATCGTACCCAGGAGCTTTCTCACTTGTTCCTGCCATCCCAGGCTTGTGTTTACCAGAGCAATGTAGAATGTGTTTTTGTCAAATGTAGGACAGGTGCTTGTAAATACTTATACAAAAAAAGAAAAAAAAGCAGGAAAAAAACTATTACAACACTTTGTCACATATATCACTGGCTACTGTAATTCCTGACCGCTCTGAACTGCAAAACATGGAGGCGGAAGGAGAGGATAACTTGGGTTTGCAAGATGATGTAATGTCCAGAACTACTTTGAAGTCAGAAACTCACTGTTTCTTTTCTTCTGCAGGTGTATATTTGTGAACCCTTTTAAGAGAGAGAGAGGGGGGGCTGACTTGAGAAAATCTCCAAGAGCTTAAAACTAAGCCAGACAGAAAAAGGAAAAAAAAAAAGAAAAAAAAACTGTTCAAAAGCACTTAGTTAAGCACACAAAGAAGGACCTGATAGGAGCTCTCTCCCTCCCTCTCCCTCTCTCTCTCTCAGATTCACAGCTGAGTTAAGTGTATAATACAAACAAACGCAGAAATATACTCTTCTGCCATTTCAGCATCGAGCAATCATTTCATAAGAGAGCCTGTGTTAAATTATGTGTAACACAAGCTGGGAAAAATGGTTGTCAGTAGAAACTTAAAACAGTTGTGATTTCTTTGCACAGTGGATTTGGGGGGAGGGGGGGGGCAGAGCAAATTGAGAGCAACACAATCTTCCTAAGGGTAATCAATTTTCTGATGTATTAGCAGCAGACTAAACTTCAAGCTCAAAATGTAAAATGTATCTGCTCCGACTATGTTTGGGGCAACAGTCAAGGTTGCTATGTAACATTTTTTATAAATGAGTAATAAACAGGTTTTATAACATAAGATGTCTGTTAAGTCTCTCCAGCATGCACTGCATTGCCCAGTTGCACCAAACCAGCCAACAGAAATAATGTCTCACGATCTCATTTTTCTCTCATCATGATCTTCCATTGATAGTTGGTCTATTATAGTCTAGTCTAAATACATACATTATGTTGTGCTGTTCCGTTCAATGCCTACTGTTTTTACCAAGCGCACAAAAGAACGGCTTACGGGAGTTGCATGCGCGTTATATTCTCCACAAAATATATGTTGCTGCTTGGACCGTTTAACATCAAGAGACGTGTTTGTGCGTCTGGTATTTTCACCGCCATATCGCTACATAAAGGGACACTGTACAAAAGACTGCGCTCTTGGGCACATCTGGTCTAGTTTACCATGTTCATTATAATTGTAATGAGCTCAGGGAATTTCTCGGGCCCCATAATTAGAATGTTTGTCAGGAACGCTTGAAGAGGCTGTCTTTGCTCTTGACTGTCGTAAGCAGCTGTGTTAGTGCGCTTCAGCAAGAGCGGATATTAGGAGGGATCTGTATAGCATACACTGCTTGCCCATGAACACCGTGTATGATTCATGCTGTGTTGACGGCTATTGATCCACATGTCCAGTGGACTTAGGCCTATGTCAGTGCAACTCATAGGAGATTGCATTGCCTAAACTTCAAGGAGTACAGTAAATATGTGTTGGGTGGCTCCCTTATAATAAGAGAATAATAATAAATCATATTATTTAGTTCGTGCTCCCATCATTACATATTAACATTTTTTTAAAAAGAGGCCCAATTACTATCGCTCTCAACAAGTTTTCACATTTATTTTGTAGACCTACTAAAGAATTCGAGGTATCCCTATAATTACTGTGAAGGACTGTATGGTGTTGTAGGCCTACAGTCATTTAAAAAGTGAAAAATGACTGGGTCGCAAGCTGCACTTAATCACAGACATCTTGTCTGTGGGTTAGCCGCAGAAAATAGCTCAGTTCGAAGCACACCACTGAAAAAAACACCACCCCGCTGGGTAATAAATTGAGGATTTTTATGGAGTGCAGGCAAAGACGACCGCATTGAATTAAACTTAACTCTGCAGCCCATGAAAGGTCCTAGCGAAAGCCACATTAGCCCCCTCTAGTGGTGCAAATGTGGCGTAATTCCAAGGAAACGGATAGGCCTATAAATAGGCATTGTAAGTAGGCTGGTTTAATTTTGCATCAAGGGGTGCCTTTTTATCCACACATTAGCAACCGACAAGCATTATAAGACAAGACTCATCATGTCATGCCATGTGATTTATAAAACCGCAACAGTGATGAAGAATGATTATTAAGAAGAAATGGTATACTGTGGCGAGTAGGGGATTCTTGTGTTCTTTAGAAGTGTTTCTTTAATTTAGTCACTCTACAGTTGAGTCACAGTAGAGACCAGCAGCTGACGCCAGTAGCCTACTGTTGTTTCCTTCCTCTGTGTGTGTGTGTGTGTGTGTGTGTGTGTGTGTGTGTGTGTGTGTGTGTGTGTGTGTGTGTGTGTGTGTGTGTGTGTGTGTGTGTGTTTTAATGTGTATTTTTACCTGATGGATGGAAATCACCCTGTTTCCTTATGCATTCTGAACTGTTTTCGTAACAAAGTGGCAGATGTTCAGGCTCATTTATGACCTGTTGCACTGCAAAACAATAATAAATAGTTGCATTAATTATTAGAATTGATTAATATAATTAATATATCTACCAGTGATGATTATATTATCGACTATTATTATTATTATTATTATTATTATTATTATTATTATTATTATTATTATGTATAGGATATTATCAACCTAGTAGCCTAAATACCTATGACTAACCGAGAATGGCAGAACTGCAGCCAAGATCTGCATCTCATCAAAATTGTCCAGCTGCATCATGTTTGTGCATCTGCGCTTTCAAATTTCTGAGAAACTGTCCAATTTTGTGACCTTTAAGTGATCCGATTAGGAATGATAGTCTGCTGAGGGAGTGGACGGAAAGATGGGCCACCATAGATTTATAAATGTCCCCACAGCAACAAGACGCTCCCTTGTCAAGCCCACTGCAAACGGAAATGAGGTATTTGTGAACGACGATAGGAACGTGCTTCGGTCTCTGATCGCTTTGAAGGAGGATGCGCTTTTCGTGTTCATAAGTAGGCTGTCCACTTTCAGCTTTAACCTCAGTGGCTCAATCCCCGGTTGCAGTTTCCTTTCCTGCATTTTGCGTAGGCTATTTTAAAAGCCAGGATCGCTGAAAGAGCAGTACAAGGAGTTCGCATTTTGGAATGTTAAACCAAGAGCATAATAACCAGACGTGTTCGCTGCGCTCCCCCGGGCAGCTTTAAAACAATATCAAAGCTTGTGTTTAGCGCCCTCATCTGGTTAAGAAAGAAGTCCACTGTGGAGATGAACAGCCTCTCCACCCCTCAGCTTCGCAAAACACTCAGATGAATCCAAACCCCTAGCTGTATTTTTAGACCAGTGAAGTCATTCATTAGCTGGCCATGATTATATCAGCATGTTAGAGGACTGGGAGGAGGCTGACGGGAAACTAAACCTCAGTGAAACGGTCAAAAACAAACTGGCCAGCAGCGCTGAATCACACTAGTATCTGCTCGTGAAATAGCCTACCTTGAGGCCCCTAGATTACCGCCAAATGTTTCCATCCGCAAGAACGGGGGTCATTTTCACAACGCA
>JAODXP020000032.1:17333368-17358368 GCA_027497455.2 Sardinella longiceps | reverse complement strand
TGTGTGTGTGTGTGAGTGTGTGTGTGTGTGTGTGTGTGTGTGTGTGCCCACTCTCCCTCTCTATGGCCTCCTTTTCCCTGAACTCCCTGGACATATATCAGACCCAGTATTGTAGGTACAGAATGAGACAGATAGGGTACCGTCAGCACTGGTAACTGTTCTCTCTTGTCCCACTCGGAATTTGTGCTATCTCATTCTTAGTCGGCATGTTCTATTTCCCTTTTTTTTGTCACTCTCTCTCTCTCTCTCTCTCTCTCTCTCTCTCTCTCTCTCTCTCTCTCTCTCTCTCTCTCTCTTTCCCTTCTTCTCCTCCCCTCAAGCTGACATTGTTCTATCTCTTTCTCATCATTTCTTTTTTACTCTAACCTTCTGTCTTGTCTCTTTCTCTTGTGTCCTTTCTTTCCCCTTCCCAACTCTCTCTCTCTCTCTCTCTCTCTCTCTCTCTCTCTCTCTCTCTCTCTCTCTCTCTCTCTCTCTCTCTCTCTCTCTCTCCCTAGTGGTGTTGCCCCTGTGCTTTGCGGAGGCCAGGGCACATTAATCATGGTGAGCTTGGCCAGGCCCTCCCTACCTGCTGATTCAGGGCAAAGCTTCAGCCACCACTGGGGCACCTGCCCTGGAAACAGCAGCAGCAGCAGCAGCAGCAGCAGCAGCAGCAGGAACAGCACTGTTGGAGTCTCATGCAAAGGACAGAGGGAGGGGAGAGAGAGGGATGGAGGTAGAATGAGAGAGAGAGAGAGAGAGAGAGAGAGAGAGAGAGAGAGAGAGAGAGAGAGAGAGAGAGAGAGAGAGAGAGGAATGGGGAGGAGAAAAAAGGGGTGGGGGGTCAGGGAGGTGATGAAGTGGGAGACAGAAAGAAATGGAGAGGAAGCAGTACAAACTAAAGGAGGAGACGATATAAGTAAGATATAGTAAGATAGTCAAATATAAAACAAATAGAGAGGTGATACAATCAAGAAAAGGAAACAAGGAGAAAAAAGAGACATTAAAGCTGTATAAATATTGATATTATAAGTTTTCTCTGGGATCAAGCATCTATCTATCTATCTATCTATCTATTTATCTATCTATCTATCTATCTATCTATCTATCTAGTAACAGAGAAAAAGAGAACACAATAGTCTAGGGAGAAAGTAAAGTAAAATGAGAGGCGAGGAGAGGCAATAAAAAGAAAGTGCTAGAAAGTAAGGTGAACCCCCTGAAGATCAATAGCCTTGTCTTTGGGCTGGCAAACAGATTTGCCGCAGCTGTCGTTTCTCGGCGACCTCCGCGCCGTCTCCAGTTTCAGGTGCCCGCTTAATTACCCCCGTGTCAGGAATCCTGGTGGCTGTTTTTCGCCGGCGAGGTTAATTAGCAGATGGTAATGAAATTGTACACTGTCGTGAAGGTTACGGAGTGCCATGTTAACTGCAGCGCCCCCAAGGATGTGAATTATCCAGAGCTCTCATCGTTGTTATTGTCTGCTGTTAGCGTCTTTGAGTGTGTGTGTGTGTGTGTGTGTGTGTGTGTGTGTGTGGGACCCAGTCAAGTGGGGAGAGTCAGAGTTTTACCCTTGAAGGTTGGTAAAAATGGGCGTCAGCATTAACATTTTAATTAATTGGCACATGGATTTTGTCCCAAGTTCAGAAAACAGGGCAGGGCAACATCAGGTGAGGGACCCACTTAGAAGTTCATTGTGTAACTTTTGATTCCCCAAAAAATATATAAATAAATAAATGTTATTTGCATTTGCATTTGGCAAGCCAAAGCAATGAAATGTTATCACTGTGTTGCACATTTCATGTCAATGTCAGACCAGTAGACAATGAAACATTGTAACAACATAGAAATACAGAAAAAAGGCTTTTTGTTACTATGCTTTAAGTTTCTTTTATTGAAATAAAGACATTACAGTGAAGGAGTCTGTAATGTAATAAGTCAATCAATCCATATTCCTGTTCTTTCAGGTTACCAAGTGCTAGGCCTATCGAAGGGTATTAGAACGGCAGCGTTTGGTACAGTGTTGCACAAATATGTGAACTTGCAGCCAAGCTAAAAGATGCAGGCATATGAAAATGAAACTTTCATGCCCTTATCAATTAGCATTGGCTGCTGAGAGGCACTTTCACTACTTGGTCTGAGTTTCAGTCACTCTCTTACCTACAGTATGGGCAGCACTTTGCAAAGTGAAACAACAGGGCTACGAGTTGATTCACTCCGGATTATTATTATTCCTTTAATGGCATGGAAATATAGAAAATGTGAACAAGACATTAAAGCGAAGGTTCGCTTCCAGGAAATGATAGATATCATTCAGGCTTACTTGGAGATGAGGTCCTCTGTCCAAAATTCTGAACCCCAACCCCTTAAATTCTTATAGGCTATAACCAAAGATCATGGAATACTGACCACTTTTATCCTCTCAGCTATAACTCCAAGAGAGCCCACAGGAGAGTCACTATCAGATCAGAAGTGGTCTGTGAAATTGTTTTCAGATTGCAACATCACAGGTCATGAACTCTAGCCATTAGTAGTTTGAAGGTGGGGGGGGGGGGGGGTGTTGTTTGTCTTTCTTGGCAGAAGGTTCGTAGCTTTAGCACATTACCCTACCCTAGAACACGTAAACATGGCCATTTTACTAACACAGGGAACTATGAACATAGAACAATGATAATGTGTAGGGAAGAAGATATAACCAAACTGCACAGAGTATATCAATTAGAATTAAACGCATGTATTGTACATGCACACATGCACACACACACACACACACACACACACACACACACACACACACACACACACACACACACACACACACACACACACACACACACACGCAAACACACACAGAGGCTTCCCTGGAAGAGAAATCAAGTCAAATAAGTTTGTTTGAGAAAAGCTTCTATTTTACCACACTTTCGACACAGATGTTCATAACCTATTGCTTATCTCTTTTTTTGAACAGTGAGTTTATTTGTATATCCTGCCAAAAAGGACTCCTTGCAACTTTCACTCAGCTTGTCCTGTTCTAGCCGAGCGTATAATCTATCCTCTCTGTTCTCACCCTATCAGTTGACTTACAGCTTTATTGCGCTTTGTCCCATTACAATGCTGGTCTTTTCCGGGAACACGCTCTGTTTGTTGTAGAATGACTTGCAGCTTGGGAGGGTACAACTACTTCCTGTGAAAGAGATCTATATGTCTTTAAATAAAAACCCTCCTGCAATATATTTTTTTGCTTTTGGCTGGAAATTGTGCTCGCTGAAAGGGGCTAAGGGTGTATTGGGAGTATAATATTTCACGGTTCACAAAACAAAGTAACCGCATAAATGACAATACTAAATGAATTACATCATGAAAATGATATCCTCCTGCAAAAGTCCTTGCACAGAGTAAACTCTGCACTGGGGGTGATTGATGAGGAAATGCTGCACAACAATTTGAAGCAGTTGAGCAATTTCTTATCTGGGCTGCAGGCACAACTTAGAATAATGCTACTCTGGATGATATAGTGTGTGTGTGTGTGTGTGTGTGTGTGTGTGTGTGTGTGTGTGTGTGTGTGTGTGTGTGTGTGTGTGTGTGTGTGTGTGTGTGTGTGTGTGTGTGTGTGTGTGTGTGTGTGTGTGTGTGTGTTTCCTCCCTTCAGAATTAGACTCGAAATGTACAGAAACATTCATATGTTTTAAACATGCCAGCACCATTCTAATAATAAAGATAAAGAAAATGAGTATCTGGCCTGGAAATAAACTGAAAATCATTCTGTTGTAAATAAAACAAATAATCAAGGCGATCGGCCACCGAGCCAGAGAGGAATTTTGCTCTCTGCTTGGCAGCATGATGTTGATAAGGGTTGAATGCATGCCAGGGTGATAAACAGATCCATGTCTACAGTTAAATCATCCACAGAGTCTGCGGTAACTCCCTTGTAAACCATGCAAGCTTTCAACTAAATTTCACAATTCTGTGGAATGAAAAAATGACAACACAAATGACAGGAACACACACATATGCGCTCGCGCTCTCTCTCTCTCTCTCTCTCTCTCTCTCTCTCTCTCTCTCTCTCTCTCTCTGTCTGTCTCTAACAAACACACACACACACACACACACACACACACACACACACACACACACACACACACATGCATGCACACAGCAGATGTGAGACTTAACAACATATCAAAATGCTTTATGTACAATCTGGCCCCATCAAATATAGTCTTGTATAATCTGATTCATTTGATTACAGTATATGCACTTACAGTATTACTATAAATTGTGCAAAGGACGGGTCTGGACTGTATCTGAAAATCTAAAAGGAAATTCTAGAAGAAGCTCTTGGGATTCTTTTAGTAAATCAATACAGCCCATAATTTTACTCTTTCACAGGTAATGAAAATACAAATGGGATCTGGAGGACATTGACTCATCAGAGCACGATTACCCGACTATTATTCCCATAGTCCACTACCGAGGAGGATCACTGTGGCTACACACATGCAAAATACATTTGAATAGGCCTATGTAAATGTGACAAAAAGTGCAATGTTTAGTTATTACAGGTGCTCAATGTGTTTAGTTCTTGCATTCAAATATTCAAATTTAGTTTGCTCTAGCGAGGTTTAGTTTTGCTTTGGTGAGTCCCCTTTATTTGTGGCCCCTCCTGCTCACGCACCAGATGTCCAAAGAAGCATGAAGATTTTACACTTTACAACTCTTACAACTCTTGATTGAAACAGTTTTATTCATTCATTTTAAACCCTGTATGATGTTTATTTTCTGTATAATCTCATAAAACCTAATAAAAAATGAGTACAAAAAAAATTTTCTTCGTGAGCTGCACTGCACTGTAGCTTATGTAGGCTAACGCGCCGCATCGCATGACCGCAGCAATCTGAGAGGCCTAAAATGGAGCGCTCACGTAAAGTTCTCCACCAAGTGCAATATAGCCTTCTACAAAACAGCAGTTAGGTTTGGGGGGGAAACATATGGTCCCAATAACATGGGTATTTCCCCTTGGGACTCACTGGGCCTAACATTCAAAGGGCTTAAGTAAACAAAGCTTTGACGGGCTACCAAACGTTTTTTTTTTTTTAAAGGAAAAAAAGGGGGGGTTCAGAAATTTTTACACATGCAGACCAATATTTAGGAATGCCCCCACTAGACTGGAGAGTCATAAATAACATCCCCATGCCTCGTCCCAGTTTAGAGAAGGAAGGAAGGAAGAAGAAGAAGAAGGATATTGCAGAAATTCTCTGAGCTACTTTGAGGTTTTCATCATCAGCTTTCTGGGCTTGTCGTGCTCCGCAGCAGTCTGGAGAAGGAACATGAATAACATTGTTTCTGGTCAGGAGGTTAATGACAGGCTGTCCTCACCCCCAGATTGACCAGCGACGCCAGTCCAGGCAGGCAGGCCTCTCTTTCCCCTGTGCGCTGTCGATTCCGCTGTGTCACGTCTCCCCCGCTTTTTCCCCATCACTAAGGCAGCAAGTAGGGGTAAATTATGTGTTTTTTATTCTAGACAGTGCTGGTTTCTCCCCTTTTCAAATTGCATGTATTCACCCATCTATCATTGTTCACCACATACCACTTTTGTGTGTGTGTGTGTGTGTGTGTGTGTGTGTGTGTGTGTGTGTGTGTCACAGTTCGTGCCCTGAATTAAACTATAGCCAAGGCCTGCTTTCCTTTTTCCAATTCCCTAGGTGACCTGGCAATTCTATTATTGTCCACTAGATGGCAGCTTCTGCGTTGTGTTCTAATGGAGGTTACTGTGAAGAGATCTCCAGTGATGTGGGAATTAAACTGGCCATTTGAGTCGGTTAGTTCCCCTGTCAAATGTTTCTCTATTCAGGGATCCTGCAAGCGGAACAGACAGCAATAGCAACGCCAGATGAAATTGACTTTTCAAACCCATATTTTGGAAGTTGTAACCGACATAAAGAGCCAGACTTCTTGAGATGCGATCACAAACACAACTCTACATAATTACTCCTATTTGAGTAATTCCCCATTTCTGGTCTGAGCTCTCGGTCTTGGACGTGACACATGTGGTCTGGAAAGCAAAGGCATTCTCTCTCTCTCTCTCTCTCTCTCTCTCTCTCTCTCTCTCTCTCTCTCTCTCTAGGCTCTCTCTCCCACATACGCACTTGCTCTCTCTTTCTCCTTTCTGATTTTTCATGGAAAATTCCACACAGCCAAACTTTTTTTTATTTCATTTTTGTTTCTTTTTTTTTAATCTTTCTCATTATCCCCCACTTTCCCAGTCTTGTCTGAATCTCTCTGGCTGTTAAACACATGTTGGGCCCAGCTGAAACTATGGGAACCTGACTCTTGCCTCCCTCTCGCCTTAACCGCCTCTGATTGGTCCACAGCGGCCAACAGCGGTCTACAGTGAGGAGGCAAACAGATGATGTCAGAGAACAGTTATTAGGTGTTCACTTCCTCTGTGAAATTAAGAAATAGATAATTAATAAAGGTCCTGGTAGAGAGCTGCAAGACACGTTTCCCACGGCTAAGTTCACTTTTAGGTTATTATGTCATCCATGACAAAGCAGCAGTAAGACAGTGAGAGATAGAGAGAGAGAGAGAGAGAGAGAGAGAGAGAGAGAGAGAGAGAGAGAGTTAGAGTTAGAGAGAGAGAGAACAAATCTAATGTTCTGATCATTCTAATGGTGTTTCATCACCAGAATATTTGAGTGGGCTGAGTGTCCAGACGTGGACACACAACACACACTGACACAGATGCACACACATACAGACACTGACACACTCACACACACACACACAGAATAAGTGAGACAGAAAGGAGCTTGAGGCGTGACGCTGGTATAAATATGAGCGGAACACACACTCTTGAGTTGAATCATGAGCTCATCTCTCACACACCCAGTCGGATCTAGTGAAGAGGAACAGGACATGAAGTGTTTTTCCCATAATGCCTCTCACAATGCCTCTCTTCACTGCGCTGCCCTTTGATTAGAGAATGAGAGAGAGAGAGAGAGAGAGAGAGAGAGAGAGAGAGAGAGAGAGAGAGAGAGAGAGAGAGTTCAAAGAAAGAAAAAAAGAAAGCCACATATGTTGGAGTGGTCCTCTCTCTCACACACTCTCTCTTTTCCTTTTGTCAGCATGTTTGTCAGGATAACTGCCATCATCCCCCCCCCCCCACACACACACACACACACTCACACTCTCTCTCTCTCTCTCTCACACACACACACACACACACACACACACACACACACACACACACACACACACACACACACACACACACAACCATCTTTCTTATATCACCATCTCCATTTCTCTCACTACTCTCAAGGTTGTTCACCTTTTAAAGGAGGTCACTTTCAAAGCAGTGCTTCTCCCCCCCTTCAAACAGAGACGTCAAGTCATATCCTCGATTGTGTCTTTTTAAGTGATTCAAGGAGCTGACATCGATGGAAGCACAAGTGAAGTGGAGAGAAAAAAAAATGAGGGTGAAATAAAAGTTGCCCTTCTTGTCCCCATTTTGACAGAACAGAAATGGCATTGAGCAAAAGGCTGTTGGGAAATGTCATAACGTAACGAGAGCATTTGTTATTTGTACTCTTTTTCTCTTTTATGAATTGGCCGTGCTGAGGCTGGCAGCACTTCTGAGGGCTCTGCCCTTAAAACTGGGACCATTTGAGCTGCCTTTTCCCATCCGCTACACTTCTCAAAAAATGAAAGTCTTGCTGAGCCGACATCGTCTCACATCACAGCTCTCCTCCATGGTGACTTGATGGCTGCTTCTGCCCCTCTCTGACCCCTACCCCCCACCCTCCACCACACACACACACACACACACACACACACACACACACACACACACACACACACACACACCTTCAATCTTATGTCATTGTTGATCATTTCCACAGGAGTTATTGCCATTCAAGATATTTTTGACAGCTTGGGCCAGACTACATATCCTCTATACACGACGAGTGTCATGCTGTAAAGGTCACAGTATTGTCTGTTAGTTCACTAATTTGTTAGTGATGTGATGATAATTTACACTAAAGCCATGATACCTCTGTGGAGTCGGCTAAATACTATACCATTCATGCACAATACTATTGCATTTTGCAAACTGGAATCTGTCTATGCTTTTTGGAGATGTATAGGTAATCTGTATCCTGACATCTGTCTTCCATTATCTTTCAACTTACCGTATATTCTGTCTTTAAATCACTTAGTTAATTTAAAGACAGAATATACGGTAAGTTGAAAGATAATGGAAGACAGATGTCAGGATACAGATGACCTATACATCTCCAATTAAAATCATAGACAGATTTCAAAGTCTGTCAAAAAAGCAAAATTCTTTTGCATTAGAGTTTAATGCAAATATAGACCACATCTAACATCTTCTACAGAAGTCCTGCTGTCGATTCCTGATAGGCCTACTACTGGTGTCTGAAATTGAGACATTTTGTTGTTGTTGTTTTTGTTGTTTTTGTTGTTGTTGTTGTTGTTTTTCAGTTTTAATCTAAGTGTTCAACAACCAGTTGAGGGACTGACAGTAATCTGGGTTACTCACAGTATACACATCTTATTGCATTATCTCTTTATGTTATACACTTTGGATACATTTCATGTACTTTTTAACCCAATAAATGCCACTCTACAGGCATTAGTTATAGCCATTGTGCCAACTTCCCAATAGGTGGTGCTTTTTATGTACATATCTACATTCAATTAGATTCAATTTTATTTATTTATAGAGTGCACAAATAATATATATTGTCTTGCGGCACTTTACAGACAGTACGGGGAGCACCCATGAGTAACAAGGGCAAGGGAAAACTCCCTTCACTTTTATCTATATCTACAATCCCCTTTAAAATACACTTTCCTCAGCCATACTTGCACTCTTTCCAACCTCTATCTAATCAACCACAACCACACCCCCGTGCTCCCAGGCTGAGGTTTTTGCGCTGAGGTATTACAGAACCAAGCGCTTGGCCCCCGTACAGTCTTCCATGTCTCTCGGCCAATGGGATCAATCCAATCCCGGGAAGGATAAATAAACTTCTAAGTACAGATATATACTCTCTCGGGTCCGACTAGCAGTCCAGCTGATTTTTATAGAGAGGCCACAAGAATGTGTGTGTGTGTGTGTGTGTGTGTGTGTGTGTGTGTGTGTGTGTGTGTGTGTGTGTGTGCTGGAGGGTGAAAAAGACCAACAAAAAAAGAAGGAGAAGAAAGAAAGAAAAGAAAAAACTCCCCTCTGTGGACATACAGCCAAGCTAAGCTTATTTTACACATTATGATATTTATACACAGACGAAAAAATATTCCGTTTGTGGTCCCTTGTGTTTTTGCTCGGCATACTGTAAATTTAGCTTGGAACTGATTAAATCAACACACTTTATGAAAACTTGTAATAATAAGCATATTTCCAAGCAGACTGCAAACATGGTTCATGTCTTTTTGCTTGATTGAGCTGTTTTGGGTCAAATCCAGGACTGAAATTGCACTGACAAACCATACAGCCCGACGTCAGAAGAGCGGCACGGTCTCAGACCAAAGTGGATATGTTGTATGTTTGTAATGTTTATGATTTGAGATATTCAAAATATCAAATAAGATAGGATATCCTTTTAATTGTCTCACAATGGAGAAATTGGCAATGTTACAGAATCCAAGACATATAAACAGTTATCAAACTTCATCCATTCATTCATGGATTTGACACTCACACAAATGGAGCTGACTGTGTCCGATATTCAGGATGTTTTCTCTCTCTCTCTCTCTCTCTCTCTCTCTCTCTCTCTCTCTCTCTCTCTCTCTCTCTCTCTCTCTCTCGCTCTCTCTCTCTGATGTTGTATTTTCTGTTCACCCATCAGAGGGGCAGATCCTTTTTTGGTGACTTTGCCCAGTGGGGGTGTAAGGATGTAATAATAATAAATGGATAACAACTCTTTTTCCCAGGGTCAAGCCTGACGGTATGAGCAAGTACTGAGGCCTTTCTCTCTCTCTCTCTCTCTCTCTCTCTCTCTCTCTCTCTCTCTCTCTCTCTCTCTCTCTCTCTCTCTCTCTCTCTCTCTCACAGGACAGCCTGCATGCATAGACAGCGAAAGAGAGCAGTATACTGCAATGAAAGACCACATCTGGATATAATCAGCACCATTCAATAACAAGAAACATGAACTTGGTGAAAAGTGCCTGGCCATAATTGCAGCTTTTTAAACAACAGGCTTGAAGTGGAGCCATACTGTCATGGTAGATATGCTAGACATGGTGTACGTGTGTGTGTGTGTGTGTGTGTGTGTGTGTGTGTGTGTGTGTGTGTGTGTGTGTGTGTGTGTACGTACAAAAATCACTATTACATATTATGTGTTTTTTTCTTATTCCAGGTTTATAATGGAGTCTTATACGAAAGTGAACTAAGACAGAATGGTAAATTTACTGAGGTGTATAATGATAATGATAATAATCCAGCTGTTTGATTGCCCTCAATGACAAGGACTCATACACTTACAGTAGTGGAAAGAGAGAGAGAGAGAGAGAGAGAGAGAGAGAGAGAGAGAGAGAGAGAGAGAGAGAACCAGATGTGAATTTTACAGACTCTATCAGAACAGTGGTCCCAAAACGCATTACAAGCTTATTCACAGTCATATTCACAAAAATATTTACAGTTATTACTCCTCCCCCTCCATCAACGTTGTGTCATGAGTGCACACACAAAATTGCAGTGGTGAGAGTCACCACCCTAGCAGATGGATAAATACTAGCAGTAGGTTTCCTCAGCACAATGGGACAAACATTTACTTCCTGTGCGAGCCGATCTCCCATAACACTTCACCACATGTCTATCTGTTTTTAATCTGCAAGGTTCACACACCTAAATAATCTCTGCCTGTCATTCTACGTAATTCCTGTGAGTAACAGGAAAGAGTGTTACTCATGTTGGGCTTGTTGTTGCTAGATCACATAGCAACCAATTGCATATTTTATTTCCCATGACTGTCTCTGTAGGCTATTTTCCTTTTTTCATAAATTGCAACCATTTGGGGGAAACTCATTGTGATTACGATAACAACTACATTCTATAGATTGCCAAGGCTAAAGGTAAAGAAGCAGGTTCATGTCATGTCATATTAATGAAAAAAAGACAAAGAAATGGAAAAAATATTTTCAGAACAATTCCATAAAATTTCAACTCCATGGGCCCTATACAGCTCCTCAAATCTTAAAATGTCCATACACCATTAATACATTATCATTAGTATAGTGTGCATATACATTTCAATGCATTTATATTTTGGGTTTGAATGTAACATACAGTACAAGAGGCCCTTGTTGCTTTGTACTCAAAGTTGATAAAATTCCCTTTCCTCCAATTGACCACTAGATGACGCTCATGCAACATGAACACACAGGCAGATACTGTGGCAGAGGTTGTACTGGGTTACGCGCTGTGCTGCAAAGAATGTCCACTCTTTCAGGTATGTTGGTTCGTTGGTCTTTTCTATTTTGCTATGCTTGACTTGGTTTGAGCAGCAGCAGTAGCCTAATGAGCTGTGGATACCACCTCGTATAGGCCTATTCCCCAACTGTTTAGAATGTTCTAACTGTAGGGTCAAAAGCGGTCATGCAATTAGGCCTTTTCAAAATGATTAATTTTGACCCAAATCATCGCCTCTTTCGTGCTTTGTTTGCTTTATTTACTGGTTTATTTTATTTCATCATAGAGTCTTGTGTTTAGTTAACTCCTAACAACATAATAGGCTTTGAATAATATACTTTGTGTAAAGTAGGCCTGAAAATGAGCAAGTAGCCAACAGTATACTATCCAATTCATCCCGCCTCTCAGATGCTAAGTGTCACGTCCCTCCACCAACGGATATGCTAAACAAAAGGAAGATAACCACATGTAGCTTGTAATATAAATGCTTGGAGAGGGTTTGTTCTCGGTTGGAGTAGGAGACGGAAGATGGCAGTTCAGTGGGTGAGCGCACGGCGCGTTATTATCTCGGCCAACGTCTAAATACTTAAGTCAATTTCCCATTCAGAATGGCACGCACAGACACACGTGCCTGGCCTAGTTCTTTTAGGTTGCCTCTGCCGCTTTGTGGGAGAGTGGGAGGCGTATGACTACATTTCCTGAGCCGTGCTTTCCAGCCTCTGAACGACGCCTCTTTTCCTGTCTTTTGGGTTTGTACTGAATTCAGAGTGCTGATCCAGCAAAGAGTATCAGTTACGGTCTTTGGTAGGGCGAGTTCCTAGATGATAAGAAGAACACCTTCACATTCTATAAATACAAACAATGTCACGTTTTGAGGCTCTTCAGTTAGAGTCTGTATCAAACTGCCATTGATGAAAGCGCCACAGTTTTTGGGCTAAATGACAGTAATCACTCCCACAGCATGACAAAAGAATGATCCATTGAGGCCTTTTTAAGCACTTTTTGTTAAGAAGTGTCAAGATTTGTATTCAACTATAGGCCTAGGCCGAATGATCTCTCGATATCTTGATCCAACATCTGTCTATCACTGTCTACAACCGCTAATCTGTTGAAAACACTGAAGTTACCCATCATTTCCAATCAAGTTAAACCACCGTATATTCATTACACTCTACCAACAGCTGTGAAGAACTATGTCAACAGATACATCCTAAATATGATAATTAAAATGATAACCGTATGGCACTAGACTGTTATATTGTGAACAAATGAAAATAAAGGGAAAAACTGGAATAATTGTGAAAAACAAGGATGTCTAGTCAGATTCCTGACCGCTAGACAAATCATTTAGACACCAGAAATTACTTTATACAAGAATTAACTGAACCAGGTTGTTGGTTTGTGAACAGGCCATATCTGCACAGAATAAATCCCCCAGGGCAGACCTGGGCAAACTAAGGCCCGGGGGCAACCGTGGAGCCTTACAAAAATAGAATACTTTCTCATTTAGCCAAGGTAACTTAGATTTATAGGCCTGATTTATCAAATTTGTTATATTCATGTAGCCGGTGGCGGTCCACACCGCACACAGGTCTCGAACCCGCCACCCCGCAAGCTACAAACTCCCGGCGTGGGAGTGGGATGCTCTAACCAACTGAGCTAAAAGGCTGAGCATTTAACTCAGCTGTTAGAAGTGCCCATGGAATTGGGTGATGAGGATTTAGCCGAGCTAGCTGGCCTCTGTTACATTCAGAGGTACAAATCACCCATTTTAACCCTGCATGTTAACATGACTTCTGAAGAAAGTTGGGCTACTGGTTTGAGACTTGCCAATTTACCGGCATCAACCCTCATCAAGCTGTTGACTGTTAACGCCCGGCCCGGTAGTCAAAATCTATAAGCCAATGTGACCCTTCGGCCAAAATAATTGCATACATTAGAGTAAGATACAGGAAAAGCAAAAGCATATAAATGGATTATTTTGCTCAATGTGGTTAATACTCAGGTGCACTTACTGTAACACATGGTTTTGTTCTATTTTTAACCTGGCCTACAACACTGTCCTATAAATATGGTTTTTATAATGTCTGCACCCCAAAAAGTAGCAATTTTGCATATGACTAACAAAAACTGCATGACACTTAGGCCTAATGACAAGTCCTAAAGTTTAGAAATGTGTCATTAATGTTCATGATATGCTTAATGTCTTGCTAATGGCAGGCTCATGTCACTCTTATGTAGACACCTACTGTGCAAATGAAGTATAACATGTTCCCTGTCAGTGTCAGGCCCTTAGCAAACTTACTCGACAGGGGGGGGCCACGGCTCAGCGGGCTAGTGTGTCTAACCATAAACCTTGTGGCCTTTGTTTGAGTCCCGAGCCTAACACATCTCTCTCTCCCACTCATTTACTGTCAATCTCTCTACTGTCCTGTCAAATTAAAGACAAAAAGCCATAAAAAAATACCTTAAAAAAAGAAAACCTATTCTACTATTATCTATTTTTAGATAAGGGAACTTGTATTATAACATATTGCATTTCCAAAGTTACTTTCCCAACACTGAAAATGAATTGTGTAAGTGTCCCGTTAGGTATCATAGTTTTTCATTAGGTGTTACATTTCTTTGAGAATAATAGTCAGATCTGATAACTTTGGAGCTTGTCCCTTTTTTCCTCATATCGAAATTTAGAGCAATAACACAAATGCAGGGGTGTATTTCACTCTGTTTTAAGGAAATTTGCCGGTACAGTTAGGTGTTTATGTTTGTGTGCATTTTGTGTGTGTGTGTGTGTGTGTGTGTGTGTGTGTGTGTGTGTGTGTGTGTGTGTGAGAGAGTGAGAGAGAGAGAGAGAGAGAGAGAGAGAGAGAGAGAGAGAGTGAAAAGATGTGTTTTACAGCAGTCTATGGAGAATGGAGAGCAAAGAGGTCCTTTGTCCACAAGATGGCGCTAGTGGTTAGCCACCAGTCACTGTGTGTGTGTGTGTGTGTGTGTGTGTGTGTGTGTGTGTGTGTGTGCGCCCATGTGGTTGGATGTATGTTCTCTCCCTTTCAGCTGTTCAAAATACCCACCATGTATTTATGCCTCCCTCCAAAACACCAACGCACACACACACACACACACACACACACACACACACACACACACACACACACACACACACACACACACAGTTGCACTTTATCAGTATTACATGTAAAGCACTGTAGATATAGCCTACACTTAGCAGATATGTAAATTTAAATTCTTGACTGAGGTTATCTGTGCTGCATTGAGTGTAGAGGTCAGTGGTTGCTCTCTCTGCACCTCTCTTGTGTAATGTCCTCAAATTTTGCTAACATTGCAAACATCGCTAATCAAAAGTTGAATTGTTTCATGATGCGAAACAATTGAAGCTGCCAAATGACTATGACTAATTTGTTTTATTCTTATCAAATCTAAATCGCCCACATTCTACATAAATAAAAACTAAAAAACGAACAGAAAAAAAGTTAAATGCTACCAAATTCTGTATAAAAAATTGTACATTGAAATCGAAATACACCCAGGTGAAATGATTGATCAAAATAAGATGAAAGTAAATAATATCGAAGCAAATCGTGAAATAAATAGAAAACCAAGAAAGTGAAGTACATTTGGAGAAGCATAGGGGCATACTGTTATTGGTTTTGTTTTAGGCGTAGTCAGTGAAGTAGCCAGGAACAGTCATGAATCATTATTCACTTTTATTCTTCCAAAAGGTGATTGAGTGTGCAGGGTTTTTTTTTTGTTTTTTTTTTGTCATTTCAGGAATAGGTGAATCATTTTTCCCCTTTACATACAGATCTGATGGTCTTGTGAAGTGGAAAAATACGGGATGTAAAACAGAAGCCCCCTGATCAGGTCCACTTTAGGTTTCACATGTGTTCTAGATTTACTTTGGTGGCCCATGGGGATGCATTGAGAGTCGTCCTTGACTCTCTCTCTCTCATTCTCTCTCAGTCTGGATGGATGTCAAGTTGATCTCTTCCCACTCATTAAATAGCTCCATTATTTATTTTTTACTTACTTGGATGATAACGTGGAATAAAAGGTTGGATATTCAATCCTCAACTCCCACAGACAACATGCGCACACACACATGCAGACATGCACACACACACACGCACACAGAGAGAGAGAGAGAGAGAGAGACACACACACACACAGAGAGAGAGAGAGAGAGAGACAGACAGACACACACACACACGCACACAGAGAGAGAGAGAGAGACAGACAGACACACACACACACACACAGACATAGTCTCCGAAGAGGACACTAGAGTAGTAGTTAATTAGCCAATTAGCAGGTAAATGGGAAGTGGATGAAAGTCAGAGAGGCCTCAGCATCAAAGCAATCCTAGTGGTGCTGCCTGCCTGGGACTGAGCTGGAAAGAACCATGGAACCTTAGCTGACTACAGTACATCTCACGAGCTCCTGTCTCCATGACAATAGTAGCCAATGCTTGATGCTCGATGGCAGCAGATCTGTGCTTTTAGGTAACAGCCTATCTATGGGTCACAGCGGAGATGTGGTGCTGCATCTGTTAAAGGAAAATACCGGAGTAAGTTTAAGCACAGTCCTGCTGCACGAGCCTTCTAACAGCAATATATTTCACATGAAATGAAAGAATTTCAAACAGCACAGACCTAACGCGAACGCGAAACACTTTACATTGAGTCATATAACCTCAGATCTTACTTTTGGTTTCCAACAGTCAGGTCCCATTGATTCAGTGTAAAGTGCCTGTTCGCTTCTGCGTTCGCATTCGGTCTGTGCTGTACCAAATAATTTTGTTCCACTCGCTAACTAGCGCATTTAGCAAGATCTTTCAACAGGGCTATGCTTGAATTCACTCCAGTACTTTCCTTTAATGTCTATTAGATATTATACTGTATACTTTATGACACTAATATAACAAATGCCATTGATGTGATGAAGTGGTATACACAGAGTGTAGTGGACCACAGCGGAGATGCAGCTTCTGGTACAACTTAAAGGACAAATCCAGTGTGATTTGGTCTTAAAATATGTTAAAACTTGATACCAGTACAAACTTTTGGCGAACAGGCTTACAATTGAAGTGGCTGAACACAAGGATTGCATGCAAATAAATCACTACTCTACACCATAAGGAGGCTCAAAGTTGCTCGACACTTCATTTGGTAGACTCCTGACGTTTAAAACGAGGCATTGAGAACTTTGAAAGTGCACTGGTAGTTTATCTAGTTGTCTATTTACACACAGTAACTTCAAAATGGCGAAGTTGGCAGTGAATGGTGAAGGTACTGCCTGCGTAAATGGTGAAATTTAGTTTATAAGACCAGCAAGCTTGGAATGGTCATCACAGTCCTGATGACAAATGCTGTTGTCATCAGGGGAGTGGATCAAAGTAGAGGTCAAAGCAACTTTAGGATTGTTTGTACGACCGATTTCTCCATGCGAGATTGATCTTAGAGCATTGCCACAGCCACAGAAGCTAAGTTAAAAGATACACACACAGGGGCTCCCTTTTACAGTTTTATTGCTTCTTTGGTACATGTCTCTTGATACTGCACATGACCTAACGAACCCAGATGTGCATGAGGATTAAGCATTTTACTCGCATTGCCACAACCAGTCAGACCAATGACTCTGAGGATGTCTGACAAGACGAGACAGAGCGTGGTTCATCCATCTGAAGAGACAAGGCAGAGTGGTGCATCGACTTAAACAGAACAAGAACAACCCTCCCTACACTGTGCAAAGCAAGGGTGTCAATCATACAGGCCCAGGGACCAGATCTAGCCCCTCACATCATTTAATGCAGCCCCATTCATAGATTGGGCGAAAAAGTCTAATGTATGTAAATCTAGCCTGGCGAATGCCAAACAAAAAATCACGAGTGATATTTAGTCTAAAGACCTACCTATTGCATCTCTTGTAGCGGAAGCATCGTTTACGATTGTCCAGAGCCGTTTATTGGGCGCTATGAATGTCTATCATAGCGCCTGTACATACCTCAGAGCCAATACCAGAGCCACCACGTGACGTAAAATGCAATCGAGGGCCGTACTAGTCCCTTTTTGTTCTGTGATTGGATACCGAAAGTAAGCGAGAAAAACGGCCATGGTCACAATGCTGCTTTGCAGAGTGAAATGAAATAAGCGTGCAAAGGAGCATGGGAACTCCCAGGCTAACACATTGGGGCCTTAAAAGAATTATCTGGAGTGAGTCAACACCTAGCCCTGCTGTTTTATAGTGCCAATCACTATTGATAGCCACCTCAATGACTGAATTTCGTGCAAAACAGATTAAGATAATGAAACGGCAGCTATCGGTAATGGAATGGGGCATGTCAAAGCGAAAACAAATCGATTAGGTTTCGTTTTGACACAACCATACTGATTGGCAGTTGAACTTTTCAGCACCAATGGAATCATCTGTTCCTAGTGATAGCCACCACTACAATGGCATACAGGTTTCTGCATGCTTTTGTATGCTGTTAATAGACATCTACTCTTTACACGTGTGAGTTGCAACGGGAGGATGAGCTGGATAATGGCTTATCCAAGGTGTGCTGTCTGGCTGCTAAGCCTTCAGCCTCAGGGGTTCTTTGGCTCCATCTGGTTTATTATTTCCATATAACAGCTCAACTCGTGGGCCCTTATCCCTTACGAAATATTGGCCTGAGGTTTATACATGGTGTGTCTTATGGTATGTTCGGGAAATTACTGTATTGGGTGTGTGTGTGGGTGCGTGTGTGGGTGTGTAATTACTGAATGTATATTTCCACATACAGTAGATTAAAATAATGTGTGTGACCAAACTACAGGTCCAAATGACTTCTAATGTCCTTTTGGTTACACTTTATTTGAAGGTACCGTCATAAGACTGACATGACACTGTCATTAACTATGACATGACGTTGTCATGAATCTGTCATAAACTTTATACACCTGTCATGACTTCTGTCATTAAGTGTCCCCCGGTATTTGTCATGGCTAGAGTTAGGGTTAGAGTATGACAGAAGTCATAACAGGTTTATAAAGTTTATGACAGATTCTTGACAATGTCATGTCAGAGTTAATGACAGTGTCATGTCAGTCTTATGATGGTACCTTCAAATAAAGTGTTACCGTTCATTTTGCTTGACAAGAAGAGCAAGATGCTAACCACGTTTTGGTGAATTAGTGCATTACACAGGATGCATAACACACACTGATGAAAATGCATATCTTCATTAAACTACTAGTATGTTGTTTCAAGGAAAAAAGAAGTTTGTCAGTTAAATAAATATAAAATGTCCAAAAAAATCCAAATGTCACCAGTGGAGAACCTCACAAGCCGTCTCCTCTGGGCCGTACAGAAGTCAGTGAATTCACCAGAACTAACTCATGTGTTTGCACTTATTGGGAAACAGGCAGCAAAGATCAAGGCTGTTAAACTATATCAGAGGAGCCAATATGCTGTCAGTCAAGGGGTGATTCTGTGGAATTTTGTTGGAAGACTCAGTGGATTAAGGTTCCGGGATCTCTCTGTCATGATCCAGTGACTATACTCTTTGGAATTCAAAGGGCAGAGGCACGATGCACACTCAAGATAGATACAGTAGATAGATTCTTTATTGTGCCATAGGGATAATCTTTTTCATACATCAGTCAGCAGCATGTAACATTCAACATGCCCACAAACAAACAACAACATAGACATTACTCCTCACTTTCCCACCATATCCCATATATACAGCCCACAAACATTAAACATAAACAATTAACATCAAACATAAGAAAAAAAACACACCACACACAAGACAAGAACAGTGGCATAACAGCACAAGCAAGGGTACTGCATTCACATTCAGTTTACCACAGGTACCCTAGATGCGGAAGTGAATCTTTTTTTTTTTTTTTTCTTTGACCAATCCAGAACTCCAGTAGTAAAAAATCGGTTCAGAGGGTGGTCAGGACTGTTGGCAAGGCAAGGCATATGGTGGCTTTTTTGTTTGCCTCAGTCAGACTGGGGGTGGGGTGCTTTATGATTTTGGATGCTATGTGTGAGATTTGAGTGAGTTTGTTCTTGTGGGTGGCGGTGAGTAGAGTGAAGAAACGGGGAGCAGTACAGTAGGATGGGTTGAATGATAAAGTCAAAGTCAAAGCGAACTTTATTGTCAATAAAGCACTGCAACAGTACATTGCACGCAGACTGAAATTGCATTTCTCAAAGCTCCAAATATGCAAGTTAAAATTAAGACATACAACTAAGAAGTATAACTAAGATGTATAAGACATCACAACTCAGACATAAAAGTGCAAAGATATCAAGATATCAGGCATGGTAATAATAGATAACAGTAACATAATAACAGACAACATAACAGACATTGTGAGCATACACTCTGCACTGTCAGTGTTTCAGAAGTCTTTGAGGTATGTTACTGTAGTGCAAAACCTACAGGTGCAATGTTAACAAGGTGCAATGAGGCAAAAGTGCATGGTGCAAGTAGTGGCATGGAAATGAAGTCTGTAAACATTTGTGCAGGAGAGAGTTCATAGAGTAGTTGGTCTTGGTTGTACAGTAACAGCAGAAGGTGGAGGGCAACTGATAGTGATCCTAGTTTTTGTAATGACATACAGTCTCTATTGTGCACACTTCTGTGTTATGGTTACATGTTCATTGAAGTTTAGTTTATTGTCCAATTGTGATTCCAAGGTATTTGAATGTACTGACCTGTTGTACTGGTTTGCCATGGATGGTGATGGGCTTATGTCCAGGGGGTGATTTTGATGAGTGTATGACCAGTTCTTGTGTTATGTCAATGTTGAGTTCAAGGTAGTTGTCAGAACACCAGAGTGCAAAGTCTGTGATGGATTGGTGGTGGGCTTTGATGGAGTTGTTGTCTGTGAGTAGTCCTATTATGGCCATGTCGTCTGCATATTTGAAAAAAGTGGTGGTGGGGAGTCTCTGGCAGTCATTGTGTAGAGTGTGTACAGGAAGGGACTGAGGACGCAACCTCCGGTGTTGGTGATGATGGTTGTTGATTCAATTCAATTCAAAGAACTTTATTTTTCTGTTAGGAACTTCACATGTGGAGGAGCAGGAGGTACATACAATGAACAAACACACACAAGCAGGCACACACACACACACACACACACACACACACACACACACAATCAGCCCACACTGAACATATGGCAGACAATAAAAATCTTTGCTGAGCCTGGTGAATAGAATAAAATAAGTTGTAAATACCAGGGACAATAAATAATAAATAAGAGTTTAAAAAAAAGTTCAAATAGAGTCCAGGTGTTAAGAGAGAAAAGACAGTTCAAGAAGGGGGTTTTAGCCATTAAGGAGTCTGATGGATGCTGGGACAATGTTACTGATGTTACTGTCCCTATTTTCGCTGTCTGTGGCCTGTTGCTGAGAAAGTTGTATATCCAGTGGATGAGGGGAGGGGTGACAGTCAGGTGTTGTAATTTCTTGATGAGTTGATGGCACTGGATAGTGTTGAAGGCTGCACTGAAGTCGACAAACAGCACTGAGGCAGATTTTTTAGGGGTCTGGAGGTGGTGAAGGAGGGAGTGGAGGAGGCATGCCACTGCGTCCTCTGTCCCTCTTTTTGGACGGAGTGCAAATTGGTCTGGATCCAGTTGTGGGCTGACGGTTGGTAGGATTAACTTTAACTGTACTGTGCATTAATGCAACTCATCAAAGCTTTGAGAGGCATGAGTAAGCAGCATCATCATCTGGCTTTTGGCCACATTTGTTATAGCCTTGAGACATCCTCTCAGAGGCGCGGTCGTAAAATCACATTTTTGTTTCTTTTCCATGCAGTCTTCCCATCATCGATGGTGAGAACTAGAATGGGTGTCTGACTCTGACAGGCCCCTTCGTCTAAACGGTAATAAATTCACTGGAACAGCTTTGGGCCGTAGGATGACATGTGCTTAGTACAGTATGCCATTTCCTGTCCCAGTGCCTGTGGTGGGTCCAAGTCATTTAGTTTAGTTATTTATCTCCTTGATCTTAGGCTTGGAAACTAACGTTAGTTTGATTCATCCACATTTGGTTATCTTCACTGGTTCTATACAAAAGACATCAAAGTCGTAATTATTATTTTTTATTATTCATTTTAGTTAAGACATTATCAAAGTCAGCATTATTGTTGTTGTTATTATCAATGTTATATTTTTTATCACTATATTTTATTAATTGGTAGAAATGTATCACATCTTAGATGCAAATGCATTTGGATGAATATGATTAAAAATTACAATGTCAATCAAATCAAATTCCCCCCAAAAAACAACGGAAAGATCTGTGGCAGGCTACAGTCATTGTGTGGTCACTTGAATCACTTTTAAGTCCTCAGATAGGCTACATACTGTAACATTACAGATATCAGCAATGCCAGAGAAGTGGAATTCTCACATCTACTTGAGAAAAACATTTTACGTAGTCATTCACGTCATTCACAAAAAGGTATTTTTCCCCCTGTGTAAATGTCGTATAAATGGATTTCTAACCAAACACAGTATGGTTGTTTGATAAACATTATCAATCCATTTTATCCCTTCCTATCTGACTTAAAAACTCCATCAAAAACTCCATCAGCTGCCGCCAACATCAACATGCAGACAGCAAGTGAGAAATAAATACTCTTTGGGTTTTTCTCGACAGTCAAACTAAACAGCTCAGTAAACAGAGCTGGAGAGTGGCAGCCAGTGTACGCGGGGAGGCTGGATGTTGGAGGCTCTGAGAGTTGCCTTTCGCCAGGAGAAATAAACAGCGGTTGGATCAGGGGGCCCTCTTTAGTAGCGACAAACACAAACTCCAACGCCAACCCCTGACTTACGCAGACGCACGCACGTGCACATAGACACACACACACACACACACACACACACTCATTAAAGCTGTATTCGACAAGTCTACATAATTCTGAGACTTGGGCAAAAAAATAAAAAAAATCATACATCTCATTGTTCTTTTCCCCTGTCTCTACTACGCTCCTCAACGGCCTCTCAAATCCCTTCCTCGCTGCAGCATGTTGTCAGTGGCTTGCTCACAGCTGTGATAGACAGGCAGTTATCCCTCCCTCCGAAACCTGATTGGTGGAAAGCTACAGGGAGTGCTGGATTTTCACTATAAAAAGACAAGACGATTGCAACGACGATTACAGTGTTTGGATGGAGCTAGAGAATTCTTTTTTTTTTTTCCAGAAATAGCCTCATCTATGTACTACTGTACTTCCAGAATAAGGTGAGAATTCCATGAAATTTGAAAAAAAAATCTTCCTTTAAAAGAGTTGCAGAATACAACTTTAACACACATACTGCACAGATGCATGCAGATACATGTACTGTATGTGTGGGAGCATATGTTTACAGGTGTGGACACACCCACACACACATACAGCACAGAGGGGCAAGACCCTTGACTTACGCAGTTGCACGCATGTGCACATAGACACACACACACACACACATACATTAACATACAGCACAGGTGCATGCAGATACATGTATGTGTGGGAGCATAATTATGCATACACGTGCAGACATACACACACACCCACACACACATACTACACAAAAGCTTGCAGATACATGTACTGTATGTATGCTGACACATACAGGTGCTCAAATGTACACACACATATCCACACAGGCAGATGCATTCAGAATCATGAATATTATCAGTGTATCAGAAGTATTGTTAAGAGTATCGAGAATAGCCGGAATTGATAAGCAGTACTGGTATTGGTGTTGATATCAATAAAATGTAATTTATATCCATCCCTCTACATGTGAGTACACATGTGTGATACAGTTGTTCACACACATGAGTTCATAATATACAGTACGCAGGGCCGGCTCAATCCTTTTTCGTGCCCTAGGCCAGATCTGTGTTTTGCCCCCCCCCTTCTAAAAATATATGCGAAAAAAAGTAAGAAATGTATTGTGATGCCCCCCTGACATTTTGGTGCCCTAGGCGACCGCCTCATTTGTCTATGCCTAGAACCGGTCCTGACAGTACGTTTCTTCAGTGTACAGAATGGTAATAAATACAAACTCAAACATATACATGCCATTTAGACTTAGGAGACATGGGGCCCTATTGACGACGCAAAGTCGAACATTCAATGGCGAAGGTCGCAACCTGTGTTGGGGGCGTTCCCGGCGATATCCTGCTAGTTTCACAGCACAGAAAACGCTGGCGCAAAGTTAAAAAAAAAAAAAAGTTGGACTTACGATGCCTAATTAATTATGGGTGTGTTATGGGTGTAACGCCAAATTAACCAATGACAGATCAATTTCTCATTGCCTTTAAGAGCACGGAGCACATAGCTGGTGTGATACCAAAATTGACTTCTCGGATCTTCTTGTGAGCATTAAAGTAATACAGTAGCTCACATTGAGTCTGGTAATAGTCAGACCCACAATGGCTCTGGTAATATTAAATAGATGTCTATAGGCTGCACAAGACAAAGATGAAGCTGATTTAGTCCTGTTTATCTCGGAACATTCATTCAATAACAGCAGAGAAAACGAAAGTACACTTGATTCTCCGTCATATCCTAACATTTTTTTTTCTGTTGTAGGCTAATAAATTGTGTTTAACCCCATCTTCCTGGACATCATTGTAATTTTCTGATAATTAATATTGTGGCCTTCGTTGTTATGCTGGAATGAGCACTGCATTACCTAATACCGTTGTGCGCCCATACAATAGCATTTCAAGAATGCACGACTGACGAGCGGCCAGGTTTGTCCCGGGCAGTAGCCGACCTTTTATCTGCGTCTGTATAATAGCATCTGTGGTGCTTTGCGCCAGACCACAACTGTTTTTTGTTTCACCGACACGCCTGCGAGTGCGCCATGTGCATGATGAGGCCTCAAGGTGTTCCAGTAAGCTTTGGTGTGAAAGGAATGGAGATTGGGGGAGGCATTAGAACTGTATGTATCAGACACAGTTTGTTTCAAAAGGTAGAAGTTAAAAAAGACTGGCACTCAGTTTGCCTGATTTAGAGTGGGTGTGGGTGATGTCATTGTAAACAGAAATCAGAGAAAATTGAACTTGACTTGTGTGATTTACTACTGAAACGGACACTAGGTTATGTTAATTGGGTCTGTTCCAAGTACGCAAAGGTCCAAAAGACAGTGGTCACAGTCTGTGCAGTCCATAAATATTTGCTTTTCGTTCCGCATGTCTACACACACTCACACACACACACACACACACACACGCACACACACATACACATATGCATGCACACACACAGGCAATCGCGCAGATGAACCGGGTGGGCCATTATTTTGACTGAAGGGCCACACTGGCTTTGACTGATGGGCCAGGTGTTATTGTACTGTTGATGGAGGTTGATGCTGGCAAATTGGCTAGCCTCAAACCAGTAGCCCCACTTTTATGAGAAGACATGTTAACATGCAGGCCGGGTTATAAGGGGTGGATTTGTATTTCATGAATACAACAAATTTGACAAATCAGGCTATAATCCAATTCACCTTGGCTAAATGAGAAATTATTCTATTTTGGGATGGCTCCCCAACCCGGAATAAATAG
>JAODXP020000032.1:17288368-17328368 GCA_027497455.2 Sardinella longiceps | reverse complement strand
GTAAAGGAAAAAGTCGTCAACAGATGAATACACTATGGGTGAGAGTGCGTGAAAGATTCCCTTGTGAATTGACAGCATTTTTGCTTTTATGTACAGTACTTGTACAGTATGTACTGTGTGTGTGTGTGTGTGTGTGTGAGTGAGAGAGAGAGAGAGAGTGTGTGTGTGTGTGTGTGTGTTTACATTTGTGTGTGTGTATACATATGGTGTGTGTGTGTGTGTGTGTACGTGTTTGTGCGAACAGTTCAAATGAGTGTGTGTGTGTGAGAGAGAGAGAGTGAGAATGTATGTGTTTACATATTATGTGTGTGTGTGTGTATGTGTGTTCAAATGAGTGTGTGTGTGTGTGTGTGTGTGTGTGTGTGTGTGTGTGTGAGAGAGAGAGAGAGAGAGAGAATGTGTGTGTTTACATATTGTGTGTGTATGTGTGCGCGGACACCCTTGAGCGAACAGTTCAAATGACACTTTTGATCTCACATGTATTCTGTATGTGTGTCTGCCCATCTCACATCACACAGTTACAGTACAGTCAGTTACCCCCTCTTTGATCTAACATTTTAAAACCGTGTCCCATTAATCCATTCATTCATTCTTTCATCCATCCATCCATCTATGAATCTTTCATTCATTTTGCTCCATAAAAAAGTTCACCCATTTTCACAGAGGGCAAAAGGCTCCTTCACCTCCAATGGGCACATGGAGCCTGGCTGTCTACTGGAGATGCCTGCCTGCCTGCCTGCCTGCCTGCCTGAGGCCTCTTATGTGGGGGTGGACCAACATCAAACATCAACCATTATCGCATCTTGTTCTGTAGCTGCTGCTGCTGCTAATGCTGCTGGGCTGCTCAGCACGGATCTGCTTTGCAATGCTCACTGCCCATCTCATCTCCCCCATGCAACACACAGTCATCACCCAGCAATGAATCACCTTGCTCGGATGCAAATTAATTTTAGCTCTATGGACTGTGTCACTCACTCACTCTCTCTCTCTCTCTCTCTCTCTCTCTCTCTCTCACACACACACACGTTCTCTCTGTCTCTCTGTATCACTCGCCCTTTCACACAGACACACACATTTATAGACACACACAAACATGCAAATAGACGCATAAGGGCAGACATACATTTAGACACACTCACTCAATCTCTCTCTCTCTCTCACACACACACACACACACACACTGTGCATACCCTCTGACCTTTTGAGTGGAATATGGCCAGCAGGTTTCACATCCCTGTTTTGAGACTCACTGTGACATCTTGACACCCCCTCACAGAAAACAGACACTTTCACACGCACACACACACACACACACACACACACACACACACACACACACACAAATACTCTTCCGGTGAAGGTGCTCCCCCTACCTGGTACTGTGGAGCAGGCTCTTGTGGTCTAACCAAATGCCACAAACCCATGAGCTCATTTTTCTCCTTCCTACCTTCTTCCTTTTCTCTCTTTCTCTGTTCTCTTGCTCTCCTTTAGTTCTTAGCCCCACTCCTAACCTTAGGTGTATAATGTGCCCTTATTTTTGAATATAAACAGGCACAATATGTGTGTGTATCTCAGTAAAGGTCAAAGGTTAAATGAGGAAATCTAGAACACTTCAAGTTGCTATGGTTTTTTTTTTTTTTAATCTTTAATGTCGCACACCATGCATGACAGCCATTTGGAACTGGTTTACTGCATAAAAATGTGACATGGTCTTTTAAGTCACTTCAGACAATCAGTTTTTTTTTTTTATTTCATGTCTCGAAAGCACCTCTAGTAAATAATTTCTTCCAGTAGGACTAAACTAATTTATAGTTAGTATATTAGTGTATCTCATATAGTTCTGTAGCCTGTACGACCACTCACAGGTCTTATATCTGCCACCTCGCTAACTCCAACAAACCCACAGCATGGGAGTCAAACTCTCTAACCACTGACCTGAAAAGCTCTCAAAAACTCAGCTGTTAGAAGCATTCTTAACGCTAGGGGTGTGAGGATTTACTGTGTACTGTACAGCCACAAGCTAGACTAGGCTAGTTGGCATCCGTTAGACTCACTCAGTGATCCCACAGTCACAGACATCCTTTCACATGTGGTAATTATTTTTTTCAACACTGTAAATGGAAAACAAGTGCGGCCATATTGTTACTGTTATAATGCAATAATTATTATGATGATTTATTTATTTATTTGAGGCAGACAAATGGATCATCATTGCAACAGACTCTGAGACAGAGGTCAAACCAAGAACACATTCTGCATGGAAATGAAACAAATGATTCACAGGGCCCTTGTGAAGGACATTCAGTTTTCAAAGAGAGAGAGAGAGAAACAATTAGCCAGAAAATGGATGCCTAACCTAATGACTATGGGATTCATCTCAATGTATATTAATTTTTAAATTTTTATTGTGCCATTCATCAAGTGAACAAACTTCAAAAACAACAATTTATGTATTTTAAGCAAATTAGCTTTCATTTTTTTTTTTTTTTTTTAACTCACTCCTCACTCTTGACTGTGCCACCTCTTGGCCTTGTGTTTGTGGAGCAGTTCCATTTTACAAGTCCTTTCCGATTCATTTTGAACCCTCATCCCGTCAAATACTTCTGACATGGTTTACAAACACCCACAGAGCTGATGTCATGAATTAATGCTAATACAACGATAACCTGTGAGGTTTGGCAGGAGAGTACAGAGATGACTGAAGTCTGGCTGAGAATGTTAGATTACACAATGTCTCAACATTCCTGCCTAGTTCTGCAACGAAGGGCTGGGTTGCGTGGGCTTGTCTCACCACAAGCTACCAAATTGAAAAACAGAAGAAAAAAAAGAAGAAAAGAAAAAGAAAAAAGGATTGTGAAATTTTCACAACTGACCATAATTGTTCCAGTTACAGAAGTTGCACAGTATGAGCAATCCTGACAAAAGGTCTTTGAATGTTTTCTCAGAAGAATGTATGTGTAATTCAGTGATTCATTAAAAACAGATTTTTTGAAAAACACATTTTTAATCAAGAAAATAAAAGTCATGAGGAGAGGAGTTGACATTTCTGAAGTTTGGCTCAGGAGTTCACTTGCTTTTGTTGTCAGCCATTGTTGCCTAGTGTGTGTGTGTGTGTGTGTGTGTGTGTGTGTGTGTGTGTGTGTGTGTGTGTGTCGCAGATTACAAATCAAAAAATATGCCATTTCACTGTGATGTGAAAATGTTCTGCCTTTTTTTTTTGGAAAGAAAATAGTAATCAAAGAGGGGATATGACATGCATTTCTGAAGCCATTTTTGCCCAATTTTCTTCATACCCCAGTCAACAAAGTCAACTAAATACTCTGACATCAAAGTGCAAACAAAAATATCATCACTGGGTATGACTAAAAGGCAGCATCCTCAAAATGACAGTACAAACCTGACTGGCATTAGTACCTTTTACATGTTTAAACAATAGGCTTACAATATACTCTTGCCTCATCGCGTTAGTTGTCAATCTAATTCACAATGAAGAGAAGATGTTCTTGTACTGTTATTGGCTAATCATCTTTTTAATCCATCTCTTCTTTCTTTGAAAAAAAATAAAATAATGAAAAAAGGCTTGAAACACTGAATTATCCCTTATTAACATGTAATGTTTTATATAAATAAAGCTTGCCTTGCCCTAGGCCCTACAGTTCTTCGGTTGCAAATTTCCTTTCCTGGAATCATGAATGCAGTGGTGCCAGTAAGGAGCAGGATTTTTTTTTTATTATTATTTATTTTTTTGAAAGCAATCAAGCATTTACCACATTCCCCAATTTACAATTCATAGAACATGATGATAGGTAGATATGACCTACACATCTATAAAAGGTCAAAGGTCAGAATCCTTGATCCTTGTCCTTAAATACTGCTGAACTGGTATGATCAAAGTTTGGATGTAGGCTACCTTATATTTTGCAGAGAGAAATTTGTGTTCACATGGATACAAAAAAAACAAGAAAATCAGGTACAATGTATGCTCAACCTAGAACCATTAAAGGAGATATCCAGTGGGACTCAATCTGCTGTATATGCCTTTATGCCACCCATTGCTGTGGAAAGAGAACCCCAAATTTGATAGCATGTACAATAGATTGAAAAACTAAGCATCAGCTAGTGTTAACTAAATTGGCCATTGTGAAACTGAAACTAAAAGTAAATTCCTGTGACCTATTGAGTTAGCTACCAGTTCACTGTACGCTCTATATGTTTGATCAAAAATTTGTGTTCCTTTTTCCTGCCGACAGTGATCGTTGACCAGGATCTACCTGGGCATACTGTAGATTGATTCGCACTGAATATCTCCTTTGTTTCTTAATCGTCTACGCTAGAGCCAAAAGATTCTAACTTCTGCTACTTGCATAACCGGGCCTTGTAATCTCTCAGTGACAGACCAAAACTCCCACATGTAAATGTTAATTCTGGTTAAGTCCATCTATATGACTGTGTGTGTGTGTGTGTGTGTGTGTGTGTGTGTGTGTGTGTGATAATATCACACAGATAAAATCTGTTATTTGGCAGCAGTTGCGTAACTAGCCAAGTCCAAGATTAGTAGTAGGGCCCCCTGTACAACGCATGATGGTGAAGGCAACTATGATTAAAAAAATAGAATAAATACAAATAAACCAAAAAAACTGGTGACAATGTACCATAAAAAAAATTCACTGTAATTAGTTTTCCAGGTTTTTTCTTACAGTATGGCATGTCCAGAGTCAAAACTGACCCATTGAACTTTTTTGTTGGTTTTAAGTTGTTTTTTTTTTTTTTTTTAAAATGAACGCTCTGCAGCCACCAGTGTGTTGTTTACTGTTTTACATGTAATACGGATGTTCACTACCATAGCACACAATCCCCAGTCGCAAAGTACTCGTAAAACAGAATATACCAAAATACATCGTTGTTTGCTTCGCTGATTGTTTAATGATCACTGTAATACAGTATGTTATGCTATCAATATGAATTCAATCAAATATAATAAGTCATAATAGTCATAATAATTATATAATAATAATAATAATAATAATAATTAAAGCCTGTAGGCTATATTTGGTTGAATATGCCTCAAGGTCCCATCATTCTTCAGAAGAGTGAGACTCTCATTAAAGGTCCAGCGTGAATCAACGCCTAGCCATGCTGTTTTATACTGCTAAGCGCTACTGAAAGCCACCTCAATGATAATATTTTGTGCATCGTAGATCGAGTTTGCAAAACGGCAGCTAACACTAAGTGAATGAGGCATGTCAAAAGCGAAGCCTAATCGATTTGCTTTCGTTTTGAAATGCCCCATTCTGTTAACGTTAGCTGCCGTTTCACTATCTCAGTCTGTTTTGCGTGAAATCCAGTGATTGAGGTGGCTAACAATAGCGCTTGGCACTACAAGACAGCGGGCTACGTGTTGATTCACGCCGGCTTTCTCCTTTAAGTCTAGAGTCAGGTTATTGATATCCAAAAAGGGAAGATGGGGGTGGTGATATAAAGCAGGAAACACTAAATAATCGGAGATGTTTATTTAATGACAAATAAGGCCTTGTGGGTGAGGTTTGTTAGTTACTCAGGCCCTGGATTGCTGCTGGCCTCCCTTCTTACCAATACTTACACCACTGGCACTCAGTCAAATTACACCTGAGGTGTACTTGGGGCCCCAAGTGCTTGTTTTTGGCTCAATCTTACCCAAAATATGCTTCCTGTTTACAATCAGAGACATTTCGAGCACACAGACAACAAGGGTGGACAACGAGAATATCGTGAGGAGTACGTGACTGAATTTTCACAAACATTTTGCTGAGGAGAATCACTGACCCCACCTTTAAATGTGAGAATAATCACTCGCATCTCCCTTGAATCCCACAACTGTCAAAACCAATGGTGCCTCTCGTCAGCAGAGAAGATCTGATGACAGGATATGAATCACTGATCTTGAGTTAGTCTTTGTGGGCCAGGTGTTTGTCCCGCCATTATGTCCTCATCACGTCAGGCTCTCTCTGCCTCTCAATTAATGGCTGAAAAGTGGCCCGCTGCTTTGTTCAAAGGCAGGCTCTGTTTCCTGTCAAACTACTATTATGCATGCACCACTCTCTTGTGTTGTTGGAACATGAGCACAAACACTCACTCACTCTCTCTCTCCTACTTCTCTCTCTCTCTCTCGCCTATTTCTCTCTCTCTCTTCCCCTCTTTCTCTCTCACTGTTTTTGTTTCCCTTCCTCTCTTTCTGTTTCGCTCTCTTCTCTGTCTCCATCTCTCTCTTTCTCTTCCCTTCCCACTCCATCTCCCTATTCTTATACTTTTTCTCTCTTTCTATCTCTAACTCCCTCTTGCTCTCTCTATCTTTCCCTCTCTCTCTCTTTCTCTTCCCTGTCTTGTCTTCCTCTTCTATTCTTCCCCTCTCCCACACACTCATGCATGCTGACAGAGAGAACTGTCACCACAGTTGATGTTGTCTATTACATGTCATAGGAACTGAAGTGTTTGCATGCCCCCCCCCCCCACACACACACACACACACACACCCTCCAGTGATCACCGCACACCACCTCTTTTCTATTATTTCTCTCTTTTCAAATTCTCTCTACCTCTTCCTGCTGCAGAAACTCAAATACCTGGGAATGCAATGCCAAGAATTCCTCCTGTCACGGGCAGCCGGGAAAGAGAAACCTGACGGCGTCCCCCTTTTCCTCTCGACACCCGTCGGCCCCTCGGAGTTGCTGTCACGTCGCCCCTGTCGGAACCGTCGGCCCGAGAGTGGCGAGGGAGAGGCACCCGTCGCATCATCATCGGCGAGTCCGGCCCTTCCCAGACGTGAGCCGCCAAGCGGATGGGCTCCACACACTGGTTTGGCCCATCTCAATCTTGGTCGGCCACAATGACGGGGCCGACAGGACGCGCTCATCCGTCTCCATTACGGCGGACGGCGCTTACCCGGCCATTGGCCGCTCTGTCGTGTTCTCCTCGGGGCTCCAAAGGAGACGCTGTCTCGTACATCATCCGCGCACAAAGCGGCCCGCAGGCCCTCCCGGTGGGGAGGGGGCCCCTCTTCCTGGCCCGGGGCCTCCTGCCGAGGCTGTCTACCTTGATAGGCACGGCTCCTTACAAACAAGGGGCTGGGCCATTTGCATAGCAATGGGGACCTCTTCAAGGCTGACAAGAGAGCCCTGGTGCTGAGCTTGCAGCCACCAATACATACCCCCCACCCCACACACACACATACATACAGTACCTACTCTCACAAACCCATACTCTCTCTCTCTCTCTCTCTCTCTCTCTCTCTCTCTCTCTCTCTCTCTCTCTCTCTCACTCACACACTCTCTCACACACACACACATACACTCTCACAAATACTCTTTCTCACACACACATACCTGTACTCGCACACAAACACACACACAATACACTTCAATACACACACACACACACACACACACACTCCCACACATAATCTGCTTCAGCTCTCTCTTGTCTTTCTCCCACACACCCTCAGTTGTCAAACACACCCACCCACCCACACACACACACACACACACACACACACACACACACACACACACAGCCTGCTGCAGCACGTTCACTTCCTAAGGGGTACTAACAGGGGGAGGTCTACTGTGCTGACTCAACAATCCCCACACAAATTTCATGCCTAAACTCCCCAACAAATTCCAAACATTGATTGATTAGTTGAAATTGATTAAGATTGATCTATGAGGGCAACAAATGATTTGTTCATCTTGGTATTTCATTTCTCTCATTTCTGTTATTTTGATGTCAACTAAAGAACTCACGGTGATATTACTGATGTGTGTAACTTGTATGTGCTGTATGTAATTTGTATTAGAAATATGGATGAATAGTAGACTAATGCTTATTGTAGCACTTTGAATTATTGATGTTGATACTGATACACAGTAGGCCTACATAAAGATTTACAATTATGAATTATGTTGTAAATGTTGCTGCAACAACATTTTCTTTAAAAAAAAATCTTTTCTTTCAAAAGATTTCTTAATATTATGAATTGTGTTTTCATTTAATCACACTGTTTACCCAGTATTTGTAAAGCACATTAAAATGAGTGTTGTAAGAAATGTGCTATATAAATAACCTTGTCTTGCCTTGCCTTGTCTGACAAGCAACAAGTAGAAGAGGGAGTTCTGTGTATGTATGGGGAAGAAATCATCCGAACGTTGTTTTGCAATGTTTGCTTGCAAAGCTAGTATGCTCCGGGGAAAAGTCCCTTCATAGCCTCCGCAAACCACCTGTTTCAGTGATCACTTCAGCCCACTGAGTGCTTCCAGCGCAACCAGTGCAGCCAACGCTGACTCACGCGATATCCTGGAGACGCCTAGCCAAGCTAGCAAAATATGCTAATGAATCTATTTTTAAAAACTCTGTCTTATAAACAACACAAATACTCAACAAGTAAACACCTTTCTTCAGCCTTTTTTCGCTCTAAATTTGCCTTTATTTTTCCTCAGTAATTTGATAAGGTTTATTTAAAAAAAAATAATAGTGGGTGGTTTAAAAAAAAAACAAAAAACAAAAAAAACGTTCTGCCCTTTGCCAATCCTCAACTCCCCCACCCCAAGGTTCAGTGATCACAGTACATCTGATGTAGTTCAGCCCAGTAGAAGTATGGTTGAATAACATGGGTTTCCTTTGTCAAAAGCGTGCCTGATTTGTGTGCAAGTGAGTGTTATATACCCACTGTTTCACAGAGCCCTGCTGTTGAGGTTTTCTCGGTCCGTGAGTCATGCATGTTGCCGATGCGAGGAGCCGAGAAGAAGAGAAGCAAGTCTCCTGGTTTCTGCACATGATAGAAATCACATGAGCCAAAAAAGATGACATTTAGTCACTTACACGTGGGTGTGTGTATGGGTACATACATAGGGGTTTGTGTATGTGTGTGCGTGCGTGTGTTGAGGTATCAATATGTTCTTTTTATTTTCATATTACATCACATTAAAAACAAACTTACTATGGATGTGTGTGTGTGTGTGTGTATGTGTGTGTGAATTTAAAAAAAAAGGATCCTACCCGTTTTGACATAATAGTAAACGTGATCTGATTTTCTCATAAATGAGCAACTGATGAGGTATGTTTCTGCGTTTATAAAAGATATCTGAAAAAAAGTTTAAATTGGACATAAATTTAATAAAAATATGGATGTTTACTCATACATATCCATCACTCAGGACAGAAGAGTGGACTATCCATGATTTTACTCTTCGACACGCCCACTGTCGCGTAGATGGCCCTGTATGATAACAACCTTTGCAGGGCCAGCTATGTAATTAGTGCTATTGAGATCCATGCTTTCATGTTGAATAGCCCTGTTGTACAGACAAGCAGATTATCTTGATATCAATTAGCTAGGGAGCTTGAATACGAATACTTGCCTAAACACAGAGAACTCAATGTAACCCTACAACAGAACAAACAAGTTTCTGTCATTATGATTATAATTTTTTGTCATTATTATCTTCATATTTTCTCTCTCTTTCTCCACTGTCCTCCATCCATGTACATGTAAGTTTCATGCAAGTGACGTGTTCGAGTGGACACAAGTGAATGACTCAGGCCAATGACGTCATTTTGCCATAATTTATGCAAGCTTGTCGGCGCTGGGCCCATTAGGGATAACAAAGACAGAGGGACTCAGGGTTTTTTTACTCAATGGTGCACGAGAGAGAGAGAGAGAGAGAGAGAGACAGAGAGATAGGGAGAGACAGAGAGATGGGGAGAGAGAGAGAGAGAGAGATGAGGCCTAATTTTGCTGCTACCGTCATCTTCAGGCCACTTGTCCCCTCGCGTGCACTTGTGCTGTTGTTGGTACAGTGTGTCAGACATTTGTAGGACTATGATATATTATTTCATCAAGCGTACTTTAGAGGATGCCATTCATTCACATGAACCTGTGAACACACTGCTACCATTACAGCGAGCCGTGCATGCCCTTCACTAAACAACAGTGGGTTTAGGCTCTTTTTTTTGGCTTAACTTCTGTTTTCCCAGCTGTCTTTTGAAACTGAATCAATTTGGAATCAATCAATTAATCAATCAGGTGCATAACAAACAGCATGAGATTTTAAATCAAATTGAAGCATTATAACTCTCTTGGGGAATTGCAGCAAACCCCTGTCATGGACATTACATGTAATAAGGTTGTGATGCTGTGGTTTATTGTGGTTGTGAACACAATTGGAAGAATCACGTACATTACATGCATTCTTTCTATCAGTAGAGTACTCACACTCACTCACTCTATAACTCACTTGGGAATTGAACCAAACCCCTCTGTCGTGGACATTAATAATGTGGTTGTGATGTTGTGGTTTAAAGCCCCCACATGCAACATTTAGGTAAAATTTTGACGTTTCCTATTCATTACACCTTTATGTAAATTGCCTAGAACTCACTAGACTTGATAAATGACATGTTCCGGAGTAAAACGAGCCCCTTCACGAGATTGTCCGACCCTCCTAGAGGCAGATACCGCCTATGCAAGATCAGGGAGCGCGTCCCGCTATCGTAAGTTTTGGTTAGCAAGCAAGCTAGGTCACGTGACTTAGCCGGAGCTTACTGTTTGAATTATAAAGCGATTTGTGACTTCTCAGCGCATTCAACTGTCGATACATTTTGTTAGCAGCGTTCACCATTGACTAGGCAATTCTAAATGGAGGATTATTGGCAGAAACGCTTAATAACTGCTTTGTTTGGTTCTTAGCTTACTGGATGACGCCACCGGATCCTGCATAGGTTCTCTTTAATGTGCTTGTGAATCAAATGAAAGAACCTCACATCCAGTTTAACCTTAGTTTAACAGTAGCCCCTATTGCAGGTGCCTTTGTGAGTTATGAATCATATAAAGTTCCCATGCAGGAGAAGCGGTTGCGATCAGTTCAAAGCCAGTCAGAGCCGCAGTGTGGATTTCTGATTTAGTTGCTCTGTGTCTGGGAAAGCTGACTGGAGTGAGAAAGTCACTGATCCAGAAGCTTTAAGCTTTGATGTACTCAAATGGAAAACATGAACACATCAGTTTATCTTTATTTTTACCTCTTATATCAGAATGTGCTCTCTCTCTCTCTCTCTCTCTCTCTCTCTCTCTCTCTCTCCTTTTCTCACAACACACACACTCACAGATACATTGAAATACAAATACATCATACACTATCTGCACTATTTACACACACACACACACACACACACACACACACACACACATAAACTGCACACACACAGTGCACATACACTATCTGCACAGCTCTCTCTCTCACACATACACACACAGAGAGACAAATACTTCACAACACAAATACATCATACTCTACATACACTATCTGCACTGCTCTCTCTCTCACTCTCTCACACACACACACACATACACACACACACACACACACACACACATACACACACACACACACACACACACACAAACACACACAGAATATACACACAGTCGAACAAAATGAATGGACTCCATTGAGCCTGGGTTAGCAACTCATTCACAATGCCTCTCCTCTCCCCTGCTCGGCCGTCACCCACGTAATGAACTAAGTGGTAAGAAAAATACTCCCTCCAACCTCACCCAGGGCAAAGCCCGTCCTGTGCCATCCTTCCTCATCTACGCTTAGGCAGCAAACACACACACAAGGTTCCGGTTCAGTGGCCAAGCATGAAAGGCAATGCCCCCACACTCCCCTGTTGATGGATAGGATATCACTAGCATTGTCAGAACCTGTTGCTAAAGATTGCTTAAGGCTAAGAAGGCCTCAGACACTTACACAGTAGCACAGTCTGCAGTCTGACTCACACAAGATTCATGTTCCTGATGGAGTGAATGTAGAGGTTTTTTTTTTTTTTCTTTTTTCGTTCGATCTTTGGGGATGACAAAAACCACTGAACCATATCCTGTCCTCCTGGCCAGGGCAATTGAAATAAAGTGGATCTTTTGTGACTGTGTGTGTGTGTGTGTGTGTGTGTGTGTGTGTGTGTGTGTGTGTGTGTGTGTGTGTGTGTGGAGCAGCAATTGAGGAGAGCGATGAGAGTAAAAGTGAGCAGCTTGGGTTCTTTGTTACTCTGGGGTTCATGTCTGTTCCCCTAGGCCAATTCAATGTCCCCATCATCCCCCTAATGCCACAGCCCCCCACCCCCAACATACACACACACACACACACACACACACACACACACACACACACACACACACACACACCTCCCCCTCTGAATGAATCCCCACCCCGGATCTGGTAAAGACATCATCCTTGACGACCTTTGACCCTCAGACACAAGTGGAAGAAGTGACTGACCCAGATTTCAGTCAGTAAAATATGGGACTGGAAGGGCCAATGTAAACAACGTCGGCCATTTGTCCCTCCAAACTGTCCCCAGCAGCCGGTCTCAGAGGCAACATGTGAATCATGGTGCGCCAATATGTGTGACTCAGTCACTGCTCTCAAACACATTGGCAGAAATCAGGAAAAAAAAACGCACAGCACTGAAGATGAAGGGGGGGTTTAGAGAGCTGAAATGTCTTAGAATCTGAATTCTAATCTGATCTAATCTCATTTAATCTAGAAATGCAGAGTCTAGAATCTAGAAAACCAGTTGTTTGGAGGTTGATGTTTTGAGTTTTGCCCCCTCCCCTTTTCAAAAAATGTAAGAGAAAAACTGAAGAAAACAAGTAAGAAATGTATTGTGATGCCCCCCTGATATTCAGTGCCCTAGGCGACCGCCTCGTGTGTCTATGCCAAAACTGGCCCTGCTGACAAGGGCAAGGAAGGTTTGAGTTTTATTTTCCTGTGCCCTGTTTAGTTAACATTAGCTGCTGGTTAACAAATTCAGTCTGTGTCATCTCTTCTTGTTACCTTGCCAAAGAGGTCATGCTTTTGTTAGCGTTAGGTTCGTCTGTCTGCCTGTCTGTCGCTTGATTTGGTCTTTGGTTATTTGTTTGTTGTTTTTTGTGTGTATACAAAATAACTCGTGAAGTACCAGAAATATTTGGATGAAATGTTTGGGCAACTTGCTGGAAGAAGGAACATGACTAAATATTAGTGGTGATCGATGATCTTACCGGAACAACATCTGGGATTTATATTGCGTCAGTGACCATATTTTCTTGGTGGAGGTCTGCACTGTCCAAGTACTTGGTTTATATTTGTACAAACATCACTTGGCATCCTCGAACCTACAGATGACCAACAAGGTGTTTTAAAGTGTGTCTAAAACTACTATTCACCAAAACTATTTTCCATTTTTGTTCCGAAAACTTTGTGGCATTAAACCAGAGCTTGAGCCAAGCCATGATTTATGATTAATGTTTGAATTAGAAAGGAGCATGTCAGGGGAGCACACAATGTCTTCCCCGCACGCAGCAGAAAATCTACATCCGTTCATGTCATGACGCACGGAGCTCTTAACGTATGAAACAAATGCTTGTCTACTTCACACACACACAAAAAAAGTCAGCACAAAGAAAGCTCTGGAGTCACATGCACCTTGTCTGTGCGAAAAAGAACAAATGTTTGCATTGCCCTTCGCCTCTGATTTATGCAAAGAATGATTTTCTCCCTTTTTCCATTCCTGCTAGAGGTTATAACTTATGAATTTTCATCATTGCCGGGGCATTGCACACATACTTTGACAACAGTGACAGCTTCACATTTCACCAGCCAGGCTACAATAAAAGAACCCTGAAGGCCCTTTATGGACTCTGCCAAGGCATGCAAATAGTGGCGATCTTGGAACAGAGGAGGGCACAGATTTTGCAGGACTGACAATGGAGACGTTGACTGCGGGCAATTAGAGAATGGTATTGTCCTGCCGGGGCAGATTGCTGAGGAGCCAAAGGAATCGTTCCGTTCCGACCGGAATTCTTGGCGAGCCTTCTGAAGAGAAGCATCAATGCCAGCAGCTTGACTTCTATGCAATGTTAGTCATGCACATTTTAAACGCTGAGGAATAATGTTGCCTTTATCTCTGCGAACATTAGCGAATGAGGGGAAAAAAATGGTTGCTTGAGCAATCTTGTTTGGAGAAGCTTGCTTGTTATCACAGACAAATGAATATATGCAGTTCTGATGAATCACTGATGGAAGTTTTGAACAATGTAAGAATTGTTATTTTATGCATTGAATATGGTGTGTGTGTGTGTGTTTGCGTGTGTGTGTGTGGCTGAATATGTGTATGAACTGTGTCTGCTTGTATGTTGTTCTTGTGTATGTGTTTTCTTTTGAGAAATTGGGAATTTCTCAAAACAAAATTAAGATAATGGAGGTGGAGCAATTATTTTTGAATGAATAAAGAGCATCCATTGAAAACAGAAAAAAAAAAATCTTACTTTACTTTTTATCTGTATTAGCTGCATGTGCTCTGTACATTGTATTCTGTTTTTTTTTTTCTCTGATCATAGTCCATTTAGTGGATACTATACTTCCCTCAAACACTTTTAAAAGATATGAATTGTCATTATGGTAAGTGTCATTACAATTCGTAAGTCTTGTCAGCGCACTTACTATTCCACTTCATGGCACCTACAAACAAGCGTCTATTAAGTAAATACTGTATAGATGTAAATGTAATGAGCTTGTGAGCAAAGGCCATGGACCTGCCCAATGGAGGTTCACTAGATGCCCCCTTGCCCCCTCACCCCCTCCCTATAAGAGTGCCTCCCACTCCCTCATCTCCATTCGGGTGTCCTGGAGGGGGGACTGGTTGAATTACCCCGGCGGAAGTATCTGGATGAGCATGAGCTCCCTGTCATTAATGCAGCAGGCTTCATTATTGCTCAAGAGGATACTCTTCTAGGTGCTTATCCTAAGAGGAGGGGTGTGTGTGTGTGTGTGTGTGTGTGTGTGTGTGTGTGTGTGTGTGTGTGTGTGTGTTTGTGTGTGTGTGTGCGCGCGTGCATGTGTGTGTGTGTGTGCATGTGCATACTACCCTGTGCATATCTCGCCACATCCAGGTCTGACCAAGTAGACCTGCCTACAGTTCCGACCTACTCAACCTCATGGCAAAAAGCTGGAGCAAAAGGCCATTGCCCTGCCTACTCAAACCCTCTTCACTCTCCCCTCCACTTTGCACCTTTTAGGCCTGTCACATAACCTCTCCTCTCCTCACATCAGAAGTGAGTCAGGATACTATCATATATTTACTTTTACGTTATACTGAATGCATAGCCTAATAATGTAATATATGGTATAATCTAATAAAACAGGTTTATATGGTTTGCTTTTTCAGATAACTTCTTAACAAATTCCTGTAACATATTTTTTTTTATCCTTAGAGCAGATCGAGGCTACATTAGGTTACATAAAAACACACATTTCTAATAATTGGGCTACTAGTATAATGCCTTTTTTCCCCTTTGCTCAAGCTGAATATGGGGTAGCATTGAAGCACTTTTGTGATCCATTTTAGTTGGGGTCTTGGTGCAACCAAGGTTTCTCAGACATGCTATTCCTGGTCTGTTTAGGCAAGTTTAAGTTGTTTAAAACAGTTTTATTATGTTTACTTAGCAACACATTCTTTTGGAGTGGGCTAGGCTGTGAACAGCTGTAGGCCTACTGTCTTCACTGGTAGCCTAATGGCATAACCTCTATCATTCACAGATCTGTTGCTTTAACTGAAGATACAAATTATGACAAGGTAATATTTTCATTTGTATAGGCTACATGCCAGACATAAATCACGCTTACGCTACATCTGACAGGTTATGCTATTTGAAAAGAGAAAAGGGCGATGCATTAAAAAAAAAATAATTAAAAAAAAGTTCTCGACAAGTTAAGGGTTAAGGCCAGGGTGTGGGGGAAGGGAAAGTTCAATGGCCTGACTGGCTTCCCCCCCATCGCGCCTCGGAAGTGAGTGGGCGTATGGGTAATGAAGTACAATCCTACGCAAGTCCTTTATATTTTATTTTTAGAGTTGACACAAATATTACTGCCGTAAATTTTAGCATTAAGATACGTTATAATATCTTAAGGGGTTTTATAAAATCCAACCCATATGTTTTCATTAATGTGTAAAAATCGCTACCTGCTAAAAAGAACTTCAAGTTCCAACATTCTACAGTTAATGTACGCAGGCGCCGTAACTGCGGACGTGTAAATCAGATAGCCATGAATGGGGTGGTGGGGATACGAGTGGATGTGGACCGTGTCTGGTGGCAAAAAATTGTTGATTGTAATACCATGGATTACTTAAAACTTTGACTGTATACATCTGTTTGTGTCGCCGGCTGTTTGGCGCCTTCGGATATTGAATAACATCGGTGGAAATCGGGCCCGCTTTCGCTACACATTCTCGCCGTGAGACTTTACGCCTGAAGAAAACAAGGAACGGCTACAACCAGCTGCAAAATGCCAAGGGACATCAAACCGACTTTAATCCAGAAAATCGCCACTCAAGCTTATGCTACGTTTAAAAACTTTGGGGCGTCCGCAATTGCGGACAACAAGGTCTTTCTGGATAATCAAGCCAAACTGACTAGCCTTGTAACTGAAATCAGGGCTGCAGACCTAAAGATAACACCGCCGAAAAGCAAAGGCGCTAAGCCAAGTCTCCATAACCCTCCTGTCACATACATGCATATCTGCGAAACAGATGCGTTTAGCATGGGGGTGTTTTTGCTAAAGACAGGCGCGTCTATCCCTCTGCATGATCACCCAGGTATGAACGGAGTGTTGAAAGTTCTCTATGGCAAGGTCAACATACGGTGTTTCGACAAGTTGGACCTGCCAGATCCCGAGAGCCTACCTCTCTTCGAGCCGCCGCTGCTGCCCTTCCAGAAAGACGCAATCAGGCGCTCTGTTTTGAAGTCCACAGGTGAATATACGGAGGACAGTGGTCCATGCGTGTTGACCCCAGTAACAGATAACCTTCATCAAATTGACGCGGTAGGAGGACCAGCCGCGTTCCTCGACATACTGGCACCTCCTTATGACCCCGACGACGGTAGAGACTGTCACTATTTCAAAGTTTTACAGACGGTTTCGAAATCGGTGGACAGGGACTCAGAGCAGAACGTGGAAGGGGAAACGTGGCTTCTAGAAGTTCCTCAGCCCACCGACTTCTGGTGCGGAGGCGAGCCTTATCCTGGCCCTGAAGTATCTGTCTGACGCGTGCCCACGCCAAGGACACCTGCGCGTGTGCCATGTTATGGTCCGATGCTAACTGGGAGAAGTTCAAAAGGAACTTAAATCAAAACAACTTTCAGTCATACCTATCAGCGCCAATAACAGCAAATATCTTGAACTGTCATTGTACGGGGGTTCAATACCCTTTGCGTCGTGATCATTTTTGTCTCAATAATCATTTCTCTTGCATGACAGGTCTCTTGATCAGAATCTGAATATCGAGTCTGTGATGTCAACTCGTGCTGAATGCAAATGTAAATATTGAATATAAACATGATTTAAAGGCACTTCTGGTCTGCACCCCACACAAATAACCTACCCTTAACTGTGCTTAATTTATTTGGGGAAAAGTGTGTATACAGCAGCTGTTATTGCGCAGTGTTTATACTCAATGGCTTTGATCACAATTAAAATATCCACGTCACATGTGGTGATCTATCTCTGTCTTTTGATGGGTGTCCACTTACATGAATTGTAAAGAAGGAGAAAAAAAGCCATGGTTGAAAATGCCACTGTCAACCACAGCCAAACTAGGCCTACAGTAGGCTATGCTGCAGAAGCACCACTATTGTAACCAGCATGATAGGCATGTTGCCACCAGTATTTGGGTTGGTAGCGTTTTATTATTGCACCTTTTCCCAACAGAAAGTACTTACTTCTGAACACTCAGTGAGTGTGTTTGCCAAGCTTATGTACTCACAGCATTCCGTTTTGGCAGACTGAGTTAGTTGGCTATGAGTTGTGTTATTGTGTTAAGTCAAGAGGTGTTGAAGTGGGCCTGGTCCAACTGACTTTGATGGCAGTGTGAGGTGATCTGTGATGCAGGTCAAAAATAGATGGGCTACTGCAATTGGGAGTAGTTTATGTTTGAATGTTTAAAAATAGATTGTGCCAGAAGACTGCAACTAAGTGCTCTTGCATTTGCAACTTAATATGCATGGGCCAATAGCTACAATTAGGCTACACTTTGATACGCTCATGCATCAATAACATTCCTGGAAAGTATAATGGTATGGTAACAAACCTTGAAAATGATGACACATATCAAGCAAATATAGGGATTTCCTCTTGTATGAATCCTTATGGAGTTCAGTTGAGAGATTTGTATGAGATACAACAGCCGTAGTCTCAAAGTGATCACATTCTTTCATTGATTGATTTGATCGGAATCTTTTGCAGGTAAAATGTAATGTTCTGTATCAAAGTTATCTCAACCATCACCATTTTTATTCATTTTTATTTGCTGTGTTTCAAATGCTAGAGGTTCTTATGAGCTCACTATTCAAAAGCCTAGAACATCATGTAGTATAGGCTATACCCAGGGGTTAAAGTGGGGGGAAACGCTGGGGTATGCAGTACCGGCACCTCAGCTAAATGAACAATACCATCCCATTCCTCTTCTATACATTTTTCTTTGTTTGTGCCTACACAAAATATGAGAGTTCCCCCTCATGCCAAATCCCACTTTAACCACTGGCTATACCCCTCAAAGAAATACGTGTGTAAAATATGCCTTAGGTCCATCAAACAGCTTGATCCAAGAAGGTACGGTGTATGGCAATACCTTGAAATCACTGTCTCCTTACACTGAGTTTGAGTCTGTCTAACAATTTCTCATGTGCTGACGGCACACATGAATTTGTATGGTTAGCTGTGCTTTCTCATACTTGTATTTTTGTGTTGAACAACATTTGAAAATGTCTGTGTAAAGTTATAAAGTTATATGGTAGCCTAATATAGCTGCAGCCTTTTCACCGTGTTCTGGCCTATGTGTCTTAGATTCAATCCAGTCCAAATATGCACCCAAAGTTCTACTTAGGGCGTAGGCCCAAATCTGAATGATGTTTCAGTGAGGTCATCAGCTTGGTTCATTGCCTCCTCTGCTGTTTAACCCGAAACGGCTTCCTGCGTGTTGACCAAACGACACGTACAGTACTGTCAGAGTAGCCGAAAAGTTTCACATTTGCATGGATTTTTGGGGGATAAAACAACACAATCACAATCTGTCTTGGCAAACAGAGTACCAGATGGTCAGGTCATGGGACAGTTCTCTGGAACCACTGTATTACGTCATCCCTGTTCTAGAGAATATACTGAAACAGACTATATCAACATGCTTTTTCAAACTTTCATGAAGACCCAAAAGATAAACCTACAGAATTATTTAACAGGAAAAGTTATTTGTCATTTGTTGGCATTCTGTTGCTGACTGTGCCATTATACTATATTGGCATACAGTAGCCTACAGATTAAACCAGTTCATTTATGTATGATACTGTATAGTTGATATTGTACCAGATGTTCTGCATTGATTTCCTAAATTCCTGGCTGCATATAGACTCCTAATTTGACCTGTAAAAGTAAAATAAAAATATTTACTTCACACAATATATCCCTTCCACATTGTTCCAGACTTGCAGGCTTCCTCCTTGTCATCATATCACACATAAAACTTTATTTGCAAGTCACATTTAGTGGGCTGAGCTGTATAAAATGTGTTTTTGGACCGTTTTCCACTTGTTGATTAGATTTAACATGCCGGGGCTGGCAGGCATCTGTTTGCTAGGCTACTGACCAACGTCAGATGCCTGGTTGGAGGCTCTGAGCGTCTGTCTGCTTCATGCACATATAAATGACACTGTGTGGGTGAATGTCCTTGTGAAACCATGAGTCACAATTAACCGATCCAAATACGGGAATTCCCCCCGCAGTCTCTATATTTTCCAAACCCTAGCTGCAATACCAACAAACACGAACAACAAGACAAGAATGCGCTCACTCGCTTGTGGTGTTTATTTGTTTTTATTTATTTATTCTTTTAGTTGACAAGAAATAGCAAGGTGGCATTTGACCTGCATTAGTTTTATCACTTCACAAATGAGTTGAAAGGTTCACAACAAACAAACATAACGTTGGCATGAGTTAAACTATTTACATTCCTTGTTTTTCCCCGGATAATATTGCAGTGCAGCGCTTCCCAAATGTAACGCAAAAACAATATGTATACAAAAATATATTTATATTTTAAGTTCCCATACCTATTAATTGACAAATATACAATTCAATTAAAAGTTCACGTGAGTCTGACGCTTTGTACAAATAAAACTGACCGAAAGGCACAATAAAAGGGAAACAACCAAGTTTTTAAATTGACTCCAGTTAGTAGTTCCTCACAATAGGCTACCTCGCCAGTTCTGAAATTCCACTAGGCCTACTCTTTCAAGTATTCAGTAGTTCGTGGCAGTCTTGTTTCAGTGCATAATTTCTCCCATTTATCTGGCACCTATGGCCCATCAGTGAGATTATTACCCACCTGACCCAAAGCCTATCATTATGCAGTTCTGTGTCAGGTGAGAAAACATTACATATGTTTAGCCTACATTTAAACAAAGTGCGTTTGTTTCGAGTCAGGCTAGAGCTGCCAAGATTTAGAAGGGCCAAGAGGTGGATGCGCATCAAGAGAGGGCGCAACTTCGCCGTCAGTCTCTTTTTATTTATGTTGACAGTTACTATGATTTAATTCATTCCATCAGTTCTGTCAGAACAAATATGATAGGACAACAAAGTTAAGGTCATTAAATAGTGTTAATTAAACGCAAAATTGCAGTCTATTGGCTCGAACTGGACGAGCACACACCGGCTGCTGCGTTGATTCCCAATGAGCGCTCAGAGTTTGTGGAATTGGAGGCGCTGGATGATTTTCTCTCTTTTTGTCTGAGGTGGATTTTGGTGTGCCTTTTACGCTCGTCGCTTCGGGCAAACTTCCGTCCACAAAAGTCACAAGCGAAGGGTTTCTCGCCTGTGTGTGTACGGATGTGAGTGGTCAGGTGGTCGCTGCGGCTGAAGTTACGCATGCATATCCTACACTGGAATGGCTTGTGTCCTGTGTGGATGCGAATGTGCCGGGTCAGCTCGTCAGAGCGAGAGAACCGCCGGTCGCATCCCTCAGCTGGGCAAGGGTAGGGCCGTTCGTGCACAGGCGTTTTGCTGGGGCGGTTTGGGTATTTCCTGGGGCGCAAGATGGGCCGCAGCGGTAAATTCTGTGGGCTGTATGTGGTCGGTAGTCGGGGTCCTTCAGACACAGGTCCTCCGAGTGTAAAATTCCTAATAGTGTTCAGGGGAGTCAGGGGTGGGGGAACCCTGAATGAATCCAGCGGGCACGAGAATGGTTTACGGTCAGGTAGAGCCTGCATGTCTCTCTGGCACGGGGGCTGGAAGAAGCCGTAGTCTGGGATGATTGGAAGGAAACCTGGGTCTGTGCTTGGCTTCGGCGATGAGTAGGATGGCGGTGGGTAGGATATGGGACACGTGGAAGTGGACAAGAAGGCGGACGGGTCTTGGTACACTTCCCCGCAGCCGGAATAGGGTGGGGGCGGGGAGTAGATGTGGTCCATGTCCCCTTGGCTTTGTGCCATGGTGCAGCTGAGGGTGCTGGAGAAGTGGTTTGGCGACACTGACGAGGCTGGAGAGGAGGATGCCGAGGACGGCTGGGTCATGCCCAGGATGCCCGCACTAACTATGTTGATGACGCCCTCCGGGTTCCAGTTGCTTGGGTACTGAGAGTCGATGGAGAACTTGCCCATATAGGTAAAAGTCTGATTGCGTGGACCGGTAGGCTGGGAGAAACTGGAGTAAGCCAAGTCGAGAGACCTCTTTTCCGTGTTCATTTCCCCATTGATCAAGCCATCTACAAAGAGAATAAAACAGAACAAAAACTATGAGTAAATAAACTATGCACTACAATAAACTATGCATTGTTTTGAACACTGAAAGAAAATGCGTCCAATCATGGACAACGCGTGCGCACTGTTTTCCTTTCATAAAAGCGACTTTACTACTTGTTTTCCTCCGACACCGATTCGTAAACAAACAGTGCAGACAGTGCATTGCCAACTTGCCAAGACAATCCAAAGCCTATCAAAAGTTGTTATAAAAGTATCATGACAAGACACCTGTCACTCTGTGTACACAATGACAGACATTCTCACTGAAATAAGGCATGTCAGAAAAGCTTACCTCCGATAGCCCCGTTAATTTGGTCATAATGTCCTCCCAAATCACCATTTGGAAAAATAGCAACTGAAGTTGGCAGATTTGTCGCGACCTCATCCACTGAGTATACACTCTCAGAAAGCGGGTGTACAAAACCTCCGAGGGTGACAGGGGTTTTGTCCAGGGTTTTAGCTGTCATCATTTAAAACCTTACCGGAACTTTGCGCAAGGTTTTAGTTATAAACGTTATGTGAAGATGATGTCTCTCTGCTCGTTTTGTGTGACCCCTATCCCTGACAAACCCGTTACATCTGGCACAATCTTATGGATGAGCTCTCGCTGTGTAATTACCTATGAAACCCTTAGTCGGTCGACCCCCTGAATGACAGATCTTTGTGGCTTTGGTAGTGGTAGTATGTATTTATTGGGAGCCCGTGAATATGCCGTTACGTCACTGACCATACATGGACTGGGTGGTCAGAAAAAGAAGCGCTTCTAACGCTCATTGGCTGATTGCTAATGACGACACGAGAATACTTGTCAATGGAGAACCCTGAAATGAGAGCCGCCGGAGGGCTGGGAAATACAAACGCGGACAGCCTATGGAAATTATTTACAAAAAGTGAAATAAAATATTTTCTAAAGAGATGTGCATAGGGAGACGTACATGCTCCTAAATGCAACCAACTAGACAAAATATGTTCTCAGTGACAGCAATTCTTTATGTTTCTAACTATCATGATCATCTTTGTATACAGACAACCAGGAATTCCGGTTAAACTATCATGCCATACATGGTTGTATCCGGTAATCCAAATCCACCCATTTATTCTTTATATGGGTTGTTCCGGAGCATCGGAAACTAACGAGTCTTGCCGAGCAGGCCTGTCTCATCTACCATCTGAAACCCACAATCAAATGAGAGACACAATCACGGAATTTTCATCTACACTGGCCTAGCGTCGGAAAGTGTACTAGTTCTATTTGAATATGCTTTTGGAAAGAGGTCTATAGGCGATGGTTTAGTTATGTGATATTTATAGGAAAGTGGAAACAGGCAATGTGGTCTTGTAAAAATAGCATATTGGTTTTGCATTGTGTCGACTTTCCGGGTCAAATGCAGAGTATTATTATTATTATTATTATTATTATTATTATTATTATTATTACCATGAAGTTGCCATCTAGTGGCATTGGTTTGAACTGTCTGAGCGCATGGAAACCTCTCGCGCACGCCAGTCTCCAGCCTCCCGCATCAATCCCCGCATCACATGTCGGAGACCTGTAAGACTTTGGGGTTCTTGAATAAAATACTGTAATGTGTCACAGCTGTTCTGAACCACCACAACCTTTTAAGACGCAGTTTAACCCAATTTGAACTTAGGCAATGCTGACCGGCTATGGCTTCGAGTCTTCACGCCAGCGCCAAAGTTTTCCATTCAGACTACTAAGAGGAGGACAAATAGCCTATAATGTAGGCTAGTGCGCAACTCTCAAACAAGCAATAAGTAAATTCCCCCGTGGGTTTCGAAACTTGAGTGTCAATAAAATATGTGGGCGAGGAAAGATGTGGAGGTGGAATATCATCTTCATGGTAATGTCACAAGTCGATCAATTAAGTTAAAAAAAAAAAAAAAAAAAAAAAGGCTTCTATACTGACCGATTTAACATCATGGTATAGGCTGTAACGCAGTTGAAAAACTTAGTTTTTGAAAATTCCTCAAGAATACCTCTTGTAGTGTTGAAAATCACTTTGCAATGTGAGGCTATATGTAATAATTAAAAAAAGACTTGAAGTTTTAACATTATTTAAGAACTTCTGGCAAGCACCAATCTCGTTTTCATGTGTCTACCACATCCCTGCTTTTTTTGAGTGGTGCGCGCTGCATACTCATTGCATGTTCAATTAGGTGCATCACATCACATGGTTTATTACCTACGCTGCCAAAATGTTAAATAGAGAATTATTCAAATCAAGATGCATAGCCAACTTTTGTACCGACAAACGCCCAAGGCTCTAAGTCTGATCTTATTCTAAATATGCAGTGATTTTGCGCAAATGAGCAATGTACAGCAAGCATGAAGAAGAACGCATATTTAAAATAAGGACAACGTGTCCTGATTATTTTGCAAGTTAATTAAAATATAAGTTCTCTCCGCAGTTGTCACGACACACCGTTATCAATTGTTTTTAAGCACAAACAAGTCTTACCAAACAATTTAACGCAAACCTAATATTTGATAGTCTTCTCATAAACTGTGCAATTCCAATGTCCAGGTCGGATCCTTAGGCAGTCACTGTAATAGACATATTGATGGAGCGAAGCCATGGACAGGAGTTCGACGCTATAGGCATTAAAGACCACCAAAGACAGGGGGCAGACACGAGCACTTTGCCCACACCGACCCCCTACAATCCAAGGATGACAGCCTCTGTAGGACAAGGGCTTGCGTGATGTTCCCTTTACATTTAACTACACACAGATAACGCGGGGAGAAAAAAAGATGTACAATTTGCTTATGGCGAAGAAAAATTATTGTATGTATAAATGTATTGTTTCGTGGCTTATTCTTTGTAACCCCATGTGACAGGCCTATAGCCTAAGCTATACCAGCTTTTTAAAGGTGTCATCCAATGTTTTTAATGCATTAATCTCCATTTCTTTTTTTACCACCAATAATCCCAATAAAATAGCCTAACCTAATTGTTTGTGTGTCTCCAGGAATGACGCACTAAGAAAACAATGTCTGAATGTTCTGTGTTTTTTCCATGTAGGCTAGGTTATGTTTCTAATCCCTGAGATAGGCCTATGATATCATGTGAAAAGCTCAACTCAAGGGATCAAAGGAGGCTCATCTTCAAATGTATGCGCGAGCATGCATACCGGTCCTCTTGTTTTTGTGCACGTGTCATTACTGTTGTGCGGCCAACGTTCGAAATGTGAAAGAGTGTAGGCTAGGTGGTTTTTCCTTTTTTTTTAAGGAACCTGGAGATGGTGATTTTATTCAGTGGCACATAAGTCTGCAAGTTGCATCATACATTTATGTATTCATCTATTTAGGCCTTGTAGACGAATAAACAAATTTGACTTAATGTGTTTTATTTGACAGATAGCCAAGACAACATTTCCTTAATTCTTTACTCTTAATTTTCTTCTTGGAGAAAAAAAAACAAAAAACAAAAAAAAACTGCGAAATAGGCCATGGAATTGAGGCTATTTGGCCTAGCCTACTTTTTATGATTGCAAACTTGGCAACTTGACTCGTCTACTTAATTTTTTTGCAAGATCAATGCGTGTCATTCTTTGCTGTTTGCTACTGTGCAGCCTGGGGCTGACCAGAAACACTTGTCGACCGTATTGGAAATGACTGTCATTCTAGCAAAAAAAAAAAAATCTGTATCATGCTGCCACCTATATTTTTGTAAACCACCCCCGAAAGCAGAAATTCTAATAGTGGGGGCGGTGTTGTCGTCACTTTCGCACCCAGGGCCTTTGGTGTTGTGTATGTGATCACAGCGCGTTGAATTTTGACTCTACATGGTCGAGATTGGTGACTCCATGGTGACTGATCATGCAAAAAAAAGCAGAACCTCTGCGATAGCACAGAGACATCATGCTGACAATATGCCTCACGCGGGCCCACTGCAAGAGCGAACGTGGCCTTAAATGGGCACTTGTTGTGGTTTCATATTTCCGGGTGCACTTCGAATTTGTATTATTTAATTTACACAGATTAATTAAACGCCAAGACTGTATAGGCTATTTGTCAACTTTGATATTTGGCGAGTTATACTAAGGCTTCAATGAATGAACTTTGTTCAGGCTTATATCACTGCGCGATGCCTCTCAACAAAACGATTAGATTTAAGGTCGAGCTTCCCCGGCCATCATAATGATACCTCGGTGCGTATCGACTGGAGAGGGGCGCCGCAAATCACCACCAGCGCTCAATAGTTTGCCCGGGAAGACGAGACACCACATTAACATTCGGTTGTGGAGACATTTGCGCGCGAGAAAGGCCGTGCGTCTGTCAGTGGCACAGGCATTTTTTATCCTTAATAGCGCGCTCGTGAATAAGCGCGCCAGGCAGCTATGTGACAGGCCAGTGACTGAGCAGCGCCAGCCATGCTGATTAGAAAGACGGGTGAGGCGACGTTAACCGGGGAAGCCCTCTGAACATTGTCCCCGTGCCTGATCCTACATAATGAGACTAAGTAATGAACCTTTCCCCCCTGCTCTTCTATTCAACGATGTGTTAATTGAGGCCCCTATATGTTTCACAAGCAGCCGACCGCCGCAGGTACAGCATGGCCAGAGGCAATTCGTAATGTTACGAGTGAAATCCCGTTTAACATGTTAATTGCGTCTGCTCAATGAGCTACAACAAGCTCCTGCATGGTTGATGTCTAGTTATTAAACCCAAACCAAAACCGAAGCTAGATGGATCTTCACCCCTATCTGTGCTGTGTGTGTGTGTGTGTGTGTGTGAATTGTTGTATGGAGCCATATCATCATATCAGAACCAAAGAAAGTTTATTATTGCTAAGATAAGGGTCATTAATCACAGATTTCTGTATAGTCCTGCATTCATGACCTGAGCCCATAAAACCAACACTGGTATAGCCTAATGGAGGGAAAAACTCTGAAGATATTCTCAGTGAATTCCTGAGATTGAGTGAGTGACCACAGCTGAGAGCATCCCGACAGGCACAATAGGGCCGTGCAGAATAGAACAGAAGACATCCAAACGGCTTCATGTGAATGCCTCACATTTTCAGGCATTCTCACATCCGCCTCCGCAAATGAAATAAGGAAACTTCTTCTCGAGGGCTGCTCATGCTCTTTTGTTTTGGACGCCCACGGGTGAAAAAATGTTTGCACGCAGCACAAGAGCTTGCCCCTGGCCCAGGGGGCTTTGGCGTGCCCTGCCCCTGGATGGGCTGGAAGCTGATTGGCCGTCGCGGCCTGGACATCCCGACAGGGGGGAGACGAAGGACCCTGTGTGCCACCTGCGCCCACGCACACTGTCCAGCCGCCACATTCAGGCGGTTTTGGTTCTGCATGTGCTCCGGGTCACTCGGGGTCAAATGGCCAGAGCAGCACACAAGGATATATCAAATGACCCCCTTCTTCCTCTCCTCCCCCCCATTCGCTGACCACTGTGTCTTTGTTTGTTTGTTGGTTGTTTTTTGTTTGTTTGTTTGGTAAATCCTGCCATTTTTCTTTATCGGTTTACAATCTGTTGTTTTCCTATAAGACTAGATATTATTGCCACACAAAGATCTCCCTGCTGTTGACGGCATTGTCTCACTTCAGGCGCAGCGGTGTTAGCGTTTCTATGGGGCCTTGTGAGCTATGCTGTGAAAGATCTTTGGTATTATCGCTTTTGTGTGTCGCTTTGCTTTCGCAAGCCGCTGCTGTGTCAAACCATATCAAACGTTGCGCTTTATGTGTGGAACACCAAAACATACAGTGGTGGTGCTGAGCCAACAACAAACACCAAGAATAAGGCCCGTCATAATGAGGTCACTTTTTTATCAGCTCAAAGCCAGAACAGCAGACAAAAGAGAGAGAGAGAGAGAGAGAGAGAGAGAGAGAGAGAGAGAGTAGAAAAGAAATGCTGCCATAGGCCTTAGCAAAGCACTCGGACAGCCATACCACTGAGGCACATAAAGCACCTGTCAAGAGACGCCCACAAAATTCAGATGAGGTTTGTCAAAAGAGAGAGGGTGGGGGAGGGAGGGAGGGAGGGATATGGTGGGGTGGGGAGGGGTGAGGGTTTTCGAATGGCCAAACAACATCCTGCTCCTCGGTTTGGCCGACATCTAAAAGCCCAACAGTGGGAGATTCCACACAAGAAATAGTTTTTTTTTTTCTCCTCACCATTGAGTAGGAGGCTGTTTTTCTTAGCAATTTGGTGTAGGTGTAACTTTTGTGTTGATGCACAGCATCAAATGTCTCTGTTAATGCCTGAATTGTGTAGGGGGGACAAGAAATGGCGAGAACGAGAGACAGAGCACCCAGCCAACTAGCGTGGTCTACACAGAGGGGAGAATTTTGGGGGTATTTTTACTACAGGGGGAAACTGGGTAAAAAAAAAATAATAAAAAAAAGAGTAGCAAACAAGATGTAAACAACAGCCAAGTTGTTTACAGAGTAAAGAGCTAGTAGTACAAATATAGTTTCTTTGCCACTTACATCACCAAAAGTGGTAAAGAAACTATATTTCCTTTAATTAACTTTTCTACGTTTAAATGTGTTGTTAGCAAAAAAGATGCTATACAATTACAGCTATCATACAACATAATCTTGTTGCCACAGACTAATCAACAACAACAAACATCAACCTCAATATAACAACCAGTTCATTAACACGATCTCTATGTAACACAATACAACTGATTAGATATCACACAGACAAACATATTACTCCTCTAACTAAAAGTAACAAGCAGACCCTCGTTTCTCAGCATCCCACACATCCCCAGTTGTAATTCACTCACGTTGTTTATTGCATTTCAGAATTGGGGTCACAGAAGTGACACCAGCTGCATGAAGCATTTTAAAAAAGCAAGTTACAGAAATAAACTAATCTCATCGGCGCAAAAGGAGCTGCTGATGATACAAACATACAATACAGCCGACCTGCCTGACCGACCACAGTGTAGCCCAGAGTAGCAAGTACTGTAGAGAGTCAAAGTCACAAAAGCTGATGAATTATAGTTAAAACTACCGTCTACTCTAATCCATGTAAAGAGTACTCTCTCTCTCTCTCTCTCTCTCTCTCTCTTTCCTCTCTCTCTCAGAAGTGTAATGACCTAAAAGTGGACCCCACTCTACCCTAACATCATGCAGTTACACAGAAAAAAAAAGAATAAAGAGATGAAAAGAGAGGGAGAGAGGGAAAGATTGAAAAAAAAGTAGAGGAAAGAAAGTCACATAGTGCTCAAACACCTGCACTGCGCACACACACTCATACTCACACACACACATAAGCGAATGTGCACACAAACTCTCACACACTCTCTCTCTCTCTCTCACACACACACACACACACACACACACACACACACAAGTCGAGTCTCATACTCACACTGTTATCCACGGCTGGCACAAAGTGCCTCTTTGCGGGCTCCCATCTCACGAGTGCGCTTCTGCGGGAACAGCGTGATCATTACGCCGCCCAGACCCCCGAGTCCGACCGCACACCCGAGCTCTCACCCCGGCTGGAGGAAGACACTCCTGGGATGGTTTTGTTGGATCGCAGGGCTCTCTATAGCTATAGCTGGGCTGGCTGGCTGGCTGGCTGGGTGGTTGTTTGGTGACTGGCTGGTACTAAAGCGCCTGAACTCCTCTCCTCTGTTCTCCCTCTCCAAAGTGATAATCTATATTCCCGCAACTTTCAGAAAAAAAGGGGTGGTGGTGTTGATTGAGGTGGTGGTGGTGGTGGGGGATTGTGGAGGTGGTAGTAGTTTTAGTGGTTGTGTGTTGGAGGACTGTGTGTGTGTGTGTGGGGGGGGGTGTCTGTGTGTGTGAGAGAGAGAGGGAGAGAGATTTTTTTTCTCTATTTTGTGGGGGTGTAACAAAAAAAAAAAAAAAAAAATAGGCGTCACAAAGACGACAACAATGGAGGTGGCTTCCCTACGCGCCATGCATCTTTGACTTTGAAATTGTCATGATAATGTGGGGGGTGGCTATTTTAACTGAGGTGGGGTGTGTGGTGTGTTGGGGTGGGGGGCAGTGGGTGTTAGTAGTTGCGAGTGCGGGCAATGGGCGGGTAGCGCCCGATCGGACTTTGATGGAGGACGGCGTAGGTGTTGGTGTCAGTCACACACCCTGCGCCACGCAGTCAGACGCCCAGTATGAAAGGACGGCCCATAAGTCATTCCCCAGGCCCGAGTCAGCACATGAAAATGAGCTGGGAGCAGAAAGCCATCTAGGCTATAGCAAAAAATTACAATTATTGTTTTACTTTACTATTTATAAATTGAAAAAAATTTAAGTAGTCTTATATTGTAATGAAAGAAAGATTGTCAAAAGTTATATGGCACCTTTAAAACAATACATTATTAATAGAATATAAATTATAGAGAAAATAAATGTGTATTTTTTATTATTTGATTACTTTAACATACTTCATAAACACTTTTTTAGCTTACAACCATGCAATAGATTACAAAGGATTATAACTCATTGATCACCAAAGATGATTATACAGTCTTGTACATATACATATACATTATTAATTTAATTTGTTTAGAATAATTTGACATTTCTTTTCCTTTTCTTTGATTTTCCACATTTTTTTTCCTGCCAGCACACATGCTGTGCACATCAACACCACCACCACCAAGCTGCTGCCAATGAAACACGGTGACACTTACACTGAGCCAGATCAAGGTGCCTATATGAAACAGTATATAATAAAATACTGAGAGCCGTCTAATCAGCACGCAATGACTCATAGCCCCAGGGGGGGCACCCCCACTCCTCACAGGCAGGGGGCAGGATAGGGATGGGGGGGGGGGGGCACCAGTGGGGCCGGGTTTGGCTTCTGTGGAGCACTGGGTCAGAACCACGGCTCGACGGGCCTGGATCATTAAGGAGCGTTGCTGCTTTGCTTCATCATTGACTTTTGGCCTCTCGATTATCATCGTTTAGCCATTAACGCTAATGGGATGTTAAACAACGAGGAGGCCTCGTATTCCCACATCTCTCATACTCTCTTGTCTGGTATAGTGGCATTTCGACTCATTTTCTGGGGGATTGTTCAAAGACAGCTGCACCTTCTGCATTTGGTCTCATTTCTTTTCCTAGTTTGGTTTACTAACAACTGAACAACAGATCTGCCGTGTGCCTCTTCAACACTGTTAGAGAGTCATTTTTCACAATGGCTTATGACGACGGCACTGGTATTTTTTCAAAGACATTTGTAACTATTAGCACATTGGTATGTTTGTTTAAACATAGTGCTGGTGAGCGTGTCTGTGTGTGTGTGTCTCTCTGTGTGTGTGTGTGTGTGTGTGTGTGTGTGTGTGTGTGTGTGTGTGTGTGTGTGTGTGTGTGTGTGTGTGTGTGTGTGTGTGTTTGCAGCATAATCCATCCCATGATTTAAGCCTCCACATGAAGCAAAGTTTGGGAAAATTAGCTCGGCGTGAGAGAGATTTATGCCGGAGAACATTAAGCAAATGGCTCCATTAAAGTTGTCGATCTTTACCTGTGAAGAGTTCAGAAATTATGGGGCCTCGGTGGCTAGCCGGGGCCCCAGACACCACACATCCGAGTGTCAGGCCATGCTAACAAATGACTGGGCTAAATCGTTCTTTAATTTAGCGCCGGCGTTGCACGGGAACACAAAGAGACAGAGAAAACGGCAGAGCTGGGCCTTTGACTCCGACTTGCCGGTGGCCTCAGTCAAAGTTTACCCATTAGGCTCCGAGAATCAATCATCTCTGATGTGGATGGTAATGAATCGGGTGCATCAGAGCCATTAAATCTCTATGAAGCGACGAGAGCAATGCAAATCTTTAAGACTGTCATCTAATGCCCTCACATTCATTGTTCACACTTGGTTGACTCGGAGATCACAGGAAATGGCCTCTGGTTGCTTAAACACTGAAAGTTCAAAAACTTATTTTATTTTCTGCTTCAGGTTTTACACAGAATGAGGAACTGCTAAATTTAACCAAGTACTGTTTTTATGGTATTTTAAACGGAGGAGGTTGCAATGCGCAGCTATTTTTGTTCAGTGTAAGAGGGTCACACTGATTTCTTAATGTAAATGACTAACCGTTTGTCCTTTGTTACTGTAAATGACTAATCCTTTTTCACATCCTGTGGACACAGTCTTTTCAATTCATTTATTTATTTTATATACATATTTTTTAATAATATTGTAGCGTTAGTCAGCTGCTGTTAGTTGTCTCTCTCAGCGTCATACCTGCACGTTATTCAAACAATTAAACAAGCAGGGGTTCTATGTTCAACAGTTCATGGCGTTTGTTTCTTGCCATATTTCGCAGGTAAAATGCAAAATTAGGCTATTTGAGAAAAGTAAATCTAGACTTTAGTAAGATATTTAAAAGCTACTCTCATGAAATTCACTCGTTGTTACATCGTCTTAAACGCAGCTTTACATTCACTTGCAATAAATATGATAAAACAATCATATGAAAAAAACAGATTTGCCTACTGACTTTGACTATAAAGGATAACGTATGTGTTTTTGATATAATGTCAATGTAACGGTAGTTGTTTCTTCACACTCTGTTGCTATTTCTTAGTCATTTGGATATTTCTACTCTAGAAGCGTTACACAGATTTTTAAAGATTTTTTGAGAGTCATATCTATAGGTCATGCAGTCAGCTGACTGCTTTATCTCTCTTCCTCTTTCCCCCCAAAGTAGCAGCCATGGACTGTAAATTAAAAATAAAATAAACATTCTTTGTGCCATGGCAACAGCCTTAGCTGGTCCGCCCAAGCTCTCTCACTCCTCTGATGCTTTCATACACGTGTCACTATATATGGCCTCTCTATAGTACCGAGACCAATGGGTTCTCCAAACTGTTCTCTATTTCCGTTCTGTAAAAGGTAGAGAGAATTCTGTGTTCTCTTTTGCCCTCCATGCAACCCTTTTGGCTGGAGGAAATAGATGATGATATTGGTCGGTCCAAAAAAAATGAAAAAAAAAAATGTAGGCCTATGTCACAAGATTTATTATTTTATTCAAGCAACTGCAGAGAGCATCAACAGCAAATCATAGCTGGTGCAGTAGCCTCATTGGACAAAACATAGGGGGTCTGAATGGTCCTGGTCTCCATTGTCTCAGGTGCTTTTAATGTATTGGTCTCAATTTCGCTTTAGTTAATATGAAAGATGACGTCCGCAACTTGTATTATAATGACAACGACCTGTGAAACAATTAAGTTGTGGATTACTATTTAAAAAAAAGCTTGCAGCTAAACAGGGAATAATGAATTGTGATCTTTTTTGACATTCCATAAATAAACTTAGGGAGAAACATTACCTATGGTTGGTCAACGTAGACGCTAACTTAGGGATGGGAATATCAGGGAATTATGGACAAGATGGGGACGAAGAATGGCACGACATTGAAAGTAGAGAATGCCTCGACCAAGTCCATTATTCCTCGGCATTGGAACATATTGAGGGTCAATATCAGCTTATCACCTGGTTGCAACTAGTGCACATAGACAATAATCATGACATAAAAGAAATATGCAGTTCAGTTTTAAAAGAAGCTAACCTGTTCGGGTGCTGTACTATATTATTTTCTTTAGTTACTGACCATGATGAGCTTGATAACAACTAATTACATACTTTTAAGTGAACTGTCAGAAAAAATCAGAAAACAGATTTTTGTTTCTCTCTGTGATATTATTTTTATAAATATAGTAATCTTCTTTGTTATCATTTTTGGTCTAAACGACTCTTTCCAGTCTCTTTGAAACAGCTCTAGCATAGATTAGTGAGAACCAGGGAATGGGTACCAAGGGAGAGGGGGCTCAAAGCCCAAGCGACTGGCCCTTGGTCCCCAGACCCCCCCACCCCACCACATGCAGGGCCCAGGGCCTCTTCTCCGGGGTACACCAGGGGCCATCCCCAAATAATGATTAATCACTGTGCGCATATGTGTGTGTGTGTGTGTGTACGCCTGCATGCTTTTATTAGAGAACGCATAGGCCTGTTGGTGTATTTGCATGTGTGTGTGTGTGTTTGTGTGTGTGTGTTTGTGAAAGAGAGGGCGGGGGGAGAGAGGTATAGAGTAAGTGCAGTGTGTATGTATTTGTGTGTGTATGTGAGTGTGAGTGTATGTGTGTGTGTGTGTGTGTGTGTGTGTGTGTGTGTGTGTGTGTGTGTGTGTGTGTGTGTGTGTGTGTATCCGTACATAAGCGCAAGGGCTTCATTCTCAGGCCCTAATGGCAGGCCAGATAGAGACATCGAGGCCCTCCGATTGGCCAGCTGGATCAGTGGATGCAGGCTGGGTGCTCTCTCTCTCTCTCTCTCTCTCTCTCTCTCTCTCTCTCTCTCTCTCTCTCTCTCTCTCTCTCTCTCTCTCTCTCTCTCTTACTCTCTGGCCTGTGTGGGTGGATGTCCAGGGAAGATGGATGACCTTAGTGTTAGCCTGACGGCTTGGAGTCCTGTCATTATCAAGAGACAGGGAAGAAAGAAAACAAGACAACAGAGAGGAGGGGAGATGTTGAGTGTTTGTGTGTGTGTGTGTGTGTGTGTGTGTGTGTGTGTGTGTGTATCAGGGAAGGGGGTAGGGGAAAATAATGTGTGTGTGTGTGTGTGTGTGTGTGTGTGTGTGTGTGTGTGTGTGTAGTGGATGTCCTGTGGTGTGAGACAGACAGAGAGAGAGAGAGAGAGAGAGAGAGAGAGAAGAGAGAGAGAGGGAACTGAGAGTGGAGTTTCTCACCTTATCAGTTACCACAAACAATACAATGGCTGAGGGCAACAAATGAGTGGAACTGTACCCGACTTGAGAAAGTTTAACATTGACTTAAATGTAGCCTCCAGACAAGAGATGAGGGTCTGCCTGGTCAAAGCATCAGGGGTTAGGGGTTTATGTGTGTGTGTGTGTGTGTGTGTGTAGAGGGAGGGTGTGGGGGGGTAGGGGTTGACAGTTACAAATGAAGCTGCAATTTATTATTTTCCAGGGAATTCCACGGGATCTAGATTATGATGAAGCAGAAACGTACGGGCGTCTCTTCCCATTTAGATGGAGATGAATCACAGCGCCGGAGCCGAGACTCGGAGCTGCCAATTACATCCGCTGCCTGTATCATTCTCCCTTCGATTTTCCGCATGGAGGGATCCAGTGCGAAGCCGGCAATAAAAACGCCGCGCTTCAACGCCATTAAGACAATTCTCCAATGAGCATCTCATTAGCGAGCTCGAATATTCCCCCCGTTTTTGAGTAATTTTATCAGCTGTTATTGCACCCGTCTATCCTGTTCTTTAATGACGCTAATAATGCCGAAAGTTTAGCACCAAACGAGCACATTTCACCCGTTTCACGGCTTGTGTTCATTTTAATTCGGAGTTGGGTTTCCTCATTGGCAAAGCCCCTGACGTCCCGTTTCTCTTAATCAAACTGAAAGGAGATAGTGTGAGATTCCATCGTTTCTTTGTCCCAGAATCTCACAAAGGCACTGTTCTTCAGTCAGGAAGAAAAAGATATATACATGTACATGTATATGCATTTCTGTGCAAATGATCATTTGAGTCACAACAGGATATATTCAAGGTTATATTACATACAGTTAATCATAATGAACAGGATGTGAAGGAGTTCAATCCACCCATAATGTTTTATTTTGGGGAAAAAAAATTTTCATGTAGATAAATCTCCATATTATCTATGTGTATGTTTGTGCATGTTTGAAATGGAGCAGGTTTTCAATCAATTGTCATTTCTTCAATAACTTCCATAATTATCTTCAGTCATCATTCTGTTTCATCCAGTGGTAAAACTACCAAGAATGCAGGAATATAGATATATCAGTGGCGATGCTGTAACAAAACTCACCCATGAACACTTCAAATATCACAATCTCAATCTGAAAGAGTTGCTGGGAGCTAACAGGGGATGATGGTCCTGATGATGATGTTGATGATGATGAGGATGGTGATGATGATGATGATGATGGTGAGGGTCTGCTCTGAATGTGCGTAAAAGATGAGAGGTGCCTAATCGCTAGTGAAAGTAGTGGCTGCAGAGAGAGAGAGAGAGAAAGGGGTGCTTTTCATGTCACGGTTCAAATCTCAGCGAGACATTATATGTGTTATTATGGGGTGTCTGTGAAGAGGGGGGTAGGGTGTCAAGAGGACAAGGAGCCTCTTCATCGTCACTAGGCTCCCCCAGTGAGCTAAGTGGCAAAAAGTACGTTGCATAACTTCCTGCACTTAAATGGCCGCTGGTTCGATTCAGCGTAAAATGCGAGAAGGGGTCCTTTTTACTAGGCACCTGGGAAAACCAGCATGTGTAACACGGCATGTAATTTATTCTTTGACATTTTGCAAACTTCACATTTCTTGGAGTGGAGTGAGGGGAGGGAGAGTGGGTGGTGGTGTTTTGTAGATTGTCTCCTTTTTTTGTTTCTTTATTGTCTCTTCTGAGACTGTTTCCTGTTCCTTGCACCTCTGCTGTCTCGTCAAGGAGCCCCCTGAATGTCGGGGAGACTGCTAAAAACACAAACAGGGCAATTTTGCCTGACGAGCACTGCCATCTTGATGTGTTGAGCCCAGAAACAAAGACAGGCAGATTGATGACTCTAGGACGTCAGCCCAGCCGTGGGCCCTACAAGTCTCCACATTCAAAACTCCACTCTCTCTCTCTCTCTCTGTCTCTCTCTCTCTCTCTCTTTCTGTCATTTTCTCTGTCTCTATCTCAGCCTCTCCTGATACGGGAACAAGTTACAAGTCTGTCTCAGAGCATGGATGCTCTTCTCTGACATAATGTTCATGTTATTCAGAAAATCAGAATTCAGGCCACTTCTGGCACAATGCATCATGCAACAACGTTAAAAAGATTTCAACTTTTAAGGCCACAAGCACTAGTTGACATGCCAATTGCCATATACTTTATGTTTTTAGGGCTTAACATTTGTCTCTTGTGAGTATGTTCCTGAAGTCAATTCAAATGCTTTTAAACTGTTACTATCGATGAACTGTCATACAGTACACTAGTCTTAATCTTTTCTAAATAAAGGTAGTTTTATGCTACTGGTTTAAACTAGGTTACATCACATTTAAACTAGGTTCACATTAGGCCTACCGACTGACACAAGGCCTCCTGTGAAGGCTGAAGTGTCCCTCATTGTGTGTGGCTGGCTGGGGATAAAAGTGTCATCTGAGGGCGTGAAGAAATGTAATGTAAAGTAATGTAAAGTAATGTAAATGTCTCCTGTCTGCCCTTGCCTGTGCTGTCTTGTCTTGTCTTGTCTTGTCTGGCCTGGCTCTGTCAGAGTCAGGATGTGCTGCCTGGGAGAGTACACTAGCCACTGGTTAATGTACAGCCAGCAACAGGAACTGACGTTGGGCTTCTACTGTATGAGGGACTGGGGAGTCCCTTAACTTAACTTCCCCTCCCCCCTTTTTCCTCCCTCCCCTTATCTCTCTCTCCCTCTCTCCCTCTCTCCCTCTCCACTCTTTCGTACCCAAGCCAGAGTTCCACCTCCCTATCCATCATGGCTGGCGGCCTGCTACACTTAGCTTGTTCTCAGCTTGTAATGTGCCACGTCCAATTATCTCCCCAGGTGCCCTGTCTTAAAGCCTTAGTTCCCCCCCCACGAAAGACACAGAGAGAAAGAGAGAGAGAGAGAGAGAGAGAGAGAGAGAGAGAGAGAGAGAGAGAGAGAGAGGCTGCAGTTCTGACCATGATAGAGCAGGCCTTGATTGGAGCGACAAGGCGTTCCTGTTACCCCCCCTTCCCCAAAACCCCCCACCTACCCAAATCTCCACTGGTCTGTTCTGCTCCTGGCAGGTCCGAGTCGGCTAATAATTGACCCGACTCAGCCCACGCCGCCAGTGAAAGTCCGAGGGCTGGCGAAGGGAAGCAGGAAGCGTCACACCGTGCCCTTCTCTTCTCGTCTCGCCCACTACCCCATACACACATTACAAACACACACACACAATCACAGACACACACCTACACATTCAAACACACCACATACTCACAAATACACACCCCACACTCATACACCCCATACACACACACATAAATAAAATAAAATTAAAAACACATAAATAAAAAAATATATACCCTACACATACACACACCTCTACACACACACACACCCACACACACACACACACACACACACACACACACACACACGCAGAGAGAGAGAGACCTATACACATCCTCTGGTGCCAGTCCCCTGAACACTACCGACCCCAGTGCCCAGCCAGCAGGAAGTGTTTATGCTGATCGGCGGAGCTGGAGTGTCCGTGTCAGTACTTTCCACAGGAAGGACCCTCACTGACTGACTGACAGAGTGTGTGTGTGTGAGTGAGTGAGTGAGTGAGTGAGTGAGTGAATGACTGGCAGGCACACACACACACACACACACACACACACACACACACACACACAGGCTGACACTCTGACTGTCAGGAGTGGGTAGGTGTGCGGTGCGGTGTGTTTGTGGTGTGGTGCGTCTCTGACTGACTAGCGAGGTAAATCCCTAAAAACCCACTGACATACTGTAGTCGGGGGAGATGTAATGATAACAAGATATGATCACTTATTTACATGTGACGGTTTTTTTCTGCCTATATTTAATTTGTCTTTTATTTAACAATGTGAAATCCCATTGACAAATTGAATCTTGTTTTGCAAGGGAGTCCTGAGACTACCAGTAAATGTTCATGTTTAGCCCTGTGTTTATGTTTATGTTTATGTTTACAGTACATATGTTCATTTTTGCAGATGCTTTTGTCCAAAACAATATACCGATAATGATAACTTTAAAACACCTCAAATTGCCCCACAAACATCAACTCCAACATGCTTTAGTTGGGAGTTGTTGGTTGATGTCTTTAGAATGTTTAGAGCTATTGCAATAATCAAGCTAATTCGTTTACCGGCCTCAGACCTTTTATCTGAGTAAACAAGTCAACTCTGAGTAAACAAGTAAACAACAATATCTGACAAAATAAAGTTGTTGAGGTGCGTTTGACTCTTCAGTGATAGGTGGCTATACTTCCGGTTGAACTTTAACGTAATAGGCAACAATGACTAAAATCAGTTAGCACGACATCACTGAATTTTCACTCGTCTTTGCTGTGTTCTTTTCTTTTTTTCTTCATCTTCTACTGTGTTGGTTGTTCTCTTCTTACTTTGACAGTGCCATGTTGCCTTGTTGTGATGGCATCCTTTATCTCATCACCATTGATCTTATTCGCTGGGCTATTCAAGGTTGCCATATACTGTACATGGAAGAGACATTTTATTTGTCTCTATTTTAAATCTCACTATCTGAGTGTCTTTATCAGACTATAAGTAGTCCAGTGGGTTTCAATTTCAGCCGGACAAAGCTATACACCATTTGCACTATTATTCGTTTTTCTCTTAGTGCGTATATAGCCTACTGCTTGAAAAGACTGAATGTAGAACAGTTAAATTCACACAATTTCATCCAACAATCACAGACTGACATTCCACACTGATGCAACTGTTGATGTTTGCTGGAGTTTTGTTGGTGTTTGTTGGGGCAGTGTGAAAGCAGCTTTAAGTTCCAACTGTATGAGTATCTCTATCCTGTTTTTAGCTGGATACCCATCCCACAAGTAGTGCTGCTGTTAACATGGGTGTCTGTTGTGGCTCTCGTAGGCTAACTCATGTCAAGTCAAGTAGACCTAACTCTCCAAGCTCCAACATTAAAATAGAATACCTCTTTGGAGAACTGAAGAACTGAAAAATGAATTGAAAAACCTCAGTTTCCTCTATATCGGATATATACCTCCGGTTGGCCTTTAGTGCATTAAAGTATATTAGTGTATTTAATTTAAAGTTAAAGTTAGATGATATCACTGCATTTTCACTCGTCTTTGCCATATTCTCTTCTTTTTATCTTTCTCTACTGTGGCTCTCATAACCCGAGTCAACTCAAGTAAACCTCTGTGTTCCAAAATAAAAATAGAATACCTCTTTGGAGAACAGAAGAACCGAAAAATGAATTGAAAAACCTCAGCTTCCTTTATATCAGATTATACAATTAGCACGTGTTGGCCTAAGGCATGCGGTGGCCAAACTACAATTACGGCCTGGGGTCCAGTCGAGGCCCTCTGCTCTCTTTCATGAGGTCTGCCATGAACTTTAAAATATATAAATAAATAAATGAATAAATTAA
>JAODXP020000032.1:17280868-17283368 GCA_027497455.2 Sardinella longiceps | reverse complement strand
CCTTCCTCTCTCTCTCTCTCTCTCTCTCTCTCTCTCTCTCTCTCTCTCTCTCTCTCCCCCCTCCTCAACTGGCCATCGTTATGTTTTCTCCACCCACTCATTTGCAAGTAAATGAAAGACTTTGGTGGCTTAATCTTTCCCCAGTGTTCCTCCCACTCCTCACAAAGCTCCATTAGCCGTACTTTGGGGCAGATACGGTTTCCTATCAATTTTGGCCCAGAGAAACGCGAGAGCTTGTGAGCGTCATTAGTGAGTCCCCTAATAAAATCAACACAAGGTGTTTGTTTGTGCTGCATGGTGCACGGGGGGATGGTGGTGGTGGTGGGGTTGATAGGGGTGTTGTCGTTGTACTAGGTGTTATTAAAAGTGAACTTGCTACACATACACTCTCTCTCTCTCTCTCTCTCTGTGTGTGTGTGTGTGTGTGTGTGTGTGTGTGTGTGTGTGTGTGCGTGTGTGTGTCTCATGCCGGGGATTGATTAATCTGGGTGCCGTTGACGAATCATTTGACAGCCAGCCCAAGTGATGGGGTGAGAGGTCAGGCCTTAATTGCCTGGCATGTGCCATAAGAATTGATTGGCCTACACATGTTTACATGCATATATGCCTAAAGATGGAGGAGTGTGTGTGTGTGTGTGTGTGTGTGTGTGTGTGTGTGTGTGTGTGTGTGTGTGTGTGTGTGTGTGTGTGTGTGTGTGTGTGTGCTTAAATGTATTAATTGCACTATAAAAACTGGAGATGTCTTTATGGACTGTCAAATAAAGCTGGTGGATTGGGTTTTCTGTAGTTGCAGTAACATATAGTTTGATGGCAGTCTGTACAGAATACTGTACACACACGCATACACATGCACACACACACGCGCGCGCGCGCATTCACACACACACTTTCTTTAGTTGTCGGTCACATAAAGTTTGATGGTGGTTTGTATTGAACATGTACGCTGCAGCACTTTCGCTGTTTGTCATGGAACCACGTGACTAAGTTCAACATTTCCACCCGCTATGGCTCTTCCTTTTGTATGGTGAACCCACTGCACACAGAAACACACACACACACACACACACAGTCACACACTATTCTCTACACACACTTAATCTCACTCGCACAGACACATTCTCTCCTACCCTGACCACAGAGACCACCACCGTGTACTACAACACACACACACACACACACACACACACACACACACACACACACCAGATGCATAAATGAACACCACAATGCGTTCTTATTCACACCAACACATTCTCTCCACAGACAAACTACAGGCACACACACACACACACACACGCACACACATAGATACAGTTCCACAGTTTTAAATTTAAAACAAATGGTTTTCCAGTCTACCCTGGTCTTGTGTAACTGCTACGACCTTAATGCACACTGTCAATTTATGTATCTTGCTAAAGGTTTATACATGCTCAGCTTGATCAGGCTTAAGTGTTTCGTTCCTCCATAGGGCTGAAACTACATATCCATGGCCAAACTGCAACAGATGGCTGATGTACTCCCCCACTTGCTTCTTCTTTTAGCCAAAACATATTTTGCTCAACCTTATTATAACCTTTTAATATTAATGTAACCTAGAATAATATGTATATTAATGTAATTCTATTGTATAGTTTCCTCCATTTATGCTGCCAATGCTCTCAATACCATAGGCCTACATTCTCTGTCTGAAATCTCTGAAATTATCCGGCTAAAGAAATGTTTTGGTGGCACTGAGGTGCTACTAAGACAGGAGAGAGAGAGAGAGAGAGAGAGAGAGAGAGAGAGAGAATAGGAGGAGAGGGAGCGGAAGAGAGCGAATGCCTCCCACTGAGCTTATCTGTTAAGTATTCATACCCGAAGAATAATTTTATTCTATCCATATTAAAATCAAGACAATTCCAAACATGAGCACACATTGAAGATCAAAGGAAGTAGGATTGTTTCTAAAAAATGTAATCGTATTAGCCCACGAGGGAAATCCCATTGAGGAGAGTTTATGGTCCAGCGCCAGACACCGCGCGCCACTCATAGCGCGAACTCGGCCTCGAGCGGGGATTTCCGCCCGTCTTGCTCTGCTGCTGCCTCGTGCAGTCAAGATACTCAGAGCCGCCGGTGAAAAGACACGTGCGTTGTCACCTCATTCAGTACTTTAATTCTCCGGTTGGACTGTCAGATAGCCTACTTTATAAACTTCACAAACAAAGCTATCTTAGACTGTGTGGTAGGTCCAGTCTATTAGTGTGAACTGAGGGCTTTCTAATTGTTGCTTTAAGTTCATTAAGCTAATTTACTCCAGTAAGTGTTGGGTAATAACCGACAAAATGCTTAACTATGGCATGGGCTAGGCTACTTAATGATCATTAGAGATAGATGGGAGGGGTCATGACTCGTAGCCTGATTATAAATCATTATTATGACAAATAGCCAAAGCGCATCCTGACCTGACTCTACATTTTTGTCGTCCTCCAACTACGCTGCAAACAGAAGACTTCCTCACAAA
>JAODXP020000032.1:17240868-17275868 GCA_027497455.2 Sardinella longiceps | reverse complement strand
TCCAGAGTAGGGAGTCAGTCACAAAATTTGTCCTGCAATGAGCAGGAGAGATTGGAGATATTGTGTCCGAGATGAACATCCATTGCTCACATAAACAAGGCTTTTAAAAATTTTGGGAAATTCAGGGATTCTGCCATAGACCTCAATGTTACAGATTGAGCCTCTCCACTGCAAACTAAGAATGGAGTAATTTTCGTAAACTCCTGTAGGCGGCGATATTGCCCTTGGTGAGGCTTGTCCTGTTGGGAGGACAACGCAACGAAGAAGAAGCAGTTCTAGTTGATGCATGTCAACAACATGAGTGCAGATAACTCGTGTTCAGATGTATTAGTTCCTTTACGAAACCTTTGTAACTCTGTTAAGTTAATACGAGATCGAGTTAAAGGTAAGGTTAATAATCTTTTATTGATTTCAGCCGATTTCCATAATCCCATTCGACATAAATTTGGCCTAATGCTAACAGCAAGCTTGATAACCCTTCACAGAGAAGGCTAACGTCAGTTAGCTTGACTGTCTATCATATCAAAAGTTCGAAGTGTCGAAGTTTAGTGTCAAGTGGCTGCTGGAAAGTTAAGCTACCTTGCAGTCACTGCAATGCTGGTTTAAAAAGGAAATGGTATTGAAGTGTCGTTGGTCTGTGTGTGGTTAACACAAACCACAACAGTATGTGCTGCACTAAATGAAATTAATTGACAACAGTAACGTTATCTGAAGACTATTGGAAAGTCACAGAACCATCGAATACATTACCACCAGCTTCCTGATGTGTCAGCAGGACTGTAACGTTACTGTACTGCTGCTTTCCCGGACATGTCATTCTCTCTCTCTCTCTCTCTCTCTCTCTCTCTCTCTCTCTCTCTCTCTCTCTCTCTCTCTCTCCTTTACAGATGGAGAATCCAGCGAGTGCAGAAGTGAATTTAGCATGGCAACATTTTGGAACACTTTGAGTTGAGATATTTCATATATTACTTGGCTTAATCATACCAACTTAATGCTTTGAGCTGGTCAGTCTCCCTGACCATTGTGTTGTCGTCATTATTCTAATTGTTGATGTTGACATCATTGTATTGAATCATTCACAATGACATAAACATATTCTTTATCATTCTTTGTTTGTCAGTCAAAGCAGTAAAGTCTACATCTCAGGAGGCAACAAAACTCAGTTTGGCATTCTCTAAACCTCCCCTACCCTCTTCACAGGTCTGTATAAGATCTGCTGCTACACACACACACACACACACACACACACACACACACACACACACGCCCACTCAAACACAGCTGTTCACTCTGCCATTCAGTGTTGCTGTAAAAGTGTTTTTTTTTTGGTTTGTTTTTCTCATTAAACCATCAGGATGCAGAGAAGTTGGCAGACTCAATTCAGCAAGCGGTGTTGGCACTCTCTACAGTCTACTACTGGCTCCCTAAGACCCAGGGTGAGTTCTGCTACGTTAGCATCACACAGTAGCTTTAAGCGATTCATCTTGTCTAGGGCCGTAACGATATTGTATCGAATCGAGAAATCGTGATACGCAGAGTCACGATACTGTATCGTGATACAAGAGGGCAGTATCGTGATGCGCCCTTTGAAACTTCTGTAACCCTTGAGTCCAGAAAACAACCACATGATATGATGCGATGGTGCTTCCAAGCTTCAAAACAATATCATTATTATTTTTAAACTTTAAAAAATATATTATTAGTCTCTTGCAACCTATTCTAGCCATAAACGATTATCAAAAAGATAAATTTAAAAAATCGTGGGGTGTCAAAAATCGTGATACGAACCGAATCGTGAGTTGGTTGTATCGTTACAGCCCTAATCTTGTCTCATTGTCGTTATTGTGTGGATGTTGTCATTCATATTAAATAGAGTTTTATAGAGAATTTGTTTTGCAGTTATAATTCCTGGCAAGATCAGCCCTTATATGTTGTGTGTCATTGCTGACACCTCACTCTAAACTTAATGTGTGGTCCAATACCTTAAACTGTGGCCCAAATCCCTAACACATACTGTATGTGTATCTCTGGCATGTGGACTTGCTGTTAGTGTGTTGATTGCATGTGAATTTCCTGTTAGTGTTTTGAAATAGGATATGGAGGTGTGTTGAAATAGGGTTATGAGGGGAGGGGTGGGGTGGGGGCTGCACAAAGCTTTGCCAGCTTTCAGAGCTATCATTGGTAGCATGTGCTGCACTACATGAAATTAAAATTGACAACAGTAGGCCTATTTGTCTCAAGATTATTGGAAAGTCATAGAACCATTGATAGAGCTATCATTGGTACTGTAGCATGTAAAAATGCAATCAATGATGTTTTGTTTACGTTAATAAGATGGCTGGTATAAGTATATAAGATCTGTCAGTGACTTTTCCCAAAGGATTTGGATCTTGTGTTTCTTCCTGATCTCTTGTTTTCAAAGTAGAGTAATCAAGTGTGTGTGTGTGTGTGTGTGTGTGTGTGTGTGTGTGTGTGTGTGATATGTGTGTCTGTATGTGTGCAGGTATAATTCTCAGAAGAACAGTGCGTGATGCCACAGCAGATGTACTTGATGGAATGGTCCAGTTGCTTGACATCATTCTGAACTCCCCTCTTCAGAGGTAATATACAGTACTTCTGTAGACACACACACACACACACATGTAAACACATACAAATTCTCACAAATTCCTCATTTGGAAGATAATTGTCTTCCTCAAAGTAATACTGTATATCCAACAATCCAAAATTATACTAAGTGAACACACACACACACACACACACACACACACACACAACCACACACACACGTTTATCTCCTGAGGTCTGGCGACTACACCCTCTGCTCCTCTGTAGATATCCCCTCCACACACACTCCCACTAGCTACTGCCAAAAGGTTGCAGACTGTATATTTATTGTGTGTGTGAGAGTCTGTAATGTTAGTTATATTGCATGTGTTATTAAAGGAGAGGGCCGGTGAGATAAGGACCAAAAGTGTATTGCAATATCATAAAAAAGTTTGTTGCTTTTGCTTTATATACTCGGTAGCTACAATTAGCAAGCTGTCTTCTTTGGCCTGCACGAACCTATCGACCTATCGGCTCGCAGGCAAAGTGTCAGCAAGTGTCAGCAAATGTTCGAACTTTTTATGATGTTGCAATATACTTTCGGCCCTTATTACACCAGACCTCTCCTTTAAATGTCCAGAATCACAACTCCATTATATACATATCAGTAGTCATCAATAGACTTGTACTAAGGATGAATACACATCGATAACACTTTATTTGAAGGTATCGTCATAAGACTGACATAACACATGACGTGACGTTGTCAAGAATCTGTCATAAACTTTATAAACCTGTCATGACTTCTGACATACCCCTAACCCTGAACCTAACCCTAACCCTAACCATGACAAATACCGGGTGACACTTAATGACAGAAGTCATGACGGGTGTATAAAGTTTATAACAGAGTCATGACAATGCCATGTCATAGTTAATGACAGTGTCATGTTAGTCTTATGACGGTACCTTCAAATAAAGTGTAACCTAAGCGTCTATAAAATGATAAGAACATAGAGACATACTGTGCTTAACCAGAGATACAGTACATGTATGTTATTTTTGAGTTTTTTGGTTTCTGTGTAGTTTGTCCCAGGAGCAGCTGATGTCCACTGGAGGGGTCTGGGCGTCATGTGACCTATTCGAGAAGCTACCCAGAGGTGAGAATCAGTGAAGTGCCTGATATGCTTCTATGACAACCCTGGGTCAAAGGTCAAACTGGCAACTCTATTTGGCATGTAATTTTAGAATCTACCCTTAAAGCCTCAGACCATTTTCTGTGTCACCCCATTTGACTTGAATTGTGGTGTTGTGGTTTCCCCAGTATACCAGTAGATGGCAGTATTGTGTAACATTGTGGAACAGAGTATGGTTATAGCGAGTCCAGTAGATGGGATATCACCTTACAGGTTAACTGCAAATGTGTATAAACCGCTGTCTTGAATATGTCTTGGGATTCTCAGTTCTCTAATCTCAGTCCTTAATTGAAATGCTGATTGCTAAGGTCATAATGTTAAAATTGGTGTTCTATTAAACTGCTTGTGTTTAATTCACTTAAGTAAGATTATGTTAGCTCTGATATTGCTCAGGTTTGGAAAATATTGAAAAGTATGAGATTATTAGTTTATTAGGGACTTAATTCTGATGTTTTCTAGACCAAGAAAAGGTTAAAAACTTGTAAACTTGCCTTATAAAATGGTAATAAGTAAAGGTCAGGAAGAAAAGTATTCTATTCTATTACCGCTGTATTTCTCATTCTTAATAGTGACACAGTCTCTATCTGTTGACAGTATTTTGAAAGTTTGCTGCGCAAGACGTCAGTGAATGAACAAAAGAGTAGTTTCTAAGTTACTAATTGAAGAGGGGATTTCTAAAATATATATCCGTAAATCCAGCCTCAGTTCAAATAGCTGCAAACCGGTTGTTCCAGTGTAATAAATCAGATATTCAAGATTGTGTGCAAATAAAGCCAGCGTGTGAAGTACTGTACATGGGAAAACCCCGCTTGCTAGGCTGCTAACTTAAAGGCTGTTTATGAAAGTAAACCTGTAATGACAGTGATCAGATACTACAGCTGTTCTACATATTTCTCAGTTAAAGTCAGTGATCTGCGCTGGCAGACAGTGTGGATGCTAGCATTGCTATAGATGCATTTGGAAGTTGTGGAAGATATTGTTTGTGTTTTCTGAATTTGATTGTGGTTTGTTCATCAGACCTCATTGTCAGGCGAGTGCAAGTTAGAGAAGGAATTAAGATATTTTGTTGTGTTTCAGAGTCCCATTACAGAGGTTCTTGTACATGTAGTGGATGTGTTGATCATTCTGTGATGCAATACAGTGTGTGTGTGTGTGTGTGTGTGTGTGTGTGTGTGTGTGTGTGTGTGTGTGTGTGTGTGTGTGTGCAAGGGGTGAAGTTGCTTGATCATAATCTCTATGCAAAACCTAAGAAGATAAAAAATTTGTGCCAGGTTTGTACAACTTAAAATTAAACATGTGTGTGAATGGGAGGCTTAGGATGAATGATGGGTGGTAAAACTACAGAGATGAACAAAGACAAAGAATGTGTGTGTGTGTGTCTGTGTCTGTGTGTGTGTGTGTGTGTGTGTGTGTGTGTGTGTCTCTGCGTGCGTGCGTGTGTGCGCGTGCACACATTTATTTGTGTGTGTCTGTGTGTCAGTGTGTCTGCCAAGTACTGTGTCTCAGTGTGTGTCTGTACACTTCTCTGTGTGTCTGTGTCTTGGTGTGGGGCAGTGTGTGTGTGTGTGTGTGTGTGTGTGTGTGAGAGAGAGAGAAAGGTGAGCATGAAAAGGATAGTAGGATGTAGGTGTGTTTGCTCTTGGAAAGTGTGATTGGGTTTCATTGTGTAGGAGTGATTGATGCGGATCGCCTTAACACTGTGTGCACGTAGGCCACATTCACTTTCCCACTGCGGCAACTCACACACCACATTAATCAGTCAGACGCACATTCGACCTGACCTGCGCTCACACCCATTTACTTGACTACACTTGTTACAACAAGTTACTGTAGTTTCCGACATGCATGCATCCCCAATTTGCACCCCTCACTCACTCACACACACACACACACACACACACACAGAGAGACACACAATTAGTGACGTCATGCCTAAATTGCCCAGATATCCTCTTAAAGGAAAACTTCAGTAATTTTCAACAAGAGCTCTATTGCTCAAGCTACTTGAGATTAGCCAATACTGAAGACACAAGAAATTTTGGTCCAACCATATAAGTTTCCTTGAACAGAGAATAATCACTTACAACTAGACCAATGGAACTGGGCTATTTGAACTGTATTTTTAACATCTTATTTCTTATCGTATTTTTAACATATAAACTATGAAGTATCAACAGACACCTTACAACACAGAACTGTATTGTGTATGACTACAAATGACTGAAAAAGTGTGTTTATGCAAGCAGCCAAACATAGCTTTTGGGGTGATATTTGGAGCATGTTTAGATGCTGAAAACACAATTTAATAAAAATCTGCCCCATTGGCCTAGTTGTAAGTGATTATTCTTTGTTGAAGGAAACCTATATGGTTGGACCAAAATGTCTTGGTTCTTCAGTATTGGGTAATCTAAAGTAGCTTGACTGAAGTTGCCCTTTTAAGTTAGAATGGAAATTAACCTGCACCAGGTTGGCTCTCCTATAATCTTATACACATACATTTATATGAATTTATACTTTTGACTAGATTTACTAGATGGTAAATGTGATTCTTGTGTGTCTATGTATGTAATCTGGACTGTGCCATGTTCACTGATTGTGTGTGTGTGTGTGTGTGTGTGTGTGTGCCATTCCAGATAACCGTGCAGCAGTGCTGGGTGTCTTGAGTTCTTATCAGGGCGTGGTGAAAGATGCTATCGAAGAAATGGAGCAGGTAAGCCCTCATCCCGCAGCATTCACCCGTCGCCCAGATGGGCACGCTATCCCTCATCCCGCAGCATTCACCCGTCGCCCAGATGGGCACGCTATCCCTCATCCCCCAGCATTCACCTGTCGCTCAGGTGGGCACGCTATTCCTCATCCCGCAGCATTCACCTGTCGCTCAGGTGAGCACGCTATCCCTCATCCCGCAGCATTCACCTGTCGCTCAGGTGGCCATCGAAGGCCTTTATCGCTCCTATAGTGCCAACCTTCCTCTCAGTCAGCTATCCTCTGTGATTAGCAGCTACTGGGACCCATGCTGGTAAACTGCATAACTGTCACATAAACACACACACTGAGACACATGCAAGCGCGCACGCACACACACTCAAACAAATCATTCATGGTTAGACTCTCATAGTTGGACACCTGTAATGGACACCTACTGAGGAAGATGATGATGATGATGTAAATTGGCGATTCCAAGTGATATACAGTAATTTCCCGTATATAAGCCGCATTGTGTATAAGCCGCAGGACAGTGTTTTATGCAAGTTAAAAAAAACAAAACCATATTAACACCATATTAACTGCCCCCCTGTTTAAACCTCATAGCAGAAGAAATTTAGCAAAATCAATGTATAAACCGCGGCTTATAGTCGGGAGATTACGGTACATTTGAAATATATTTGTCATTTCTGTAAATGACTTCAGAGCGGGCCACCCCGGATTTTGTATGGGATTCTTATGTCAAGCAAAGCAGCAGCGTGAACCTCAAAATGGTGGCTAATCCAACAATTATTGGTATAACACCTGCGCACTTCTTCATTAAACTTCATTTTTAATTTTTTCACTCATATCAGTATGCTTCAGATTTTTAAGCCTGCACCTTACAATAGTAGCCTATTAGTTAGGCCGCACTACATTTAGGTTCAGACAGTCAGATTGTTCTAAAAGTTATCAATGTTTATTTTTGAAGAGCACCTGATTTTTTTTTCTACAAAAGAAGTGATCCAACACAGCACTTGCCTCTTTCTTTCTCTTCACTACAGACTACACATTTCATCTAACCTTTCACCTTTCACCTTTTTCTCTAACCCTTCATCTTTGGCTTTCAGGCCCAGTCTGAGAACCAGGACCCTTTTGGTGACCTCCTGGATGACGATGACTTGGACACGCGTGGCAACCGGGACACGTACTGGAGCGAGGCAGATCGGACGCTGATGGCCCCCTGTCAGGGCCTGATGAAGGCGTCCTCAGCGTGCCTCAAGAAATTGAGTGCGGCCATTCGGAGCAACGGCAAGATTGACACCCCCGACAGCGTTGCACAGCTGGACGACCTGGCCGACATCACCCACGACATCAGCCCCAGGTGAGTGCAGATGTTCATGTGTTTCATCAACATTCAGGGGCTTGTGTGTGTATACAGTATGTAGGAAGATCTGATATCACCAAGTAATTGAGAGTCCGGGATCAATGTCAAACTTGTTGCCCTGGATGAATGGGTTAGGAATTAGGGTTAGGGTTAAGGTACATTGATCCAGGGCAAACGTTTGACGTTTATCTTGCTTATAGATCTTGCGTATATGTATGTGTATCTATCTGACTGTGTATGCATTCAAATGCATGATACATGACTATCATTTCACTTGTGTGTGTGTGTGTGTGTGTCTGTGTGTGTGTTTTAACATACATGTTAATGAACATAACATACATAATGTGTGTACGTGCGATACAGATGCTCATGTGTACGTGCCTGTTCTTATGGTGGCATTGTGTTTTCACGCATTAGTGGCATTCTGTATCTCTGTATCTATACGATGCACTTCTAGCTAGTACAGGACATATCTGTGTTCATGTTCACTTACTTGAATTTGGAACTATTTGAGGTCAGTCAGTGTTGTCAAATGAGAGTGCAGATTACAGAGCAGACAGTCGCCAGTCTGTCAACACAGTGGCAAGATTTTTTTTTTTTTTTCATGTGATGTGTGTGTGGGTGGGTGTGTGTGGGTTTGTGTGTGTATTCAGGTTGTTTGCGTGTTGATGAGTGTATGTCCTGTATGTGTTGCCTAAAGTGTTACTCATATGAATGTGTTTCAGCGTTTGTGTTTAGGGATCTATGTGTGTGGTTTGTATGTACAGTACAGTATGTGTACAGGTATGTGTGTGTGTGTGTGTGTGTGTGTGTGTGCGCGTGTGCGTGTGTAGTCTCCTGTATTTATGTTCATGCTCATGGAAGTAAGATGTTTTGTTTACAGCAGTAGACATTCCAAGCCTGATTCCATCAGGGTATCAGACTATTTTGTGACAATCTACCACTAAGCATTCTCTAGGTCTGATCGCAGACACGCAACAAGCCCACATTCTATAGCAGGGATGGCCAACCAGTCGGAGACCAAGAGCCGCATATCTGACTATGTCACAGCAAAGAGCTACATCGGCACACGGGCACATGAACCTGTTACTACTATTACTACTACATTACCCATCCTTCTGACACACACACACGCCAGTGAGATGAATTGTAAAAGTCACACACCAACATGATCACAGAAATGTACCCCTAAAATAGTAAGCCCTCAGGCCAGCAACATCATACACATGGGCTCACACCCCCAACCATCTCTTCCTCACACACACACACACACACACACACACACACACACACACACACGCAACAAAACAAAATCACTGTATTAAATGTAAGGGAAGTGAACGCGCACATAAACATACACACACAAACACAACTTGGACATGATTGTAAGAGCCGCATGACTCCGGGCAAAGAGCCGCATGCGGCTCCCGAGCCACAGGTTGGCCACCCCTGTTCTATAGATACCTCAAGAGATTGATGCCTTTGTACATACCTTTTGTCTATTTTAGTGGCTGTCTTGTTTATTTTGTATTTGTATGCGCCTATACCTATGTAATCCCATGTAAATTTGACACACCTGAGCAGATGATCTTACGTGAGCGCTAGAATGTTTTAAGTATAAATTTTAAGTTTGTTTGTAGTTGCATTTGCTGTATGCGTGTGTGATGTGTCTGCATATGTGTCTGTCTGTGTGAGTGTTACGTGCACACACATCTGGTTGTGTGTGTGTGTGTGTGTGTGTGTGTTTTTTTTTTTCCACCGCATTGGTCCAGTCTGGAGGCAGACAGGCGCAACGGTAACAATTCTGTAAGATTTTTGGAGCAGTCAAGAGACAGGCTTAATCTTGTATACTAGAGCATACTAAGGGGGTTACTTTCCCAGGTATTTAAGTCTAAAAAGGTGCTTAGTGCAGGCTAAAATGCATCAAGCTAAGCACTTTTTTGGACTGTCTGATTGCAGAAAAATATAAAAATAAATAAAAATGTCATACTGTAACTAGGTTCTCTTTTATTTTGAGGTGGTTTCCTTTTCCAGTGCTGTGTGCATAAACTTAGTCAATGATGACTGATGATGATGGTGTGTGTGTGTGTGTGTGTGTGTGTGTGTGTGTGTGTGTGTGTGTGTGTGTTTTACAGTGTGGATGACCTGGCCCTGAGTTTATATCCCCCGATGGATCACGCGGCTGTGGAACTCAACGTAAGTGAAGGGTGCATGGATACCAGACACCAGACGTGTGACACACTCAGACACACACTAGAGCCCATATCTCTAGTCATTAGATAAGCAAGAGTGTGTGTGTATTTATGTGTGTGTGTGTATATGTGTGTGTGTGTGTGTGTGTGTGTGTGTGTGTGTGTGTGTAATTGTGTGAGAGATAGAAAAGTGAACTGTGTGTATTTTCGTTTTGTGTCCACCTCTCCCTGTTATCAAGTTGTCAAATAATCAAATATTCTGCCTGATGACATTTAAGTTTTAATTAGTGTATCTCTGTGTGCACTTGACTGATACCTGCCGTTTTGGGTTTGATAGGCTTCTAAACTCGCAGCTGTTCTCAAGAAAGTCTTAGAAATTATCAGGTGAGTTCTTTAAACTTTTGTATTACGTGTGTGTGTGTGTGTGTGTGTGTGTGTGTGTACGCGCGTGTGTGTGTGTGTGTGTGCGCGTGTGTGTGTGTGTGTGCGTGTGTGTGTGTGTGTGTGTGTGTGTGTGCTAAAACTGTGTGCTTTGTATGTTGTGCTAACTAATCTGCTAAATGGCCACATTAAAATGCATTTACAATACATTGATCATTGCAAAGTTCATCAACTGTGATGTTCTGTTTCCAGGGCGACCCATGTATGCAGTGAGTCTGACCTGACTTGGGTCCAGTTTCTAGAAGGAGCCGTGGACCACAATCTACAGAAAGCCCGGAATGCAGCTGAAGGCTCCAACTGATCTGTGTGTGTGTGTGTGTGTGTGTGGGTGTGTGTTTGGAATGCGTGGGTGGCGATTTAATCCTGACCTCACATGGACAATGAGAATTCTATGCGTGCACGTGTGTGTGTGTGTGTGTGTGTGTGTGTGTGTGTGTGTGTGTGTGGTGGGAATTCTGATTAAATAATCATGTTCACATAAGTCTTTCTTCCCAAAGTCATATTTATTACACCAGTCACAATACACTACAAAAATCACACACCTAAAAGAGGATAAGAGATTTGACCACACACACACTATTCTTTTGGGCCCCATCACCAGTAACATCAGGCCTTTATGAGAACTGACTTCAATGTGTTTTTCAGATAAACACAGCCAACAAAAATATTGCTGTTTTAAAAAATTGAGAGCTAAACTGATCTCTGTTCCCCAAAGGCAGAGTTGCTAAACAGTTAGCAGTTGCCTAGTTACCTAGTTGCTTGACAGTGGGAAATTTCATTGCAACCAACAGAGTTGCTGAATCAGTTTGCAACTATGCTTTTGAGAAAGGACCCCTGAGTCGGGGAAAGGGCTGTTTTCTAAGGGAAAACTAGAGAAACCTCATCCCATTCTGCAATGCCCATGGGTATACAGACCAAATCACAGTATTGGGACACACCATCTGAAAGGCAGCGCTTTACCAAGCATTATTAAAGGAAAGTTCCGGAGTAAGTTTAAGCAAAGCCCTGTTGCACGAGCCTTCTGACAGCAATGTATTTTGCATGGAATGAAAGAACGAACAGCATAGACTTAACGCGAACACGAAACACGTTACATTGAGTCAACGGCACCTCAGATCTTACTTTCAGTTTCGAATAATGAGGATCCATTGATTCAGTGTAAAGTGCTTGTTCGCTTCTGTGTTCGCTTTTTGGTCCACTCGCTAACTAGTGCATTTGGCAGACTCGTTCGGCAGGGCTATGCTTGAAATCACTCCGGAGAACCTCTTTAAGGTCCTCATCCTATGATTATGTCGTCTTCCTCGCTGGTTGACATCGCCATCATCCTCGGAGGGGCGGCGCTTACTGTCACACATTGCAGGTCATAACTGAAGGAACATGACAAAACAAAAACTATTTTAAGAACAAGGCCTTCCACCTATGGTTATCTCTTTTATGCTTGCCATTGTATTCATTAAGGGGAGGGGAGCATAGCTGAGTTCAATTAGCAGTTCATATAAGGAACTAAACCATGTAATTTCATAATATATTTGGCATGACATGTACAGTGACATTGGGTGCTCTCTTAAGACCTTTGCAGTGGCAATGGCGCCCACATTTCCATGGCAAAAAAAATAAAATAAAACAGGGACTAGGGACATTTGGATTCAGCCAAGACTTTTCCATCTGAGGCTAGCCAGAGTGCCTTGTTTACTGTCCAGATTACTATATAATGGTATTAGTACAGGTATACATAGAGACCAATGATAATGATGTAAATACTTCTAGATGATGTCAATCAATCTACAAGTCAACGAATGAATGTATGTTCCCACCAAGAGCTACTAAAGCCGTAAAATCTCAAAAAGTTGACCAGTTTTTAGCAGCTCTAGTCGCTAAATTTTCTGTTTTCATTTGTTGCTTAGTCACTTTTGTCCATTAGAGAATTTTTAACAGCTTTGGTCGGTCTTAATGTGAACACACTGTTAGACTTGAGTTTTAGTCTTTGTTGTTGTGTAGTGCATGAGTTCAAGAGAGTAACTCACTAGGGACTGCCAGGGACAACTCCGCAAAATGAAGGACTCTGCCATGGCTTGACATCCACGTAGCAATGGGCCTTGATGTCCCTGAAGACATTGCAGTCGAAATCTGCTACCAGCTTCCTGAAGCCAATGCGGTAAGGCTCGAAACGGATTGGTACAGACAGTCGTCCACCTGGGCCCAGGTCTGGCACCCTAAAGACGCACACACACACACACACACACAAACACATTCGTTTTGTAGATGGATGTAAGCAAGACAAGCCTAATGTTAGCCTCAGTTTGCATGCTGCTTTAAAAACGTTCAGGTATGTGTATTATGTATATGTGTGTGTGTGTGTGTGTGACGTTCAGGTATGTGTATTATGTATAGTGTGTGTGTGTGTGTGTTTGAATATCTGTGATAGTGTATGTGTGCACATATATGTGTATTAGTGAGGCTTGTGTGTGTATGTGTGCTTGTATACATGTATGTGTGTTAGTGAGTTGTGTGTGTGTGTGCATGTATATGTGTGTTAGTGAGGCTTTGTGTGTGTGCGTGTATATGTGTGTTAGTGAGTCTTGTGTGTGTGTGCATGTATATGTGTGTTAGTGAGGCTTTGTGTGTGTGAATGCTTAGGTCTGTTTAGGTTTGTGTGTGTGTGTGTGTTTGAATTTTCCTGTGTGCTTACTTGATATCTATATTGCTACGCAGTAAACCACTGCCCGTCACATAGATGGAGCAATTTTTGAGTGGGACAGACAACTCGTTGTGGAAAGAGATGTTGGCTGTCATCTCAGAGTACTGTTCACCGCTCCCCTTTGTCTGAAACCACAAACGATCAACACACTTGTGAGACACCACTTTAGAGACTGAATGTTTGAGCCAGAGTTGGAGTGGGTGCGGTCAAGATCTGTTTTATAATGCCATGCGCTATTGATAGCCACCTCAATGACTCAATGAATTTTGTGCAATGCAGACTGAGACAGTGAAGAGGCAGCTAGCGGTAACAGAATGGGGCATGTGAAAATGAAACCAAAGCCACTATCCTTCTAAATCTAGGGTGAGGGTTAAGGTGGTGTCTTTCAGACGGTGCTGTTGAGGGCAAAAAACATCAAGCATGCTGTGTCCTGTTTTTTTCTTGTTTTTTGAAGACATTTTCAAAGAGAAGGTATAACAGAACCCTTACCTCAATGGTGAGAGTGGGACTCTGCAGGACGACGTCCTCGTCTGTAAAATAGACCTCTGATGGGCACTGTTTGTCCCGCACCACCGCAGACACCTTCAGGCTGTTGTTGTCCAGCATCTTCAATCCGTACTCATAGTACGGAATCTGAATGGGAATCTTTTGCTCTGTAATAAAGTTGAGGGGTTGCACGCACATCCAATGTTTCAGGTGCTGAAGCAAATGGAGTATCAAAGTAAAGGAGAGACGCTCCGCACACAGTGTGTGGAGAGCCAATCTTTTGCTCTGTACCATCATACACACAAACACTCACAATGATGACGTGAGTGCGGCTATGTTCCCACAGCCCTATATTCCCTATACTAACCCTAAAAGATATGGGAACATAGGCATGACCCCAAGGTGAAAGTAAAATCCCAGTATAGATATACCGTAGAAATGTCTGTCTGTTTATTTCATTTCACTGTAGGCCTATGTGTTCTGATTTTGACATTGATAGTCTACTTTCAGTTACAGTTTAACTGAAATTACAAATAAGTTATAATTTTGGCTTTTTACCAAACCCCAAAGTATTCAAATATATTTTCTGTAATTTCATGATACCTTTTTCTGCATATAACATAAATGAATCATGTATGTTAAATGCAGAAAGCGGCATTGTGAAAGCTGTTCATTAGAAAGGTCTAATTTGAGGGTGGGTGATAGTTCAAGGAATTTGAACGGTTTCTCAATTTTACCACCAACATGTTTCTTTTTGTTGTGCCATATGTATGTAATGTATGCTCAAAAAAACTTGTAACACACACACACACACACCTTGTCTGGGCTGCAGCCTGACGTTGTCTCTGTCACTCCACACCTGGCTGTCTGGCACCCCGGTGTACCTCATGGCCTGGGCCACCAGATGCACACTAAACTCCCGAGCAGCGGTGTGTTCGTTGCGTAGCGACAGCCACAGCTCCAGGTCCTTGCCATCGATGGGCACCTTTTTCTCTGTGATCGCCAGTTTCAACTCAGGGGGCTTCTTTAGGACAACTTGCGTTTGCTGCGTTGAAGGAGGCAGGATGCCCCCACCACAAAAGCCAGGTTTCATCTTCCCTCGTCGGACAGCCTCCTCAAACACGTGCCGCTCCTTACGAAGCCCTGCAGGGTTTAGACACAGTGGGTGAATACCAATGTCCTCCCTCACCTTAAGACTCAAAGACTTAGGCCTTGTTCAGGGGCCATTCACACTTGGAATGATAATTGTAAACATAACTAACTTTATCACCTGGAGAAATGAAATACTGTTTTCTGATTGGCTGAAAGGGTGTCTATTATTTAGGGTGTCTATTATTTAGATAACAACTCTTTACTCTCTTGGCTACATTCCATTCCATCTTCTATGCTAAGGTAAAGCTAAAATTTGGGTTGCCAGATTAGGAAAGCGAATGCAATGAGACCAAAATTCTTTTATCCACATATGTAACTTCAGGGAAAAGGATGAATGACTAATTTTCATAAAAAGATGGAATATTCATATTAAAGGGCTCCTCTGGAATCAGTCAACCCCTTGCTCTTTTTTTTGAGGTTGCAAATGGTTGTTGATAGAAACAAGACTGGGGGAAATTTGAGGCAACACTGACTGGCCTTGCCAACCATCAGCTAATCCTAACTAAACGGGGAACAGGAAAACGTGTGTGTACATGCGTATGTACTGTATGTGTGTGGGTGTGTGAAAGGGCCCTCTCACCCTCTGAATATTTGTAGTTATCTGTGATATCCACACGTTTTTCAGCGCCTACGGCTTTGGTGCTGATTCTCTGGCCAATCTGAGAAGTGTCCGTGGAGATCCTTTCCTTTGAGCCATTAGAGAGCAGAATCCAGGTGACCTGATCAGCGTTGACCTCAGCAAAGACAAACGGCACGTCGTACTTCACGTCAGTGTGTCCTTCCAAAATAGCTTTCACAGGACACGGACCACAGCAGAACACACCTGAGAGATAAGAGGGATTGTTATGTGTGTGTGTGTGTGTGTGTGTGTGTGTGTGTGTGTGTGTGTGTGTGTGTGTGTGTGTGTGTGTGTGTGTGAGTGTGTTACCTGTACTCTTCTCCTGTGGGGTTGGGTCCAGCACCTGCCAGCCATCATAAGTAGAATCCTTAGAGAGGTCTGGACGCTTCATCCATCCTTCCACCCACACATGGAAGTTCCTGAGCACAAACAGACAACATGTAGTAGAGCAAGACAGCAAGATATTATTTGATTTAATTAATGTGTGTTTGTTTCAATCAGACCACTGAGGTTTGGGGTGTTTGCTGGTCTTTTTGGTCTATGTTTCATATTTGAACATTTTAAAAACATCCAATGTGTGTGTGTGTGTGTGTGTGTGTGTGTGTGTGTGTGTGTGTGGACAAGTATGATACTGGTAAATTCGGCTTCAAATTTAAAAATGAACAATTCCATTTCATACATGCTATAACACCTGGGTCTACATTTTTATGTCGAAACTATGCTGTAACTGGAGTCCTTTAATATAATAGTGTTGATATATAAAGGCTTTAGTGTCTTTCATAAGAAGACTGGGTGAGTTTGCACCTCATTCGGTCTGGTTAGTTATGCCTCATTGTCAGCAGGTCAAAACTACTACAGTCAGCGGATGCAGTCTTGAGAGTGTTATTGACAGATTTTGTTACAGCTGTGGTAATTGCTTTAGGCTTAAGACTAAAAATTCTACAGTGAAGCATCATTGCTTTAGACACTCACCATACACTGTCTTTGTCATTCTTGGGCTGGACCCCGTTGTCGGAAATGTATTTATCAATAGTCAAGCTTTTATCTGTGTCGTGCAGACTGGAAGTTGGTGACCACACGGCATGGGATTCCCAAACACCTCATAACTGACACACAGAAACACACACACACACACACAGATTAACAAAATCATTAGTGGAATCCTAAATCCAAATTTTATCCAAAGAAAACTGAGGGAAGTGTCACAGATTTTGTAAATTCAATGTACACAATAAGGTCATAACACACTGTGACTGGGCTGAATCTGACTCTGGCTTGTTTCTTTAAGTGTGGAAGGCCTCAGGGAGTAGGGTCTAGCAGGAGCATTGGGATTCAGCGGTGGTTCCTATGGGGACCATAATGGAGTTCTGGAGTATCTACCAACCTGGCCAAAATTCCAGTCCATAGATCTGATGTAGTGATGTGACCCAGTGTAAATGTCTCCCTGCTCTTCCATCACATACTCCTTCCTCTCCTCCTCACGAGGTAGGTACACCCAGTCCTCCACACACACACACACACACACACACACACACACACACACACACACACACACAAAATTTGTCAAAGTGTGTACTGTATGTCACTGCCAACAATGATATGCCCACAAGTGTTGTTACTGTCAATACCAACTATAATGCCCCCATTGTTGTTAATGTTAAGTATCAGAATAGCAGCTATGGCATGCATGCCAATATGTGTTGATAGGTGTTACTAGTAGCAACTATGTTTGTGGATCATCATACCTGAACACCAGGGGTTGAAGAGGAGAACCAAGGTGGCAAGTTGTTGGGCGTCGGCGTGCTCCGACCCCTGCCTGATGGACAGCTTGTAGGAGCCAATGGGAGCGTTGGCTGGGCTGGTTACGCCCATGGTGAAGGAGGAAGAGGAACTCTCTATCAGGTCCACTTTCCATGGTCCCTTTCCTCCGATGTGCCGCGGGAAACCAAACACACTCCGCGTGCCCTTTGACTCTGAGGCCATGGACCCTGAAGAGCAAATATAGGCCCTTCAGATGCTGTATATCTGGCAGGAATCATCTCACAGAACTGCAGAAGTCATTAGGCCTACTGTATGCCTAAGGCAATGTGTGTTACAGGTGCACAGTAGAGTCACAAATAATAAGGCATATATATCTCCAAAAGCCGGCTGGACTACTTCCTTACAGACTAGACCCAGGGATGACTGGAGCACTCAGAGGTTTTAAAAAATGTCCTTTATTGAGGTGCAACAACATTGACTAACGTTTCGACGCAGTGCGTCTTCCTCAGAGGCATATATATCTCCGACATTAAAGATGACAAGACACAGAGATCACCACTCTAAGACAGTTTTACACTGATGTTGATGGTTTAGTTTGGTCTTAGTTGTGAAAGATGTTATTAGATGACAGTGACAAAGACATTTCAGCAATATCCTCATGTAAGAATTTTCTTAAATTTGTTCTTGACTTAAGGTCCCATTTACAAACCTATATTGAATGCAAATCTTCTTAAAAACTGCATAAGTGGGAACAAATTTCTTTTTAAGAATGGTTGTTGAATGAGGCCTATTGTTAGATGTTGGTAGTTTGTGTGGATTTGTTGAGTGAAACTTACCTGTTTCCACTGTGAGGAGCACCGTGTCTGTATCTGGCCGGACCTGACGATTAGTGGTAAACATCATCTGAAAGCGTTGGCCGCGACGCAGAATCAAGCGCTTCACGCTAATCTCGTTGGTGCGATGCTCAATGTTATTCTTCTCAACGTGAAGCTTAAGCCTAGTGATGACTGATAAATGTTACACAAAAGAACTCATTACATGTATGCATTTAGCAGGCAGTTTTATCCAGAAATTTTAAGCAGACATCTGACAGTTGTCCACTAGTCACTTTGACACCACTGTCTCCAAATCAGCTAGAAGATCAAAAAAAATGCAGATACAAAAAAACTTCTCCTGTTTAGAACCAAATTATCGACTAAGGACTTTGAAGCACAATAGGAATTTAGTTGACTTTCTCAAACATATTTGAACAGAACAAGAAAAAAAAAAACGAAATAATATTAATTATACTAGAAAAGCGCTCAGAGAGTGCAAAAACATTTCCGAAAATTTCATCCAAATCCGTGCAGTACTTTTCGAGTTATCCTGCTGACAAACAAACAGACGGACAAACAAACAAACAGACAGACAGACAAACCAACGCGACCGAAAACATAACCTCCTTGGCGGAGGTAGCCTAATAATAAGAAAATAAAAAAATCTTTGCATAGAGGCTATCCCAAAGAGAATGCTTTTGAAGAGGTCCATTATGATTATTATTGTAGGCCTATTTAAGCATTATTTAGGAGCTCACCCAATGCCATGGCAACAGCTGTATTTGGATGTCTTTGGTGATGACTTGTCCTTCTTCAATGTCTTCTGTCACTGTCTGAGGCTTTGTTGTGAGCTTTTAAACACTTCGTCTTAGATTTTAACTATTAGGAATTTTAAACTCGAAAATGTGCTCAGGGTATGAGATACGATGCTATCAATCCAGGAGATTATCATGCCTTTATCAGACAACACACTAACATACATCATCTTGATAAAATATGCTTTGCTTTTGCTTTATCACTGTTGACTGTAAATGTGTAGCCTACATGTTGGTTGTTTGACAACCAGATAGAAAAAAAAGTGTCTGGAATTCTAAATTCAGCCCCTATTGGGTTATATCATAGCCATATTTGCATTGACATTCAGTGAAATAAACAACTTGAGTACAGGTTTCATTTGCAGCTTCTCTATAGCATGACTTTTAGTTTTCTATCCAAAACAATTCCAAGATTTTGTTTGATTGTTGTCATGAGCCTAGCAGGGTTCCCTTGAATCTGAATAAGTATGGCCTGAGTCTCTCTCTCTCTCTCTCTCTCTCTCTCTCTCTCTCTCTCTCTCTCTCTCATGTGTGTGTGTGTGTGTGTGTGTGTGTGTGTGTGTGTGTGTGTGTGTGTGTGTGTGTGTGTGTGTGTGTGTGTGAAGCCTATGATTTGTTAATCTGTCTGCTTTCATGAAAAGTAAGTTCAGCAAGTTCATGGGAGAGGTGGTTGTGTGTGTGTGTGTGTGTGTGTGTGTGTGTGTGTGTGTGTGTGTGTGTGTGTGAATCAGAGAGAGAACGTGAGTAAGTCATGTTTTTCGTAATGCAAGCTCTGTCATAAAGGGACAGCTCACACACAGAAAGCACCTTGGCCAACAGTACACTTACCTGAGTTTAGGTGTGTGTGTGTGTGTGTGTGTGTGTGTGTGTGTGTGTGTGTGTGTGTGTGTGTGTGTGTGACGATACTGAATTATTATCAACACCTGTGCAGGTGTGTGGGTAGGAGTGTAACAATAGACAGAGCTCTGGGACTGTAGCCAATTTTCAGTTGGGAATTTACACATTTTTGCAATCGCCATAAGACTAGCCTACGCATGACGCAATCATTGGTACTACAGTGATATCCCACATATGAGCCTCACCATGTATTAAGCTCAGTGTTAAATGCAAACAATACAGTATTGACCACACCCAGGTATTACTGTAACTGTTTACTAAACATTATTTATAGTATCAGAATCAGATGATGATTTCATGAGAAAGCACCTTTTCTTATTGGCAACTTACCCGAGGGTCTATCACTCGTGGCCAGACTCCACACGTCTCCTCTACTGGGTCAGGAATCTATTGATTGTGTCCTGGGTTTTAGGGCTTTAAAGGTTTTCCAGTCCTAATCATGGACAGTGTTGGGATTAACGAGTTACAAAAGCAACTAATTACTGTAATGCATTGCTTTTTGTGGTAACTTGGTAATGTAAGGCATTCCAGAAAAAAAAAACTGGTAATATTTTCCTCAGTACAATTGTCAGTAACTCAAGTTACAATGCATTTTTAACTTGGAATGAAGTGGTGTTTTTTTCCTTCAAACAAATTCGCCAAAAATCACTGAGGTCTGGAAGGGTAAAACGCTTGCTGTGTTGGACTTAATGTAGAACTTTACAGTCTTTGCTTGTCATTCTCAACCTTGAAAACGAACTAATGAAGGTCATAGACTACCTGGGGGCCCGAAGAGTAACTTAAATGTAATGCAACAGTAATGTAAGGCCTTACATTTTCAAAACACTAATATTGTAATGTAAGGGACTACTTTAAAATGTCAGTAACAAGTAATAAATAACGCATTACAGTTCTGCAGTAACTTGCCCAACACTGATCATGGAGACCATTGCTTCTCCTCCTCTCATACCACCTTTGACATTTTTGTTTCTTTGTGCACTTCATTTTAACAACTGCATACTGTCTTTTTTCAAAAACATGTAGCCTATACTGACTTTAGTTTCATTGTTAATTTCTTTACAGTCTCTTTAATAAATCCATATTTTTGCTTAGAACTCCATGTGTAGCCTTCCTTTTCTTGTGTCCCGGCTATGAACCAGCCAGGTGTAAGACTCTAAACCGAAATAATTCACCAGAAGCAACCAGAAATATTGAAGACTTTGAGACTTTATTAGAAGACTGAAAAGCTGGATACAAACAAGCAGTGTCACTTATTGGCTCATTTTTAAAATAGTAAAATCTGTTTGCCACATGCACTTACATACCTATTTAAAACTGTTGCATATATGAAAGAACAAATAGCCATACATACTTTCTTAAATGTGTGTGTGTGTGTGTGTGTGTGTGTGTGTGTGTGTGTGTGTGTGTGTGTGTGTGTGTGTGTGTGTGTTTTTGTCATTGCATAACTATCATCTGATTGTCTGCAATTTGTCTGACTAATTGAGGATTAACCAATTCTAACCTTCAGAATGAGTGGACACAGCATTTGTGGTGTGAATACAGGAAGCTGCCCTTTAATAAAAGAGGAATCCCCATCAATAACAAACCCTCATGCCTCCCTGTATGGAGCCAATTTTAGAAAGGGGAATTTGGCAGTTTTGTGCTCAGTTTGCATTCTTCATGTGACAAAATTCTACAGTAATTGCATCACAGTGCATCGGAGTTTCATCTCTCATGGCAGTCTGGCGGTCAGGGAGTCCACTGCGGACAGCACTCTGGACAACACTCTGGTGGATATGTGCATTCTCTGCAAGCAGGGTCGTTACAAGTATATGAAGGACTGGGACAGCTCTCTGCAGTAGAGGTAGAGATGGTGAAGGGGGAAGAAATGAGATACAATGAGTGGGTGCAGTAGCTTAGAAACCAAATACTGTATGTGTGAGTGCAATTATACATTAATATATGCAGAATTTTATATAATATGCAAAGAGGGTTAGGATCATGAGCAAGAGGTGTGTAGGGATTATCAAAATGGAATATACTGTGTGTTTGAGTGACTGTTTGTTTGTTGATGTTTTTACATCAAACATCAGAGTCTTTGTGTCTGTCTCGGTATATTTATTAGAACAAACACACAATGGTCTGAATTCAAAGCAAACAATCTTTTACAGGAAAAAGCTTTGAGCTGAAGTTTTATTCCCATAAAAAACAACATATAGCCACAAAATCTGAAGACAGCCAAAGTGGAAAAAAAATGTTAAAACTCTGTGTGGCCTACACATGCCTCAAACCAGCTGCCAAAACACAAGGGCTGGTTCTCTAATCTCTCATTGCTGTGGTGGGCTGGATACAACAGAGCTTTAAAAGTTTATCATGTGGCTGCAATCAAGGCAACCTGAATCCTTCATAGATCATCTGAACACCTAAATATATTTTTATATCTCTACACCCATTTATTGATTTCTCATTACTAATCAGAATCATTCCTGAAGCACCACAGAAACAGAACAACACAATGCAAAATTCCAAAAAATCTACAGATATCTAAATTAGCCGACCCACCCAACATTTTTTCAGTCAAATTAATATGATGAAGTCCATTAATCAACTGGGCATTAGGCCTATATCTCATATGCATGGAAGACACTGAGTTCAATGCAGTGATTTAATGATATTTTATCATGTTAGCTGCCAACAGAACCTAGTAAGAAGGTGTGTAAAGTTTCAAAAGTCCTCATAAATTCACAGATGAAGTTGACATGTCATGAGAGATTTAACACTGAGATTTTGGTGCTGTTGTTTTTTCAGCAGGTGAAATGTGCCTTCTGTGTGAGACAACTGCCCTTGATAATGCCTTGAAGTAGTTTATTTCACTTTATTCAAAACAATTGATTAGTGGGAAGGCATTAAGTCACATACCAGTACTATTGATAATATTCAATATATTTGATAATATTTTTTTATATAAAAAAATTCAACTAAACAGCTACAACAGCTACAACTAGATAACTAATATTTTGGCCCATTTCTGAAGAATCTGTTACCTAGAGTACAATGCGAGTGTGTGTGCTAGTGTAGGAGAACGAGTGTGAGTATGAATGATTAAAAAAGTTTGAGTGCATGTGTGTATTGTGAAAACCATTGAAAAAACCATCAAAGTCATCAAAGAGACCATCGTCTGAGTCGTCATCCAGGATGGGCTTGACCTCCACGTTGCAGCTGGCCTTGATGTCCCTGAAGGTGCAGCAGTCAAAATTAGCCACCAGTTTCCTGGAGCCGGCTCTGTAGGGCGTGAAGGGAATCTGAAGACGCACCCGTTGGTCTGGCCTCAGCAAAGGAACGCTGTACACACAAATGGGAACAATGCCTCAGTTAAAGCAATATACCGGAGTAAGCTTAAGCATAGTCCTGCTGCACGAGCCTTCTAACCAGGCAACATATTTCGTATAAGCTGACCCAGATTGCCAGATCAGTCACAGAGTACCTAATGCGACGTGATAGCACACCATACAATGAGCCAATGATATACCTCAGATCTCAGTTTCAGCTACCTGCAGTAAGGTCCGAGTGATTCAGTGTAAAGTGCCTGTTCGCTTCTGCGTTCGCATTCGGTCTGTGCTGTACCAAATTATTTTGTTCCACTCGCTAACTAGCGCATTTAGCAAGCACTTTCAACAGTACTCTCCGTCTGGCCTCAGCAAAGGAACGCTGTACACACAAATGGGAACAATGCCTCAGTTAAGCCTAAGTATAGTTGGAGCCATGGGCCTCATTCATCAATATAATCCTAAGAATATTCTTCAATTGGTTCTTATACATTCATTCATTCATTCATTCATTCATTACCTCCGCCAAGGAGGTTATGTTTTCGGTCTCGTTGGTTTGTCTGTCTGTTTGTTTGTTTGTTTGTTTGTCTGTCTGTTTGTTTGTCAGCAGGATAACTCGAAAAGTACTGCACGGATTTGGATGAAATTTTCGGACAATGTGTATAATGGGACAAGCAAGAGCTGATTAAATTTTGGTGGCGATCGGTGATCCAGAACACGATCTGGAATGTATATTGTGTTTGTGACCACATTGCCTTGGCGGAGGTCTGCGCTCTCTGAGCGCTTTTCTAGTTCATTCATTCATTCATTCATTCCTTCATTCATTTTGCTCCTGTCCAATGACTTCATAGAGATAGAAAAGCAAGTGTCACCTGAGCACCACGGTGCTATGCAGCAGCCCGCTGCCTGTGACTGTGAGGACTCCATCTTTGAGTCTGCTGGGCAAGGGGTTGTGGAACATGACCTCCGCTGTTCCTCCCACAAACTGCTCGCATGAGCTGGGAGCCTAAAGGCAAGCATACATCAACATGAAAAATGTTTTGTAACACTTTATTTGAAGTAGTCTACATAATGGTGACATGAGTACTGTATGTTATCAACACGCAACGTGAACCTTTAATGCCACCTCATTCATGTTTATGGCAGTTGTCATTAAGTGTCATTCAGTTTGAAGTGTTATGTTCATAACTCATGTCATGTTTATGACAAGGTTCATGTCACCCGTACAGAACCCTTCAAATTGAACCCCTCAAAGTTAGAACTTGTTTTGTGTCAGCACTGCACTCACATCTTACAGAATGTATGTACAGTATGTCAGAATCAGAGTCTAAATCTGGTCAATACTAGAAATTGGATCCACTTTCTTGCCAGTTCGAAAGAGCAAGACTGACTCATTTAGCCTTTGAATACTTTTGCAATCAGTACCATCATTCCTGGTTACTGTGCAATGATGACACAGAGTTATTTACAACACTATGGGTTTGTGTTGCCATATGTTGATTCATACTGCTGAGTACTGTAGGAAGTGCCATGCATACTACAGTATATACTTACTAACAAGGTTACTATAGGCTACATGAGACTACATTTTGTTGGGCAAAAGTATGTAAGTAAATATCGTGCAATGTGGATTCATGTATGGACGGTGCAAGTTTGTGTGGACCAACCTCAATAGTGAGTGAAGGCTCCTTCAGTACAAGGCTCTTCTCTGTAAGGTAGCTGTCCCCTGGGTGTTGCTTATCTTGCACCAAGGCCGATACTTTCAGACTGTTGTTGTCCAGCATTTTCGTTCCGTACAAGGAGAATGGAATCTCAATAGAAATCTTGTGGTCTGTGAACACACACACACACGCACACACACACACACACACACACACACACACAATTTCACAGTTTCATTGTAATAGGTTCCATTACACCTGATAAGATTCAAGTTAAGTGTCAATATTAACCCACATGGAAAACTCAGTTCCGTCAGCAACACAAAGACTTCATTCATATTAAACACTTGAAAGGTAACAAAACACTTGTATAGTCCTTGTATAAAGTTCAGTTTCAGGTTCTTGCAGAGAACGTCGTTTCCACCCACCCTTCTTAGGTTGCAGCAAGACGTCCTTCTGCTCCCTCCACACCTGGCTGTCCGGCACACCTGTGTACCTCATGGCATGACCGTTGAGCCGCACGCTCAGCTGCCGCGGGGTCGACTGCTCGCTGTGAAGGAGGAGACTCAGTTTTACGTCCTGTCCCATGATTGGCTGGCTCTCTTCCGTGATCTTCACCGTCACTTCGGCCGGCTTCTGCGGCTTCTGTGGTTTCTCTGGACGAGGCTTGTAGCCCTCCTGGCCTCTCCTTACCGCTTCCTCAAACACCTGGCGCTCCTTCGCAGAGCCTGAGGAGGGACAACCAGGAGTTGCACAGGGGGCAAGAGAACCAGTTAGACCAATGTCAACATATAACTAATAAAGAGTTCAGATGCAAAACCCCCTAACTCCACTTGACCACTTTTTGAGAAAAAGGCAATTTTTTTATCAGGCGTTTACAGTGTTTTGATTGTAAACAGATATTTTAGACATGGCGGGGAGCAGGTTTTATTTAATTTTTTCACAAAAACATTTCATTTACATATTCTAGGTTTATACAGGATTCACACAATATCATTAACTCAGTTTTCACAAAAATGGTGTTTAGGGGGTTTTTCATCTGAACTCTTCAGTTTTTATTTGTTTGTTTGTTTGTTTTGCATAGTGACTCATTTTTGCCCCTTGTAGTTACGAAATGGAACTGCAACATGATGCGCTGTCTGGTTATTTCGCTTATTAATGTCAGTCTCATCACAGAGGTGTTGTATCATTATTTTCTGTCGTTTATTATTGACTATAAAATCACATTTTAGATGTGTCATTACATCTAGAAAGTAAGGTCTCTCTGTGTGTGTATGTGTGTGTGTGTGTGTGTGTGTGTGTGTGTGTGTGTGTGTGTGTGTGTGCGAAACATTCCTCTCACCTTCAGGGTATTTATAGTTGGCTGTGATATCCTCACGCTTGTCTTGTCCCACAGCTTTGGTGCTGATATTGTGTCCAACTCCGCTAGTATCAGTGTGGAGTTTTTGTTTTGAACCATCTTTCATGACCATCCAATAGACTTGATCAGCGTTGACCTCAGCGAAGACAAAAGGCACGTCGTACTTCACATCAGTGTGTCCTTCAAGGACAGCCTTAACAGGGCACGGACCACAGCAGTACACACCTGAGAGACAACGGGATGGGATTATCAGCGTGTGTGTGTGTGTGTGTGTGTGTGTGTGTGTGTGTGTGTGTGTGTGTGTGTGCGCGTGTGTGCGTGTGTGTGCGTGTGTGTGTGTGTGTGTGTGTGTGTGTGTGTGTGTTACCTGTACTCTTCTCCTGTGGGGTGGGGTCCAGCACCTGCCAGCCATCATAAGTAGAATCCTTAGAGAGGTCTGGACGCTTCATCCATCCTTCTACCCACACATGGAAGTTCCTGAATAAACACACACACACACACACACACACACACACACACACACACACACACACACACACACACACACACACACACACACACACACACACACACACACACACACACACACGTAAACACATAGATCTGTGCCAGGAAAATAAATAGTTTGCTCTGCAGAACGAGTTTGGAGTAACACCTCTGTCAAACAGAAGATACACATTGTGGTCTACTATAGTTATTACTGGCCTCATTTCTTTTCTCATTACTTTATTGCCATCTTTTGGACACATATTACATGCATTTCATATTTTCTCATGCAACACTGCATGGATTTTTGCAGTAGTTTTTCCACTTTCTGTGACCACAATTGTATTATTAAAAAAAATAAAAAATAAAAGATGTGCTAAGTATCGGTCTAATTTCTGATTCATTTCATAAGTAACCAGACTCACCACACACTGTCATTGCTCTCCTCTGATCGGACGCCCTCGTCAGTGTAGAACTCATCAATGATCAGGTTTTTATCGGTGTCGTGTGCAGACTGGAAGTTAGTGACCACACGGCACGGAATTCCCAAACACCTCATAACTGACACACACACACACACACACACACACACAGTGAGATTTATGGTATTTACTTTTGCCCAGGCTTATTTCCAACAAACAAAGCAGTGAGTGCATCTAGAGGTCTCATATGAGCTCTTATAGCAAAGATTATTATGTAAAAAGTTTATATGGTGACACTCCCTCTTTTGCAGCCTTGCTCCTAAAGAAGCTGTTAGCTTATGTTGCTCAGCAATCAGTGATCTTTTGTATTATGTTTGGTTAGTTCTGTTAGCATACAGTAATGGAACTGAACAATAGAAATAGAGCAGTCAGGGCGCCGTGGCTCAGTGGCTGGAGCGTCAGGCCATTACTCCGGGGACCCAGGTTCGATTCCGGCCCGGGGTCATTTCCCGATCCTACCCCATCTTTCTCTCCCACTTGTTTCCTGTCGTCTCTATGCTGTCCTGTCTGATTAAAGGCAAAAAGCCCAAAAAATATCTTTAAAAAAAAAAAAAAGAAAGAAAGAAATAGAGCAGTCTTGGATCCTCACCGGTGCACATGACTCCTGCAAACACCCAGCACTGGCCGTACTTGACGGGGGAGCAGTAGGTCTTTGACCACTGCCTTAGGATGTCCACACTGCCGTTCCAGTGAGTGGGAGCCACACCGCCAGAGTATGGTGCTTGCCAGCGCCCCGCCACCACCCCCCGGTCATCATTAGAATTGATCTATTGGGACAGAGGAGTCAAATATAAAGTAAAGTCATAAACATTGAGCTGGAGATTTAAAGGAGACATAGAATGGACAACCACTTTTACATTGGCTTTGATGAATTAAGAGAGGTTGTGCATGGTCAAAGAGCTATTATGAACATGAGGCATGGTTCTGTCCTCTTTCATATGGAAATCCTACATTTAGAAAAAGCTACTAAATCATGGGCGAATTAGAGCAAAGCCTACAAATGATGTCATATAGCACAAAGCCATTGCAGTTCAATTAAGGTGGCCAGAGTGAGGCGTTGTTTAGACAAAAAACCCATTTCAATACACATCTTAACTGTGAATGACACTTGTCTTTATGACATGCAATTGATTGTATTGTATTTTAACATCAGAAGACATTCAGTAATCCATTATCACTTGATCTTCTTTTGAGTGAACAAGAAGTACAAGATTGAGGTTAATACTCTGTATTGTTACACATTCAGTAGTCCTATGTGTTGCACAGCGCTGCAGTGTCCATATCACATTTGGGTCCTAGTGCCTGCCATCTTTTCCCCAAACCCACTCCATCTCTTTTTTCTACACATCCTTTGTCAGTCTTCCTTGTGCTTATACTATGACTGTAAATATAGGCATTAATAAAGGCAAAAAGTTTATAGGGAAAAGCATTGATCATACCATGGCACTGACCACCCTCCCCACATAGATGGGGTTGCAGCGGGCAGAGAAGTCCTCAGCAGCGTCCCTCTGACACTTAGGATTCTTGTCCAGCAGCTTAATGCAGATGTCCACTATGTCCTCCTCAAACTGAAAAGCAGCAGATGAAGTATCCACAAGCATGTCCAGCAGGCCAATGCAAGGTCAAGGGAAGGATACAGGGAAGGATAAAAGAATACAAGGAATTTTATTTGTCACATTTGCTGGTGTAAAAATGCAGTGAAGTGACAGTACGTCTGGTATCAGCCTATTTGTGTAAAGTACAGAAGTGCAGTAGTCAAGTGGCAAGTGTATTTACACAGCAGCACATACAGTAGGCAATTACTACAGACAGACTAATTCAGTGTTCAGGTTTCATTCCCCAAGCGTCATTGTCAGTGTAACCACAGAAATATATAGGAGACTACTGTATATATATATATGGGCAATTCCAGCGTTATGGACGTGACATTTTCGTGCATTATTGATGAACAAAAGGCCAGATAACCTCTGCAAACCTAGCAGTATTTCACAATTTTTTTTTCATATTCTTCTGCAAACTCCATGGCTGAATACAGGCAAACAGAAAAAAATAATATCATGATTTGCATCATAAGAATATGAGCCTTTCAATTTGCGTTATGGACGTGACGAAAAACGGACAAACTTTTGAGAGAGCGTAGTTTTTGCTGTGAAGTGTGTGAAATTTCTAGAGAAATGTAAATATTACTACATTCATACCAAACAGGACACCTCAGTAAAGACAGAGAAAGACTTAATTTCAAATGTAAATGTAAAAAAAGTTGGTTTTCATTGGGAGACATGGCGTTATGGATGTGACGTTATGGACGTGACGTCTGGAAAAACCCTCCAAAACGATACAAAACAATTGTGAACGGTGGATTTTAACCTGTAACAAGATAAATAGTAATATAACAATGAAAAATAACTGATAGTATTGCAGCTTTGTGTGTGTTATCACCCACTTATGCCCATTATAAGCCCCTCCATAGACTTACATTATAGCTGAATAGGGTAAAAATTTTAACAAACAGATATCCTTTCGAAACTTGCTCAGTTGAATATTTACATCGGGACAATACTTTTTGTATTGGAAGTTTTCTGAAAGAATTTGTATGTCCATGTAGGTGAGACTTAAAGTTTTAAGGTGAGGTTTACTTTTTCGTGGAATTGCCCATATATAGACTAGACTATATAGGTAACTATGAGTGTACCTGTCCAAAGTTCCAGGCCATAGGGCCAATGTAGCTCTCAGACCCCCTGTAGATGATGCCCTGTTCAGACATCACATACTCCTGCCTCTCAGCCTCATCTGGGAGGTACACCCAATCCTCTACACACACACACACACACACACACACACACACACACAGAGAGAGAGAGAGAGAGAGAGAGAGAGAGAGAGAGAGAGAGAGAGAGAGAGAGAATGAAGGTCATCAGGTAATTCATCAAACTAATCAAAACGGAAAAAGATCATGCATGTGTATATCTGGGGGGGGGGGGGGTATATACCTTCACACCAGGGGTTAAAGAGGAGCACCAGGTTTGTGATGGGTCGTGGCTGAGCATTCTGTGACCCCACCCTCATAGACATTTCATAAGAGCCCACGCAGGCATTGGCTGGGCTGCAGATCTCCAAGGTTGTGACTTTATTGGTGATTTCCATAACCTTTACAGTCCATGATGCCCCCGTAGCCTGTGTCTGTGCCTGCGTCTGTGGGAAACCAAACACACAGCGTGTGCCCTTTGCCTCTGATGGCCTGGGCCCTGGATGGGGCAAATGCACATTATTGTTGATATTACTGCAAATCAATTTAAATATGAACTCAAGAGATCCAAATTCAGCAAAGTCCATGATCAACTGTAAGAGGAGAACTCCTTCCATTTTCAATCTATAACCTTGCTGTTTAAGGTCATCAAGTGCTGTGAGTCCCCTATAGATTAATTTCTGGTCCACAATATGCTCTAAGCTGTACCGATTTGTCTTGCTCTTTTTCCTACTCAGTAACCTCTACAAAGAGAGCTATGGGTGGGACATGATACCAGTTCTCCATTCAATAACACTTCGATTTCCACACCTTGATTCTATAAGGTGATATGACTAATGAATTGGCATGAAGAAAGTAGTTTTACATAAACATACCTGTCTCAACGGTGAAAAGGAGCGTGTCGGTTTCAGGTCGGAACTGCCGATTGGTGCGTTTGAGTTTCATCTCGAAGGACTGGCCTCGCCGTAGCAACAAGCGTTTCCTACTGATGTCACGTGTGTGGTGCTCCTTGTTGTTCTTTTTCACCTTGAGCTGGATCTTGCGTATCTCTGAAACATCACAGCAAATTTGCAACAATGTGAATTGATCTCTATTCTTAAGCCTGCACCGGGATGCAACCTGGTCCTAAAAAGTGCAATGTGTCATTCTCACAGAATTCAATGTTGATACTGAGTTACAGCAAAAACAGAAATATTTTTTCCCCTTTAATAGTCCAGTGTCAATCAACCCATAACCCTGTTATTTGATGCTGCAGAGTGACAGAAGAAATATGAATGAGAACAAGGTCAATGCCAACTGATGAGGACATGGAACCTCCATCTCAGTTTCATTTTACTGCATCCTGTTCAGTAAGCTTCAGCTGCCACTTGGTAACTTGGCAACTTGGTAACATAGGCTACTGGCTCATTTACTCCAAAGGATCCCTTGGTTACATGTTTAATGTGGAAAAAACACGCTCAATGGTGTTTTTTGCCCCCAACGACACCTTCCAGGCAGCACAGCCTAGAAGGCACTATCCCTACCTTATTCCTAACCCTAACCCCCTCAACCCTCATCCTAACCCTAAACTGAGTGAAGTGGTGCCTTGAAGGCAGTGCTACCTGGAAGGCACCGTTGAGGGCAAAAAACACCAAAGACCAAAAAACACAAACAGGTCAGATGAATTTCCTGCACATTTTAAGGTCCAAGCAAACTTACTCAGATGCATGATTGCTGTTGAGAGTCTTGGCTGCCTGTTTCTCGTTGATGTTCTCCTGTTTCTGCTCTTTTCTCCTTGAGATGTTGCTCAGTGAGATGTCTGAGTGAGAGTGTGAGCGAGTGTGTTTAAACTGTGTGTTTAAACTCGCCTAAGTGTGCCATAGGTGAAATCGTCGTCAGCCGTACACACCCTCGCTCTGCACTCGTGAGGAAAAAGAGGATCATCTTTTTCCTTCATGTGTGACAAAATCTTGGATAGCACACACAGAGGGCCCAAAGACTGTATACCAATGCCCACACTAAGCCCTAAGCCAAATGTGTACAGACTATGACCCTGGAGCCTTGGCATGCTTTCTGTGGAGTCTTACTGCCAGCCTCGTAAAGTAGTTGGTACCTTTTAGCCATTTAATTCATTGATTTCACTTGAAATCATAACCTTTCCTATTTTTTGCATCAAGTTGGTCTGAATTATAATGATTGTAACCAGGTCAGAGAGAAGTCTAAAATTTAACCCTACACCCATTACTTGTAGCCTGGCAAGCTATCCTGTAACATGTATAATCTGGCATCAATAGATAGAGACCAAACTCAACTGTGGGCAGTTATCTTTCAAACTGATGCACGCAATAGGATGGATCAGATCAGAGGAACGAACAAGATCTAAACACCAATTCAAAAGGCCATTGTTTTCGGCGAAGCCCACCTAAACACATAGAGCGTTGTGTTTAGTGAACACCGACGGTGTCCAACCAATCAAATTCCCAATGTCTTGCTACTAGACGTACTGGGTGAGCAAATTTGCCGCCACTACAGTGCGTCTAGACTTCTACATCACTTGTTAAACCCTAAATCATTCCATTCCCACTGATATTGGAAAAATAATTCTTCCTAATTGAAGGCTTATTTCTCAAGAATTGGTTGAAGTACTCAAGCAATGGCCTTCAGGGGCTGAGCCCCAGTCCCCCCTTACACTTGAAGCAAGCGACGTGTCCCCACCAATATCCAACGATTGGATTGTCCCCACCAATAATTTAGATTAAAAAAAATATATAAATAAAAATAAATACCTAGTGATTAGAAGGTTTAATCACTTTATTTTAGCACAATGCTGAGGTTTACACAAGGTGTGGCTTATTTTCGGGAAATGATTTCATAAGAAGAAAAAAAACACTTCCATGTTTAGCCCTCCCCCATGTTTTAACCTGAGAATGAAGTAGAGTAGCAAGGAGACTCCTCTATTGAATCATTGTTCCTGTAAGTGACCTGCTTATCCATTGTGCATTAGCCTCCCACCACAAAAATAAATAAATCAAAGTATTAGCCATTGGTAATATTCTGAACACTTCCGTATTCGTCTAGGTCACCCGGTTAATCGGTCAGTTAAATAAAGCCCTTGGAGCCACCCATGCCCTACACTGTATACCCTGGGCCTGGCCTGAATCCTCAATACTGTACTTCCCCTCACCTAAAATAGGCTACTTAACTGATATGACAGTCAAGAGTGTGTGTGTGTGTGTGTGTGTGTGTGTGTGTGTGTGTGTGTGTGTGTGTGTGTGTGTGTGTGTGTGTGTGTGTGTGTGTGTGTGAGGGGGAGAGAGAGAGAGAGAGAGAGAGAGAGAGAGAGAGAGAGAGAGAGAGAGAGAGAGAGAGAGAGCATTCTATCAGATATCTAGACTAATAGAGTTCTACGGTAGATAATTTATGGATTCACAGGTCACAATGTATTTGCCATTGCTGTTTTGTTGACTAACTAGGCCCTCTTGTGGTGGAAACAGGTACTGTTTTAAGAAGTGTCCTCAGTCATCTTGCTAGAGTGGATGGAGGACAAATTCTAATGGCATCATGTCAAAATTAGTCCTGTCAAACGATTAAAAAAATCAATCTGATTAATCAAAACATTTTGCAATGATTAATCGTGATTAATCACTTTTAATCGCAACTCATTTCCTCCAGTAAGAATTTGGATGCTAGGGTATGTTGGATCCTTATTTTGCCCTGTAAAGGCCCTGATACTAAATAGTTGGTTTTGTTCTTCTCGAATGGGGCAATTCACACCTGTCCCCTAGCCCCAAGGATTCCCCAAACATGTTGTTGGCCATAATCTTTGTATAGTTTGACTTGATAGCAGAGCCATTTTCTATCTGAAATTGAACATAGTACATGCCATGAAAGTGGAACCATATCCACCAGGATTAATCTGAGTTCATTTTTTTAATCTGAGTTAAATTTTTTGGATTAATCACGTGATTAATCAGTTAATTTTGCCAGCACTAGTCAAAATGCTTGCACATCTTAATGGTGAAATCTGGTGTGGTGCAATCCATAATGGCCCTGCTATTTAAGGTCACTGAGTGCTGTCTGTAGGAAAAACAAAGGAGCAAATTTGATACATCATTAGACCATATAGCATACTGGCAGTCCACATTGACTAAAGGGGCATAAGAAAATTGAAAGTGAGTTTCCATGCCCCATTCAGTTAATGTTAGCGGTGAGCTCACTATTAGATCTATGCTGTATCAGATTTTCTCTTTCTTTTTTCCTGTTGAGTTACGGTGGCAATGTGGCAATTTGCTAATGCACTGCAAACACAGTTGCAACAACAGCAGTTCAACAGTTCAAGGAAATGGATCAGCCGTTGATCTGAAGGGTCGTCTATTGAATATATTGACATGCTTATGACTAAGCCACAAACTAATGAGCTGAATGAGTGCCAGGTTAACATTGTGATTCTGAATCATCAAAAGTTTAGGACGTCTAATTGTTTTGACTTCAGTCAAATAAAATAAACATCCTGTCATCACTACCAGTAGAGGTCATCTTTTTACAAAAGGTGTACATATACTGTACCTGGCTACAGACCTCTGATCTCCAAGTAATAACTTACAGCAACTGAGTGACTGATGTCATGATTCCTAATTCAGTCTTCTCAGGAGAGGTCATAGGTCATCCACACCTCAAATCCACTCAATCAGGATCTCCCTTTTAATGAGTGAGTGAATGGCAAACAGACAGTCAGCCGTCTGATGATGTTGGCCAGTCCTAAGTGTCTATGGCTAATTTTTTTTTTTTTAAGATATTTTTTGGGGCTTTTTACCTTTAATCAGATAGGACAGTATAGAGATGGACAGGAAACAAGTGGAAGAGAGAGATGGGGTGGCATCGGGAAATGACCTCAGGAATCGAACCCGGGTCCCCGGAGTAATGGTCTGACGCTCTAGCCACTGAGCCACGGCGCCTATGGCTAATTTGAATCGTTTACCACAAGTCTGGTGATGTCAGAAAACCTTTGCCAGCTCATTTGCAGCTGATTTCACATGTTGACTGGGCAACAGAACCATTTATAACAGCGAACAGTTAGTCAGTCAGTCAGTCACTGTACTGTAGTCAGTTCTCTGAAGACAGCCCAGCTTGACAGCCCGGCTTGCACGCACATCTCTACAGGCCGTGATGAAGACATTGCTGATGTCCTGTATGTTCTGGGGAGGCCGGGGACAGTTGCAACAGGGGATGGTTGTAACATGGCCTTTTTCTCCAATTACTTTAAAAAGGCGTAGAGAGGCAGAAAAAATAT
>JAODXP020000032.1:17202323-17240768 GCA_027497455.2 Sardinella longiceps | reverse complement strand
ACTTTCTATTATACAGACTCACCACACACTGTCACGTTTCTCTTTAGGTCGGACCCCACTGTCAGAGTAATATTCATCGATGGTAAGGCTTCCATCTGTGTCATGTGCAGACTGGAAGTTGGTGACCACTCGGCATGGAATTCCTAAACACCTCATAACTGACACACACACACACACACACACACATACACACACACATACACAAACACACACACACTCATACACATACACACACAAAGTGAGGCAGTTAAAAGATTGAACTGCTCTTTTCTTGTTCACCAGAGTCACATATTAATTGAACAGTCCTGTTTAACATCATTGATCAAAGTACATCAACTCAAATGTTTTTCCAGATGTTATAGCCTACAGTATAACTGTCAGTGTCCGTTTCCCAAAAGCATAATTGCAATTAGCTACTTACAGTAGATAGGTAGTGGCAATGGGATATTGCATTGCAACCAAAAAAGTTGCTAACTTTGCTTTTTACTAGGCTTTTTGGAAACAGACCCAGTAGTACAGTTACCATAGCGATGGAACTAAACAATAGAAACAGAATGTCAGTCGTCAGTCCCAGGTCCTCACCAGTGCACATGACTCCAGCAAACACCCAGCACTGGCCGTACTTCACGGGGGAGCAGAAGGTCTTGTACCAGCGCTGTAAGATGTCCACACTGCCATTCCAATGGGTGGGAGCCACGCCCCCAGAGTACGGTGTTTGCCAGCGCCCCGCCAGAATGCCACGGTCATCATTAGAATTGATCTATTGGGAATAAATACCACAAATGATCTAACATACACATTGTTATTAAATGATTTTATTTTTGCGGGTCAATGTTCAAGGTTTTTTAAAGCAACAAACAACCTCTAAACTCACAGAGGAGTGGAGAGGAGGAGTGAGAAAGAGAGAAAGAGAGAAAGAGAGAGGGAGGGAACACCTACTGTACATACCATGGCACTGACCACCCTGGATACATAGATAGGGTTACAGCGGGCAGAGAAGTCCTCAGCAGCGTCCCTCTGACACTTGGGGTTCATGTCCAGCAGCTTAATGCAGATGTCCACTATGTCCTCCTCAAACTGGAGAAGTCAAGTCATTTTATTTAACTAGCACATTTTAACACAGCAGTGTTGACCCAAAGTGCTTAGAATCTAATAAAAAAGCAGCAGACACAGCATCAGCACAAACACCACACCACACCACAAACCACCATGCTGCAATGTTAGTTTATTTACTTCTGTTTTCCTATTACTGAGTGGTTGGTTCTAAGAAGTCATAAAACATCTCAAAATCCTGTTGAGCCTCCCTAAAGGTGGCTACAGACCAAAGATCTGCGACGAGATGGGCTGCGACGTTCTAAAAACCTGCAACATTCTAAAACTCTAAAACTGCAATTTGACATGTTAAATCATTTGCGACGGCTTGCAACTGCTTGCAACAACCTGCGACGATTCATTCACACCGCCACAACTCCTCTCTAAAACCGTTTCATCTCGTCGTGGATCTTCAGCCTGAATTGACCTTTAGAGCTAAACAGTTGAATGGCATGATTCAGGCAAGAAGGGCATAAGTCAAGAATATCACTCTGTTGTTGGAGCTCAAAGAATACTATCAATGGAAGGAAGAACACATTGTACTCTACAGAAGACTTATCTAGCTACCATAATTATTTTAGAATATCAACAATATGGACCCCACTAACCTCTGGGTGAGCAGCACATGTGTTCAAATAAAGGTTTAAGATTGTTTTAATAATATTATCGGACATGGAAATAACAAGCCATTAAAAGGGGAGATTCTAAATGCGCCATATATCCAAGACAGGACCAATTGTCAAGATTTTGGTGTTGATGATTCTATTTCATCATAGACACTCCAGAAAAGGGGCTTAAGATGCTAAAAACAGAACTTCCCCTTTAAGAAGCACATTTGCACTGTCTCACTGTTGCACTGTCTGGAACGAAACAGCAGGAGCGCGCTTAAGGCGTGTTTAACCCGCTATATTCCTCAATGGGAAAGGGGCTTCAGCGTACCTGTCCAAAGTTCCAGGGCATAGGACTGATGTAGTTATCGGCTCCCCTGTAGATGGTGCCCTGTTCAGACATCACATACTCCTGCCTCTCAGCTTCATCTGGGAGGTACACCCAGTCCTCTACACACACACACACACACACACACACACACACACACACACACACACACACACACACAGCGAAGGCAGGTAAGTTTTCAAACACAGAGCATGATTAAAGATGACATAGAATGGATTCATTGAGTATTGTACCTTGTTCTCTGGTGGTAAAACACAATATATTCAATTGTATTTTGTCAAAAAGATGATCAAGTGATATTTTACAAGCCTAGTTAACACCTCATATTTAAGATATGTATTGAAATGTTTTTTTTGCCTCACTCTGGTCACCTTATTGAACATGAATTTGTAGGCTTTGTTCTAATTCGCCCATCATTTAATGGCTATTTCTGAATGTAGGATTTCCATATGAAAGAGGGCAGAACCATGCCTCATGTTTATGATAGCTCTTTGACCATCCACAACCTCTCTTAATTCATCAAAACCAATGTAAAAGTGGTTTTCCATTCTATGTCTCCTTTAAGTGTTTTGTTTACATCCATATGTACAGTAGTAGTAGATTAATCATTTAAAATGCACTTGAACCTGACATATCTGCCTATTCTTGTGTGCTGTATGGATCACATACCTTCACACCAGGGGTTGAAAAGAACCACCAGGTTTGTGATGGATTGTGGGAAGGCACTCTGTGCCACCCTCATAGACAGCTTGTAAGAGCCCACACAGGTACTGGCTGGATTGCTAATCACCAGCGTAGTGGAGGACTGACTGCTTTCCTGAACTTGTACAGTCCATGTCACCTTTGTCCCTGTCGGTTGCGGGAAACCAAACACACTGCGCGTACCTTTGGCTTCCGATGGCTCGGGTCCTGGGGGGGGGGCAAACACACACACAGTAGCCTACTCAATGCTTAAAATCTGCAAAGTGATAGGCTATTACTATGACGCAAATTCATATATAGTATCAAAATACTGTGGCTTTAAAAATGAAACTGTCCAACAATATACTTGAGGTGTCATGCAAATGTAGTTTTAATGACCTGACCACTGATAAATGAGCACATGTGCAAATAGTCATGAGATATGGACATCCTCAGCAATGAGGGAGCATCTTTAACTTCAAAATTGAGTTATTGTATGCCATAATAATATAATAAAAAAATCAGAGTACCGAAACATAAACATACCTGTCTCCACAGTAAATAGGAGCTCGTCAGAATCAGGTTGAAACTGCTGACTGGTGTCGAGAGTGATCCGAAAACTCTGGCCGCGCCGCACTATCAGGCGTTTGAAGCTGATCTCGTGCGTGCGGTGCTCCAAATTGTTTTCATTCACATGAAGTTCGACGTTGCTTACCTCTAACAAACATCATACCAAAAAGTCTCCATCAACAATGCTGAGTGCGCAACATTACTAGAAACCTTTACTTAGGCTAAAACTTTAGAACTAATCAAAAAAATGAAGGGAAAAAAGCTCTAGCTCTCAAAACACAGCTCTAATATTTGTCAAATATTTGCCCTAAAAGCAGCAAGGACCATGTCAAATAATAAACAATAAAAAATCAGCCACTTTGAATAATAAGTTTGTGTTCGACACTGTTTTCCTTCTTTGTAGGCTACAGCTTTCAAATAGTCTCAGACAACAGCTGGTCAATGCTAAAATACTGTAAAGAGACTTACGGAGCGTCATTGCAGTTGAGAATTCGGTTGAATGTTCCGTTCTTCCTCAGTCAAGTATGCGTGAATGTCTGTGCAGGCAGGACGAGAGGGTGTGAATTTAAACTATGACCTGCGCTAGTTCTCAACTCCCATGCATGACAAGCGCCTTACTGACACCAGCATGAACTGCAGGCTACTCCCTCCCTCAGCCCTGCGGGAGGATGCATCATCTAGCCTGTGTGAAACATTATAGGCCTATACTAAAATCAATATTGATGGACGATTGTGGAAAGACAATGATTTCTCAGGAAGGGTGGTTTGGAGCAGATTTGGGAAAGCACTCTCACTTTTTTAGCCCATAGTTTGATGTCTGCTGCAACAGCTGTTTCTACAGACACTTCATATAGGCTGAACATTTACTCACTTTAGCCTACTAAGTGCATTTAGGTCGATTAGCCTCTGTGTTTTTGGTGGATCTTGTTTCTCTTAATTGAATTAGTTTAGTTCTTTTATTCTGGGAAAAATGCCATTCAGAAAAAAAATCTATAAGCATAATAAATAGACCTTTATTTTCAATAACACAAAATGATGAGAATCCGAAACATTCAAACAAATCACTTTAGCCTGTTCAAGGTTGTCCTTAAAGGATAATTCCGGCATGTTTGAACTCAAAGTTTTGTTGGGAAGCTTATGTCATTTACAGTACGTGAAACCTATACACAATGGGTCCATGGGGTTTTTCTTCAGGAAGTGTGGGCTATCGGGGCCCACCCAAACCATCCCCAAACAGGGCCAGTGTTGGCTTGCACATTGCCTTAGCAGAGGTCTGCGCTTTTTTGTTTATTTGAATACATATGGAATGCATTTTGTTTCATATTCTTGAGGTAAAAGATGTCTGTTTGAGGTAAAATATGCTATGTTCAGCCCTACTTGCTTGTCAGTGCAGTGATTGAAGCGCAAGTAACACTAACTTAACAGGTGTAATTTTTCTATGCCCTATCAGTTTATATTTGTCACTGTTCGCTCTAAAACCCATTGACGTTTGGACATTTGCTATGAAGGCTGAGTGAAATTTTCTAAAAGAAAAAGTGTGAAGTGTGAAACCTTATCAGAATTTTTACTTAGGCTGCATTTACTGAATGTGTGAAAAGGAACTTCTCTAAAGTATTATATTGATTGCATTTTTTCCTCAGAAGATATAAGTTATTGCAACATGCAAACACAAATTACATCCTACTGTGACTGTACAATGTACAAGTACAGTAAGCTTACTTCACACACTGAAGTAACGTCCCAATGTTTCATTGATAAAGACCTTCTTTTTTCATCAAATCATGAATACTTTCACGATTGTAATTCACATGATCCTGGCCTCTTTGACCCTCCCTTCAAAAACAACAAATGCCTTATGCATTATGAATGATTGTGGTTTGAAGAATTTTGCAGAAGATTTACATGCACCCAAAGTCATTTGTTCACTTTAGAAATCGAAGGATCTTTTTTATTTTAGACATTTTCTATGGAAGCTGTGGAAAAGCTTTGAAAAAGAGTAGCCTATGAGAAATGTGTGAAAGCAATACGAATGTGTTAACACAAACGTAAAGGATGGGCTCTCCTGCTGCGCTAAGTGAACGAACATGAAGAAGACAAACTGAAGAAAAAAATAATAAATGTATTCCGATGCCCCCCTGATATTTGGTGACCTATAGTGATCACCTTGTTCATCTATGCCTAGAACCGGCCCTGCAATCAAGAAAAACTCAATTAATACGTAACTAATAAGTAGTTAAGCAACTGAATTCAATACAGTTTGGTTTAGTTTCATGTTGGTTACTGTAACATGCTTTAGCAGTAGAGGTAGCCACCAAACATCTGTTGAGTTGTTGACATAGTGGACAGTGGAATGTTCTTTGTGCAAAGAGCTTTGATCCCAGGCTTGGGGGGCCTCAGGAAAACACTCCGGATTTTCCTTTCGCTTTTGGGTTGGCCGATAAGACAAAATCATAAACAGGACGCTAAGGGCCCATTAGAGTTATCTTTCAGCCATCTATACTGAGATACAATAACTACACTTTAAAACTTTGTTTTCACTTGTTTCTGTCTGTGAAAAGTGTCATTGCTGACTATTGAGGCTAATCCGAACATTATCTGTCTGGGCTGTATATAGGCCTGCCACTTTTACTTTCAAAATAGCTTGAAAGATCTATATTTATCGATCTAGCAAATTGTTAAGGACAATTGTCTATTGAAGTTAAGATATCAGACACACCTTAGAGCTAATAAGTTTGGCAGATGGTAGATGACACCTAATCGGCGCCATCTTGCCCCAGAGATAGCGGTTAGTTAGGCTGTAACTTTTTTACGGCCCCATTGTAGCTCCGGTTCATACACCCGATCACATTTTTTTTTCACCCGAAATTTTTTTATATATTTTGCGAGTCTAGTCAGAGATTGTTGCTAGGGTCTAATTCCGGGGCAAACCCAGAATGCATTGTGTGATGACGACACGTTGGTAATCTCTATTGTGGAGTCTGAATTCCAATTCCTTTGGTTGCTGCTGCTGTGGAGTGAGACATCTAAGTAGGGGACCTAGGCCCATGTAGGGGAAACAGGGCCACTTGTGAACAACATGGATGCATAGTTCTTTCCATAAATAATGAATAGTATTATATCAATTAGATAGGGACTTATACAGTCTTTACATTACTTCTGGAGGTTTTCACAAGAAAAATGAAGAAAATAAGAAAAAGATCTAGAGAGTGAATGATTCAAACCTAAGCTACCGTCTTCTGTATTTTTTGCCCTCAGTGGTCCTTCAAGGCTCTATCACCTGCCCCACCTCCCCAATCTAGGGTTAGGGTGAGGGTTAAAGGAAAAATCCGGTGTGAATCAACACGTAGCCCTGCTGTTTTATACTGCTAAGCGCAACTGAAAGCCACCTCAATGATAGAATTTTGTGCATCGTAGACCGAGTTTGCGAAACGGCAGCTAACACTAACTGAATGAGGCATGTCAGAAAATGAAACCTAATCGATTTGCTTTCGTTTTGAAATGCCCCATTCTGTTACTGTTAGCTGCTGTTTCGCTATCTCAGTCTGTCTTGCATGAAATCCAGTGATTTAGGTGGCTATGAATAGTGCTCGGCACTATAAAACAGTAGGGCTATGTGTTGATTCACGCCTTTAAGGGGGTTAGGTTTAGGGTTAGAGGATAGCACTTTTCAGACAGTGCTGCCAGGAAGGTGCCATTGTGGGCAAAAAACACCATTGAGCCTAAATTACTCCCTTTGGCTACATTGATTCATGTGTTGAAATATTTGATCATGAATTCCCATGAATTCATTCCCCCTGTCATAGTTATCAGGAATTGTGGGAGTGAATCCCTTTAAAGTAAAACAAATGTTGGTGTAGGTTGAACATCAGTTTGCGCTGGGTTGGTTTGTGGTTGAACATATCATTCTGCCACGCCCAAATGCACAGCTGTGGTGCCCTTCAGCATTAGAACTGAAGCATTAACACTGAGCTGTTCATAAACAACTTAACTCGCATCATAAAATGATGGGAAATATAAATGAGAGATATGTTTTTCGTGCATCAAAGATGAGTTTCTGGTAACTCTTGCATAAGTATTTATTGTGGTAATGCTATCAACAATCAACAACAAATCAATAAAAAATAAAAAATCAATAACTCACTTTGTTCTACCCGTTCAGTTACTGTATATACACACAGCACAAACCACACTATCAATTTATTTATCAAGCCTTTGCCTCTAAACATTGGATGCACAGTTCAGCTGGGGAGTAAAACACCAAGCACCAGCTAGCTCCATTTCCATTCCAGATAGGGAGGGGGAGGTTGGGGAGTGCACCTTTAAGGGAGCATCATGCACAGACCATGCCCCCTGACCCCCATATCTCTGGCCTAGTCTTACACAGTCTTTCACAACTACTGGGCTCGGTGCCTGGCGAGCCAGCTAGAATTCTTCTCATTCCTGACTCCGTGTTACTCTCCACAACCGTGTGGGAACTGGTAAGAGTTTGCAAGCAACAATGCAGTAACAATGCAGTGCAAAGCGTCCTCATATAACTGCAGTGGGCATGCTACTCATTTATGTTGCTAAATTCAACCTTTTTTTTTTTGTATGCGGCATGTTTACAGTACTTTGGTCCTCCTCTGCACGTCTGCTATTTCGGGTGAATTCTCCACTAACTTCGGCGTCTGTGTCATTTCCCTGTCCAATTAGTCATGGTGGGTGTATCCAAACTTCTCTCTCTCTCTCTCTCTCTCTCTCTCTCTCTCTTTCAGCCCCAACCACCCCTCGCTGCTGAAGTTGCTGAGTGCCTCATTCAACTCTTATCTCCATTCAGTAGACCAGAACTCCTCAGCTTGCTACTGCCAAATTCTCACCCACTCCCCCCGACCCTTTCGAGTTGTAAGGCCCCTCTATTGGCTTTTATAGTAAGGAATGTACCATGCTGGCACAGTGCGGGTGTTTACATAACTGACTTGTTTAATATTAGGTCCCTCTCATGTGCCCTTTCTTAATAGGCGAGGTACTTGACAAGTCAAGCGCTACTCAGTGAAGAGGAGAGATGTGACCAGTGCCCAATCTGCTGATGTGGTCGGTCATGTGTGAATGCTTGCATGCATAGTGTTTGTTTGTTTGTGTGTGTGTGTGTGTGTGTGTGTGTGTGTGTGTGTGCGTGCGTGTGTGTGTGTGTGTATAAAGTGTGTAAAGCTGTGTGAATGCATGCATGCATAGTGTTTGTTTGTTTGTGTGTGTGTGTGTGTGTGTGTGTGTGTGTAAAGCTGCTGGAAAGTCTTGGGTCTTGTGTTCTTGTGTCTGCTAAGGACTTCTGAGCGCTCAGTCAAAAGTGCCAAATTTGGTCTTAGCAGTCCCCACATTAAAAAAAACTAGAGGACTTTTATTGTGTCTGTAGCCTACTTTATAGACCCGTTTCAGATTTAAAGGTTAGTTGGAAATATTTGATCAGCAAGCTAAGCTAAGCCTAAACACCCTCAAACTAAATGTTTTGTTGCAAAAAAGGAAGTAGTCTGTGAAGGACATTCATTCTTCACTGAAACCTCCTTTCTCAGCGCTGAGATCAGCACAAAATTGGAGTGTGACTTGCATTAAAGAAGAGTATGCAGAAATGTCTTGCTGTAGAGCAAAGGAATAACTTATAATGTCTTGCTGACTACTTAATTATCTCCGCCAAGGAGGTTATGTCTTCGCCGGCGTCTGTCCATCCATTCATCTGTCTGTCTGTCTGTGTACAATTCTTTATTTTACCACAGGTGTGTCTTTGCCCAAGGAAGAACCAGTTAAATTTCAATGGTGACTGGTGATACAGAGCGCCTTTTGGAATTTATATTGCGTCCGTGACCATATTGCAAAACTGAGGTCTGCATTCTCCGCGTGCTTTTTCTAGTTGTTGCCTACCTAAATTCTGAGGGTACCATGCTTATTTAGATACAGGCTACCGCTACAGATACAGGGGTAAGAGTTTGTGAACTATTGCCCCAAGAACGGGTAGTGATGGAAGCAGAGTTGCACAATGTATATAACTCAGAACCCTTTACAACAGAGGGATAAGCATCATTGGAAAGTAAAGATTGCACAGTTTCACGTCATATGTAGATGGTATCTTCATGCAACAACCATCTCAACAACCTTTTGCCCATCCTTGTCAGAATCAATTGAACTAATGGGTACAGAGACTCACTATTTCACACGCTATTCAGCTGAATGAATGAAGAAAAAAGTGTACAAAATGCACTTTAATTATTGATGCCATCTTTGCACCAAGGTGTAATGTGTTGTCATCAGATTAAATATAGACTATACTCAGTCAGAGGGTCACAGGAACTGTACATGGGCACACTAACAAACTCACCCACCACCCAGGCATAGCCTGTATGACCAGCACATGCACCAAGCCCAAGTGCGAGTGTAAAATACTCTACTTTGCTTCCCACGTATACTCACACTCAGTAGGAAAAAGAAGGAGAGACTTTGATACAACATACACCAAATAGCAAATTGACTCGCTTTCAGTTTCATTTTGCCATGCCCTATTCAGGAGACATTAGTTATTGGTTCGCTATAGACCGGCAAGCCATCCTAGCATTAAAATGTATAGTCTGGCTTTGATAGATTGACCAAACTCGAACGTGGGCGGAACAAGGCAGTTATCTTTCAAACTGCTTCTGCACGCAATAGGATCGCCTATATGACCGATCAGAGGAACAAACTAAATGTACAATCTTGTACAATGTAACACCAATTCAAAAGACAATTCAATTTCGGTGAAGCCCGCCCCAAACACATAGAGTATTGTGATTAGTGAACACTAATGGTGTCTGACCAACAGAATTCCCTATGGCTTGCTACTTGCGACGTACTGGCTGAGCAGCAAATCTATTTGCCACCGCTAGAGTACTTCTAGAATTCTAGGCTAGGTTCACCATACATATGTTTTACAACTTTCTTATGGTTCTTTTTCCTATAGATAGCACTCCTCACCTCGAACAGAGCTATAGACACACAAGGAGGATGCAGATAACAATAACAAGGAGTATGTCTGTCCAGTTTTTATTCTGTGTGTAACACTGAACATTTTTTTTCACTTCATTTTTTACTTTATAAGGGCTTCTTGTGTTGGGAGTACAGTACAGTACAATGACCCTTGACCCCCTGATGGTGGGCCTAATTAGAGTGTAGTGCATGCTCATTTCAAGGACATGAACCAAAAACTAGATACAGTACCTCTGCCAGAAAGCAATCCAAGGGCATCAAAGAAAAAAGACAGCTAAGCTAAGACATCGAAGACAAATGGAATGTGGTTTAATGGTGTAAACAAAGTCAAGAAGAAGAAAAAGAAGAAGAAGAAGAAGAAGAACAAGAAGAAGAAGAAGAAGAAGAAGAAGAAGAAGGAAAATCAGGTAGCTTGGTGGACAAAAAGTCTTTGATTTTACATAGATTCTGGACACTTTAGATAGGCATTTGTTTACTTTGTGAATTGGTTGTTTGATTACTGTTTGCTGATCTGAGATTTTTTTTTTTAAAAAAAGTTCAAAGCTGAATAAAAATGGTACAGGGCAAGGCAAAATTAATCATTGTGGATTTTCAGCTGTATGGGTAAACACACACACACACACACACAAAGAGTATTGAAACCTCCTCTATCTCTCAGGACCGCTGTGGTGTGTACCTTGAGAGGCCTCTTCTGAAGAGAGCCAGTGTACAATAGACTGGTTGTCTTTGCTGAAGTCGATACTCTTCAAGGCTCATGAAAGAGTTGCTCAAAGCAGAGGCCCCTGTCCACACCGACAGGGTTTTTATTCCTCTACACATGGCACTTTAAATGGAATTTAGTGCCTGAGATACCCAACCATCCCACCATTACCCTTTTCCTGGAGAAAAAAATGCCAGGCATTTCTTTTTTTCAAACAAAGTATTTCTTTCCTTAGCCGCTGTCTTAGTTTCTTTGGAGTATGTCCTGTGTAGGTTCTAACGGATTTTGGTTTGGATTGGGGCAATTTTTGCACATCGTTTATGCTAACTTGTACTTGCCCAATGCTTTAAACCAAAGTGGACCGTTGTTTTGGCCATTTATCCCCTTTTTTCAAGGCTTTTACCTCCACTATGATTTCCCCAGGTCTGAAAACCAATATACAGTACATCAATGGTTTTGTGATACACCATGTACAACCATGTTTTAACCCGTTTCTGATTGTCAGGTAACAATACTATTAAAACCATTCAAAATAAATGGCAAACACACACACACACACACACACACACACACACACACACACACACACACACACACACACACACATTTTAGTCTGTACTGACACACCTTTATTAGTCCTAATGATATATTTTTATAAACAACTTTTTTTCCGTTTCATTATTTTAATCCATTTAGATGTATCCACAGAATCAAGTGTTTTAAAAAAACATATTTAAAAAATATCCTTTCGTTTTTTTTATATTTTCAAACTAGTAAGAAGAAGTAAAAAAAAAAAAAAATCTAGATTCTTGTAAACAAGCCCTAAATCTAAACATACACGATTCACCAGCAATCTAATCTGTCTAAATGATACAGCAGGCCAAATAAGGAAGTAACTTTGAATCTTTACCCATAACACATGATAATAACTAATAACAACACTAATTAGGGTCATGCACATTATGGCTTTTTTTTTGTAGTAACTTTTGCAATATGCTTTTAAGGAGCTGATTCGATATCTATAGTCCTTTTAACTCATGGTTGCAAGACTGACCCAGAAACTATTTGGCAGAATGTTTCACTGGGCTAGAGTATTACTACGAGATGAAATGCCCACACACATCGAGCCTTGTTGTTTTGAGTCTTTCCAAGCTCCTTCTGTCCTCCTCCTCGCTGGTCCTTATCAGCCATCTACTCACCATGCTTGTTTCCTGGCACTGGGCACTCTTTTGTTTATGGTCACTGCTGCTTGCAATGAGGCAGCAGAGTGGTGTGTGGGTGCTGGCACCGTGTGGTGAGGAGAGGTACTGCGCCTTGTGCAACGCTCACTCTTGGGTCTGCCACCACGTGCCTCTCGCCCTCCCAGCTCTGCGTCGTACATCTGTGCGTGAGTCCCACTGTACCAGGTGCGCAGGTGAGAGTCGAATTGCTGGTGGGCGAAGAGCTCGTCAGGTTCCAGGTATGAGGGCAGACGAAGCTGCAGGGCCCGGTCCTCCCACTTGGACAGCATGAGCTGGTGAACGGCCCCCGACTGGCCCTTGGCACGCGCCACGTCCAGCGCTGTGACCCCAGAGCGGTCCTTCAGGTCTTTTGGGGCACCGGCCCGAATCAGCTCTTTGAGACATGGCAAGTTGCCCTGGGCAGCGGCCACGTGAAGGACACCTCTACCACCTGGCGTCTGGAACTTAGGATCAGCCCCTGTGAGTTAAGCGATACGAGGAAAAAAGGGAGGGAAAAAAGGCAGACAACTGTGGGATAATAGGGAGTGTGTGTGTGTGTGTGTGTGTGTGTGTGTGCGCGTGCACGTGCACGTGAGAGAGAGAAATTGTGTGCACATGCAAAAGAGAGAGAGAGAGAGAGAGATACATTTATGAGGGAGTGTGTAAGTAAGGATATGCGTATGTACATGTGTGTGTGTGTGTGTGTAAGCTGGTTGGCAGGCAAGAAGCTGTACCACTGTATAAGAGGAAGCGTAGGGCTGACAGATGCCCACGGTGGGCACAAATGTATAGAGCTGCTGACAGGTGCCGAGACCTCCAATAGTTCGCCTCATCTCCACTCCCATTCAATGCAGTCCGTCGGGAAAAGAAATTCTTCAGCTGAGGTAAAGAGGAGACATATACTGGTGGTAACCAAGTAATAATCAAATAGTGAATAAGCTTTTTTATTAGTCTAGTAATTACGGTTATTTTATATAATTATTTATCCCAGTAACTATTTATTTTGCTAAATATCTACATCAATGAGGCCAATACATGGGGGAGGACTAAAAATAGGTTTAGAGACTATTCCATCTTGCCATGAAATCACAATCAATAATTCAATACATCATAATCAACAATGCAATATATAATTATCAACAACTCAATAGGCCTAATCGTATAATGTTTAGCAAACTGCAGTCCAATTTATAATCCGGTAGTTATTTTTTTAAAAAATAGGCTCATGCTCACCCTACGGACATCTCCCAACGCGGCGGCCTGCACAACTTCCTGCCAGCTGTTGTAGGGCCAAATCTCCATATTGAGAGTTGTCCTTGGAATAATGTCATTCTGGCAAATAGTTGTTTGGTCTATTAAGTCTCCTTATAGTATGTTGAGGAGAGAAAGAGAGAAAGAGAGAGAGAGAGAGAGAGAGAGAGTATTTGTCAAACAAGGAGATGAAAGAGGGGTGGCAGTGGTGGAGTGGTAGATAGGCTATCAGACTATTGAAACAGTTATAATTTATACATTTGGTGGTTGGCCAACTTCCCCTCCATCTCAGTGTTAGGCCTACCTGCATTCAGCCCTGTCTGTCATTAGTTAAAAGTTACCTCGGTCTATGTAACTAAGCCGCTGAAGGTCCATCGGAATACCAGCCACCATTTCCAGGGAAAATTTCAGTTCGCTCAACTTCATATTCTGGTAACATTTCAACACCACGAAAGTTTCCGCGGTATCTTCAAACTTTACATGGAGTTTGAAATACTTTTTGCTTGACCCAGAAATGCATGTAATCTCCGCATGTTTCTTATCTGTTTTTCGAACAAACATTTTAGCCTATTCGTGGTTTTTCCCGTGTATAATATCTGTGTTTTTTCAGCTTCTTCTGTAGCTTGCCTGTCATGGGTTGGCTGGTTGAAGCAAGGACTGTTACCAAGGTGATAGATTTGTTTACAAGGGCACTTGACTGACTTATGAAAGATTTTTGCAGTAGGCCTACGATATCTAGCCCTAAAAGCCAGTTAATTTCGATAGGCTATAGCCATTTTGATATAGCTGCCATTCAGGTTTGTTTAAATCATTTAAATGCATTAAAATATCAGGCTGATTATTAGGTTACATTCAATACATTTACAATTCAATACATTATAAACATGCAAGTTCCTATAAAACAAATCTGAATATTAAAAGTAACTTAGGCCTATGTCTTTGGAAGTTCATCACATGAAAAAATAGGTGGTCACTGTTTTGATTTTTAATGGATCAAGGAAGTGACGATTGGTCGGACGTCACGCGCTTGTTTTCGTTGTGTAGTCGTAGGGGAAGTTGCCTTCTGCTACAATTTACTCCTTAAATTGTCCGGCAAAACCAGAATATCTGGTTCCGGACAAAGTAATGATATCGATGACCGTGTCATTGGGGGTAAAACTATTCTCATGTAGATACTTCTTGTGAAGACTAAGGAATGGAGGTGGTGGAAAGTCCTCTTAACCTCGTAAGTTTATTTATATGTTGCTAGCTAACCTCGCTATCATAGCGGTATTGTTGCTAGCTAGCAGTCCCTACAGTTGACTTTTGCCATGTAGCCTCGCATACCCTTTCCTTTTGTCAAAACTGCAAGACTGGGTCAGTACTAGGTCACTGCTAATTTTTATTATCAGAACACACAGACATCAGACCATGACCACAAACAGTCTATTGTAGCTGTCAATTTCGTCTGATTCGGCTGTCCTTCGCATTGGTTGCGCTGCTAGATAGCGGCCGAGCTAACTTAACGTTAACTGTTAACGTTACCTAACAAGAGCAACTTATTCAGTCCATCCCAACTGTCATCCCCTTTGGTGGTAGCAGGTGGTCGTTACCACCTAAGGGTCAAGTTGTTTGATAACTTTCAGCACTATGAACGAGATTTGGTAGTTGTCATAGCTGTGTCCAATCCTTTAACTACCACTGAACCTGTGACCTGTTAAGCTAGCTGGCTGACGTTCCCAAGCGACAGCATAACCTAGCTACCACCAATAGGCTAACGTTAGCTCCAGTGAAGGGATTGCCACGTCCTCTGTCATGTTTAGTGGTGTGGTATCAAGACACGTTATTTTATGTTGACACGACATTTGTAAATGCCGTTATTAATCGTAAGCATATACTGCTATATTGCTAACACCAGCTAGTTTGGCGTCCTCGAGTGTGTATGTTGCGAAATAAACAAAGGGTTACGAAATGCTATGTTGTCGTGGGTTAAGCTGGTCTCATCTGTCTTTTTTGACAGACGGCTAACGTTAGCTATGAACGACATACAGCCTGGGTTTATGAACTTCAAGTGATCGTTTGGCAAGTTAGCGAATTGGTGGTACTATGTTACTTGACGAATTTGTCAGCCGTTTGTATTGATTAGCTGAAAGTTACTTTTAGTAACGAGTTTGAAAGGTATTACCCTATTAAGTAAACTGTCCTTACTTGGTTGTAACTAATTTGTGTGCCCTTTAAACCGGAAAGGGACACAACAAGCTGACTCCATATGTTGGTATCGTTTTCAATTACGTGCCGCTATGCTCGTAGCAGAGTCCCAAGTGTTCTAGAAGTTGTTTTCTTCTTTTTAAGGCCCATCAACAATGCAGGAAAGCGGATAGGCTACTGGCAGCTGGCAAGTATGAAGAAGCCATAGTGTGTCACAGGAAAGCAGCAGGTTGGTAAATTCTGTCTGTATACTTGGTGGTGATACTGATGATGGACATTAGTTCTCATAATAGATAGTTGACTGTTAGGCTTAAAGATTATAAGGGCACCCCCTGTCAATACCTCTCTCTGTATTTCAGATCTGCTGAAGGATGCCATGAAGCTCACAGAATGTGAACAGGTGGGTTATGAACCAGATAGATAGCCCCAACTTTCAGGGACAGTCACGATTTTGGTGCTTTGCAGAGATGCTTTGTCTCTGATTTTTTTTTTTTTAAAGATAAAACATTACTATGTATAATGCAATGTACTATTATGAATTCTTCTCCAACACTTTAAGAGGGGGTAGGGGGGGTCTTTGTGACTGGATTTGGATCTTTTTGTTTTGTTTTAATCTTTATTAGTTATTCCAAATAAATAATCAGAAGAGTGTGTGTGTGTGTGTGTGTGTGTGTGTGTGTGTGTGTGTGTGTGTGTGTGTGTGTGATTGTCCAGGCCCGTCTGTCTCTGGAGCTGCAGAGGGACAGTCACGTGAAGCAGCAGCGACTCATCGAGGAGAAGTGGAAGCGTTCGCGACGGGAGGGCAAACCCAGGGTCCTTCACGCAGCCGCCGCCTCCAGCGATGGGCAGCGACAGACACAGTTGAGCGCCTCGCAGATGCGTATTTTACCTTCGCTGGACCCCACGCAGGTGCCCGAGCGCGAGTACGACACCTGGCTGTACCTACTGAAGCACAAGGGGGCACCAAGGCCCGCACCAGACACCTGCCCGGTCGCCGGCGGCGCCAGCAAGGCGCTGAAGGACGACAAGACACGGCTGGAGGAGCAGGAGACGACAATCGGCCAACTGCGGGGGCTCGTAGACTTCCTCATGAGCGAGAACGAGCGGCTCAAACGCGACAGCGAAGAGCTGCGCGCTGAAAACGAGCGGCTGCGCCGCCGAGAGCGCGAACGCGAGCTGGAGCTGGAGCGAGACGATGATGACGACTGCCAGCCTGGGGCCGACGACTCCGACCTGTGGGTTCTGACGCAGCGGCAGGCGTCCGCGTCGTCGGCTTTGGCGGCGGTGACCATGACGGCCGAGGAGCGGAAGGCCAAGGACATTGCCATCCCCCAGCTGCCGCCTCTGGAGATGCCCACACAGGAGATCCCTCTGGAGGATCTGCCAGGCCTGGAGCTGCCTGAGGACATCCAGCACGAGCTGCAGGAGATCCTGGACGGAGAGAAACTCTGAGGAGGGAGCGAGCGAGGGAGTGATGGATGGACAGACAGACAGACAGACAGATGGAGAGATGGAGGGAGCAAAGGAAAGAGAGTTGAGAAAGACAGGGAGCCATGAGAGGAGCGACAGCGCAGGCTGTGGATATGGAAAGAGGAGTGGGGAAGGGGCGGGGCCAGGGGCGGGTACACTCCTGGGAGAATCATCAATACACAAGGGAAGGAGGAAGATGAATAAAAAAAAAAACGGGTTTTGAACTAGATGAAATCATGCTGTGTGGTCTTCCATGCAGTTTAAACACACACACACACACACACACACACACACACACACACACACACACACGTGTGTGTTAAAAGGGAGTCATTGGGAAAGGCTGGCATGGACTCGCAATAGCAAAGATGCTCTCTCTAGATCCAGTTTGCTAAAATACTGCAGAACCTGCTCCCTTCTTATTGGACGAACTTTAACCTTTGACCTCAGTCACTGAACACCAGAGTCTGAGGCTGTTTGTTCAACCGTTTGCACAAAGTCAAGTCAAAAGAAACTTGACTGCAGTTGTTACCACTACGCTTGTTGTAGAACTCCTCCTGTCTGTCTGTCTGTCAGTCAGTCAGTCAGACGGCGGCCAGACAGACAAACGGACGTCTAGGCTCTCTCTTCCACCTGCTCCCTCTCCCGCTTAGACTGAGCTTCCTTTTGAGACTTTATCCGTGTGCCGCTCTTGCACGTGCAGGTAGTGGGGGTGTTATATTTAATAAATAGAAACAAACAATGAATTTCAATCCTGAAATGTTCTTATGACTGAAACAAGTATCCTGATGTACACCGTACGTGTACATGTCTGAACATGTCCAGCAAACATCCTGGCGTCCAGAACCGATGTTTGTACAAATAGGGAATTGCATCATTTCCTGTTTGTCTGTCCAGCGTGACTCAAGGATCCTTTCCCACACGTGACATCTCTCTCTCTCTCTCTCTCTCTCTCTCTCTCTCTCTCTCTCTTTCTTTCTTTCTTTCTTTCTTTCTTTCTTTCTTTCTCTCTCTCTCTCTCTCTCTCTCTCTCTCTCTCTCTCTCTCTCTCTCTCTCTCTCTCTCTCTCTCTCTCTCTCTCTCTCTCTCTCTCTCCTACAAGTGAGAAGTGTGGTTGTCCTCCCCGAATCTACAACAACAACAATAACAACAAAAAAACGCTCAAAAAAAGCAGGAACTGTGCCTTTGAAAAAACAAAAACGAAAGTGAAGTTCTCACCTAATGATAGTGCTATCTGTTCTCATGACAACACACCCCACCACCACAACCACCATTCTTGGAGATCCACACAGAGACCACATTTAGGCCTCTGCAACAGCGTTGGAAACTATGGGATGGGATGCTCTCCATCTTTTGAGTACCCCTTGCACCAGACGAAAGACCTGGATTAATATAAGAGACGTACTCCAGGGTTGTCAGAGCGGAGGGCTCTTTTTTTTTCTCTCTCTCTCTCTCTCTTTTGTTTTGGCTCGACATGGCAAACACGCTCATCTTTTGTGTTTCAAAGAACAGGACAGCTGATAAGCACTGTGAACTGCACTCGTACTGTGTGTGCTTGTGTGTCTCGTCGGAGTGTGTGTGTGTGTTCGTGTGTGGGAGGTGAGTGGAGTGTGTGTGTGTATATGCTCCCCTCTCCCATCTCCCTTATACCTTCCCATGAACACCTCACATGTTCTCATTGGTGTTGTTGTTGCATATTCTCTTTTGAGGGACAAAAAAACAAAACAAAAAAAAGTGTTGTGCCTGTGTGTGAAAGTGTGTGTTGTGCGTGTGTGTGTGTGATGTCACCGTTTGGAAATAGTGAATGAGAAAAACTCTCTTACCTGGCATCGCCTTCTCTCCCCGCCCCACCTTAAGTGTCACCTGGCTTTAAGGAATCATCCGTGTCTGAAACAGGTGCATTCAACTTCATCAAGTCCACTGTAGGAAACCGTCGACCAATGAATTTTGGGTTGAAGACCTGTACGTACATAGCCTGATGCGTCCAGTGCTTTCACATCGCTTCACTTTGTGCAGAGCACCACAAACCTATCCATTGGCATACGCTTGCTTTCCCGATGATCACATGCATTCTCCTTTAACCGATCGCTAATATTTGGTTGTTAGCCTACACACTGGGGTGCACTGTTTTCAACTGGCGTGTCCCATTGGCTATTGGTGCCCCTTTAAACCCAAAATGCATTGCTCTCAGCAGTTGCCTGCAGTCTACTCAATAATATTGAATGCATGTTTTAGGATTTCCCAAATTTTAGACAAGTGTGCAGTCCAAGTCAAGTCATGATACCTGAGAAGTCATACCCACGGCATAGGCCTACATGTCATAGGTGCCCAAGGTGAACTAAACTAAAAAATAATAAAATAAAATAAAAATCTGTTTTGTTTTTTTAGTCTCCAGCCAGCTTGCAGCATCTTTTAGCTCTCGTTTTGCCTTACTGGGAAAAGTCATGGTTCTATCTACTTCCTGAACTGTAGGGTCAGTCTGAGGTCAGGGGTTCCCCTCAGGGCCGTCATCATCTCATTGCAGTTCGCTTCGATGAACTGCAGGCTCTACGTACACACACACACACACACACACACACACTGTAGCATGCTCGGAATTTTAAACACAGGAGTCATCCAAGAGGCTATCCAAAACGCAGAGCAATAATTATGTTTTTTTTTTTTCCATTTTAGATTTTCTTTCTGGTATCTGCCAGAAAATCTTTATGTTGTTTGGGAGACTTTTTTGTTTTGTTTTGTGGTCTATTGTCTAATAGGAAGGTGTTCAACACAAATGTCTATTCTTTCAGCAGAGTGGTGGTGTTCCCTTCTTTTTCGTTTGCATCTGCAGCAAGTCTATGTCTTTAGTGGTGATCACACACACACACACACACACACACACACCTTTTGCGCAACACTAACAAAATCTCTTCAGGTAATCCTTTTTTTTTTGCTTTGTAAATGTTGTGAGTGTCAAGAAGGAAGGATGAGCACACAAGCCACACAGCAGTGACATCACGCGACCTGTGGCTCTACTGCACTAAATCTTAGGTGGTAGTACCTGTGACTGACAAATTCATTCAGCGTTTGTTTTTGTTTTGTGTATAAGATTAAAAAAAAACAAATATACAAGCAAATAGTGCAGCTGTATCATACAGTTGCCCTTGTGTGTGTAAAGAAGAGGGAACCAAATTTTGCATTGTCTTTTCTTTATTTTTTAATTTAACATGTCAATTGATTATCAGTTTACATACATACGTAATCAGGGTGCGTCCTAATATATATTTTTTTCTTTTGTATTGTATGTGATTTGATTTTAAAAACAAATGCCTGTGTGTTTGATTGATTGTTTAAAAAAAATACAGAAAAATCTTGAAATGAAAGTGTAAACTTTTGTTGTTTTGTTGATGCATGAATGGTGGCTCTTGCAGTAAGTACAAGATAAGGTATTAAAATATGACTGTTGAATAAAATGGTAGCTCTATGCTTATTTTTTATATATATTTATATTTTTAAATCAGAGCGGTAGCCTGTTGTTTGTGGCATTTAAAACCTTGGGAGCCAGATTGGGCTGTCTAGGATTCTAGATTGTATTTTGAATAAGGACTGTAGCACAACCTACTGGCTTCCTGGAGGAAGTTAAATATCAGGGGTTACTACTGGTGGCCATATCAGTAGCCTATTCCATTATCTTTGATATATGCAGATCTCAACATCAGCGCTCTGTCTAAGAATGACCTGTCCAACCTCCTGGTCAAACCATCAAACAGGCCCAGGAGCTGGTGGTTGAAGAGAGCGAGTGCGTCAGGCTGCACTGAGGTCTGGTTTTATACGTCATTTAAGTAAAAATGAATAATTATAAGACATGCTATGGAAATGACATCAGATAGGACGCTCGCTTTTCAACTCTCACGTGTTTATTTCCTCTGCGATCTTTTCATTTTTTTCAAGTGAAAGGTTTACTCATTGTGAGAGAAGCGACTAGACTAATTACGAGGCCATGCAGCTACTAAGCCAGGCAGCCATTCCCAGGGACCTTGAAGGCGGAGAGAGATCAAGCGCATACTGGCTGTCTCGGCTCGAAGTTGCCTGGGGCCTGCGCCTTTGATGTGTGGAGTGCAGGGTCGCGCTAACGAAGGCAGGGAGAGCCGGGACAACAGAGGATTGACGTGTGTGTGTGTGTGTGTGTGTGTGTGAGAGAGAGAGTTTTCGCAGGTGGAAAGTTAAATAGTGCTTGAGACATGGAAGAGTGGTAGGCTACAATTGAAAGTAGTTTTTTGTTAGGCCTACGTGTTTTCATCCAGGGCCGGTTCAAGCCTTTTCGCTGCCCTAGGCCAGATTTGAATTTTGCCCCGTTTTTGATAGAAATACAAGTGAAAAACTAAAGAACTCAATGTATCGCGATCTCCCCTTGATATTTCTCCAAGGCAATAGCCATATTCAGATAGGCCTACATGAGTTTAAGTATTGACATGAGGACCACCATGCTTCAAACAAACAAAAAACAAACAATCTTTGTCCTCGGAACAAATATCGCTCCACATGCAGCCCTTAACTGCCCTGGCCATATTCAATACTAGGCTACTATGGAATAATATGGACATAGCCAACTCTAGCCTACTCTTCAGTCTAAAGATCATCTGACACAGTGAGAGTTTATGGCAGGGGTTCTCGAACTTTATTTGGCCAGGGAGGACTCATGGAATAGAAATATTTCACGGACCCCTTTGGATCACAACACAATCTATAGCCATTTGTCCTTTCAGTTGAACTTATGTGGTAGATATAAGCTGTTAGAATGAGTTGTAAATAGGCATGTTATTGCATTTGACAAAACTTGACTGTGCAGGAACAATTTTGGCCTACTGTCTTAAAAAAGCCTTATAAAGTGTATATTTTGTAGCAAACGTTTTCATGGGTCCAGTTTAGTGTCTTATGTGGGCCCTGCATCTTTTCCCTGAAATCATAAGGTGACAGACTCCCTTGACACAAGAACATAGAGCAGCATTAGCTGCCTCGAAAATAGGCCTAGTCTTTCCAAACAATCAGTATGTGTCTCCTAATGTCAGAAATAAAACAGCCAGCCTTGCACAGACCTGACAACAGTGCAGCCCTACTGTGAATAAAACTAGGAAACCCTGTCTGGTGAAGTTTGGAGGCGAAACAGAAGCTTCTGTTTCCTGGATCTCACGGGATTCACAGTTCGGGAGGCGGTGGAAAGCATGCTAAATTGGCTGGGGTCAAACTCGGTATTATAAGCAATGAGGAGGCGCAATAAAAAGGCCCTTTGACTGAAGTCAGTGGTCGTGCCAAACTGTATGCTACATGTTCGTCACAGTCTCTGACAGAATGAAGGAATTACGGAAATTTATGGAGCATAGAGTTTGGGACAAGTTTGAGAGAATCATTTGGTGCTAACTGGCAACAAAATGTTTTCCATTCAAGCAGGCAGAAGGTTGAACTACAGCTGTGGCATTGTGAGATAGATTCTGCAAGTAGGCCTTGTGCCTCTATTTCATAATTCATAATTATTCAAATCATTTGCTACTTCTCCAATTCATCTGATGACATTTCTAGATATTTCTCCAACTATGTAGTAATGTGTTATGAGTACCTGTGTGTGATTATGTAGTAGTCACGATACTACAAACAACTAATAAAAATAAAATTGGGGGGCACATATAAAGTGATTATATTAGTTTTAAAGTGACACTGCAGCTTTTGCTGTAAAACTAGTGAACTAGCTAAAAGGCATTGGAAACGTCTTTCTGGTACTACTAGAACACACTAATGATATGTGGAAGCACAAAAATAGCAATGTTATGCTGTAACTATGTTCTTTAACGCAGGGGTCTTCAACCTTTTTCAGCCCAAGGACCCCTTTTCTGCGAAACAGTCTCGCGGACCCCCATCCCCAAATGTATGTACAATTGCAGACTATACAGACAGGAAAAAAAGCCTGTTTTCACGCATAGGTTACGCACAACGGAAAAGGATCCCATCACTGTAGGCCTAATCCAAAGGCTAAAAAAGATAATGCACTGTGATCAATCATTAAGCTGATGGAGTGGGTGGAATATATAACAAAAAAATACTTCAGATATAATAATTTACTAGTAGTACCTCCGCGGACCCCCTAGGGGTCCTGACCCCCCTGTTGAATACCTCTGCTTTAATGTCTTCCTACACCCCATCCAGAACTACACAGTGCACATCCTGAATGGCTGGTGTGCATACAATTGCATTTAGCTACTCTTTATATATCATCCAAATTGATTTGGAGATGGTAACTAATCAAATTCTCCGATAGAAAGGATACCTCATAGAGTAGCGAAAAGTTGCCTAGTGTCCTTTATCTACTACAGCCCCATGAGTACGGTAATTGTTTTGGGCTACTTGAAAGTCTTCAGTAAATTTGAGGGATAAGCCTGATAGGTATTGTTGTTTTATGAGGTGAAATACACTTCTAAATGCATTTGATGATACAAAATCACAGTTTGCAATAGACCTGCTCATTGTATTACTATAGCCACACTCATATAGACACATGAGCACACCCTGGTGGACAGACGATGAAACACATTTTTGATAAATCCATTTTAATGGAAAATGTAAAACCCCTTTGAACTTCAATGTACAAAGCATGTAACACTTGCACTTTTTAAAATTTGAAATTGAAGCAAGCCATGTTTTAGAAAAATACATCAGTGAATGTATATATGTATATATTTACATAGCATAGTAAGTTTTCTTTTATCATTTAACTTCAAAAGGTCACCATAGTAAATTTTAACAAAAGAAAAAAAAGAGACAAATTTTCTTAAATAAATTACAACCTTTTTTGTAAATGTCTCCATTTTACAGTGAATACTTCTTAATAAAATGTTGAAGTGTGTTATTTCATTTAGTTTTTTTTCTTTTCTTTACATTATATAACTTTACACTGTTTACAATAGTTTGGCAGTTAATTTTCTTTTTCTTTTATTTTTTTTCTCTCCAAAAAAGATATGGCAAGAGGACTGCAAAAAATCAGCAAGGATTTCCCAGGCAAAGTCCCGGCAGCAGCTGGTAGGGGTGTCCTCTCATTCTCACAGTAACTGTCTCAATGCAGTGAACCACTCACAACGCAGACAACCACCACTCACACAATATTTTTTTCTCTCTGTTACACACACACACACACACACACACACACACACACTCACTTTCACCACTCAGCGCAAAAAGTGAAACAAAACAATCAACAAACAAACAAACAAACAAACTGTACACATCACATTTACACAAGGATGTAGAATGTTACAAACAACTCCTAAAAAATAAATACATCACGTTTGTTGTTTTTTTTCCCCCACTGAAACAATATACAGAGAAAAAAAAAGAATAAGACAAAGGAAGAAAAAAAAAGACGACGCACAAACATACGTACAGTATAAACAAACGAACGACAAAAAACAAACACTTGAGAATTTTTTTTTAGAAAACGAAAAAACAGATAGAAAAGCAGTGCTGTTGCTTTAGCGGATGAACGGGGTCTTCCTCTTCATTTTTCTCAGCTCTTCTTCCTCCTCCTCCTCGTCCTCTTCCTCCTCCAGGTCACATTAATCCTAAAGCATGGGCTTGTTATACTGCTATGGTGTGTCAGTAACATGTCAATACCATCGGCGTCTTTTTTTTTTCCATTTAACTTCTTTTTTTTTCCGTCTTATTCTTCCACGTTTACTTAAGAGTCTTGGCTTGGCACTGGAGGTTTTTTTTTTTTTGTCGTAATGATGCGAGGGTTTAAAGTTAGTGTGCATATTTTCTTTTGTTTTGTTTTGTTTTGTCTTGTTTTGGGTTGGGGGATTAGTCAGCAGGTAAGGGTAGAATGGGGAGGGAAAATGAAGTGTTGTAGGGCACCACTAGGGGGCGTCAGGCAGCGGGGGGTGGGGATAGGGCGGGTGTGGGGGGTCAGGGGTCACGAGTTCTCCTCTTCTTCCCCCAGTTCTTCGGCGCAGCACCTTTTCAGTGTTCCCACCGCGTTCTTCACGCAGTGGTAGAAGATGTTCTTGACCTGTTCGGAAAGAGAAAAAACAGATTTGTTAGAACAGGATCAGAGGAATGGAAGAGTATGCAGAGAAAGAGAGAGAAAGAGGGACGGAGAGAGAGAGGGAAAGAGGAAAAGGGAGGGAGGGAGAGTGAGAAGGGGAGCAAGCATATGCGGTAGAGCTAGAGAGAGAGAAGCTATCCAAAATGGAGTCTTAAAGGTAAAATGTGTCCTAAATTGCACTGCATTTTTGCCAGAGAATGGAGCCCTCAGCTAAGCAAGGCCATCCTGGCTGCACATTAAAAAGAAACCATCACGCCTCTTAATGATTCCTGGGTGACCCATAAAATGCCACACACCCATACACACTCACACACACACGCAAGAAGACGACACAAAAACTTGACAACCATGACAACACACACACACACACACACACAAAAGCCTGGATGTGTTGGTGCCCACGTGCGCACACACACACACACACTCAGACACACAGACACACAGACACACAGACACACACACACACACATGCCCGCGGAGCAGAAATGAGATTTTCTCTCATTAGAGGCCAGTCTCCACTCTGCTGGGCACAAGTGAAGCACATCACACAGTGAATGGTCCTCAGTAACCAGAAAATGGTTGCCTCAGTAACCGCCAGTGTGTTACCCTGTCTGACACACTATCACCATGACAACGCTGTTATTTTTTCCCCCACCATTGGCAGATAAGGCTCTAAAAAGTATATAATCTTAATTCACTGACTCTACTCAAGCTAGAGCATCAAAAACAGACAGACAGACAGACGGACAGATAGATAAAAGAGCCATGGGCGTCTGGATGGAAACACAGACAGACATATGGACAGATAGATAAAGAGCCATGGGTGTCTGGATGGAAACACAGACGGACGGACGGACGGACAGATGGAGAGTGTGACGTGGCCGCACCTGTAGCTTATCTTCGTAGTTGATTTCCTCTTTGGACGCGCGGAGCTCCTGGGTGAGACGGAAGGAGTGCGCCACGTGCTCCGGAGACACAAAGTCGTTGATCACCTGGACGCAGCTATGCAAGTTCTGCACCTGCACGGCCATACACACACACACATTAGAATCAGAATCAGATTTATTATGGCCGTTTCAACAATATTACAACAATACAGTTGATAGGAATATGCTATATTGGTGTGCTCACAGATAACACATAGCAACATACACAACTCAACCATATACAAGACATACAGTAATGCATTGCACAAGGAGTACAGAAATTAGTGCAGAGTGATATAAAGTGAGCTAGTTCATAAAGTGCTTTGTGCATCAGGCATTTAGAGTTAAAAAATACTGCTACCACAATAATAATAATAATAATAATAATAATAACACACAAAATATATATTTTTAATATTGTATCTGCGCATTTATGCTTGTGACAAATATATTAGAATAAATTTCAACATATACGTGTGTGTGTGTGTGTGTGTGTGTGTGTGTGTGTGTGTGTGTGTATGAAAGTGTGTGTGTATGTTGCAGTAGAGTACCTGGTGGAGCGCCCCAGCGGGGATGAGGACGGAGTCCCCGAGGAACTGCACTACGGTCCAGCCCTGCACCCCATGCTCCTCCTGCAGCCGCTGCCTCAGCTTGCGCGTCAGGTACCAGCCTTGCTCACGCAGCGGGTCCTGCTCCGCAGGGATCTCCACACCCTGCTCCTTGGCCACCTAACACACACACACACACACACACACAAACACACGCACACACACACACACACACACACACACACACACACACACACACACACACACACACACACACACACACACACACACACACACAAAACAGAAGCGAACACACACTCGTTAATGAATTCATTTGGATGTGAAGTGTCATACTGTACTGTCAGACAGAAGAATACTTTGGCTGAAGAATTCTCCAAGCTGCTCCTACTGTGGACTCTTCTATGGCTGCTTTGTCACTCACTCACACACACACACACACACCACACCCCACACACACACACACAAAAACACTTGCTAATGAGTTGATTTGGATGTAAAGTGTCTGAGTTGAAGAGTACTGTGGCTGAAGAGGAATGCTGTGCGCCGTTCTATGACTGCTTTGACTGCATTTGAAGGAGACCTCACTCGGAGTGTGCATTGACCTACAGTATTGCATGGAGTGGGTGCAACCTCTATTACCAGCTACACAAAGGAAAAGCACTCTGGCTCTTCCCTCATTTCTGCTCTTTGTCTTTGCATTTCTCCACTTGATTCCACCCTGCGGCAGCTGGCTCACCTGATCTGATGCAAGGGGATATTGAGTAGAGTGTGTGTGTGTGTGTGTGTGTGTGTGTGTGTGAGTGTGTGTGCGCGTGGTGGTTGTAATTTGCTGCACGTCCAGAGGCAAGGTCACCCCCGGGACACGCAGTGGCCATAACTCAACCCCCTCTCACTCCCCCTCCACCCCCCCAGACAGACACTCTGGGCACGGGGCCGTATCTTGCCATCCGCACGTCTGCTGATCCAGCCGTGCCGTGCCGTGCTGTGCTGTGCTGTGCAGTACTGTGCCGCGCTGCATTGCGTTGTGTGGTGCTGAGCCAAGAGCAGTGAGTTCAAGGCAAGGAGAGTAATTAAAATGTCCCCCATAAAACTCTCCTCGGCAGGGACGCCGTGTTTTATAAGGACATCCAGCCCGAGTGTGTGTGTGTGTGTGTGTGTGTGTGTGTGTGTGTGTGTTCGCTTGACAGAGACAGACTGCAGACCAAGTCTGTGTGTTTGCGTTAGACAAAGACAGACTACAGACTGCGCATGGGTGTGTGTGTGTGTGTGTGTGTGTGCGTGTGTGTGTGTGAGTGTGTGCTAGAGAGTATACTTGAATGTGTGTATTTGTATTTCGAGATGAGAAAAAAGGAGGAAGTGAGTTCATTCATATGCTGTGTGTGTGTGTGTGTGTGTGTGTGTGTGTGTGTGTGTGTGCGTGCGCAAGGCAGAAGTGACCCAGACAGTCTGATAGCTGAGTTATTATAGAAGGCAGAATGAGGACCACTGGGAGAAGAGGAGAGGAGAGCAGAGGAATAGAGAGGAGAGGAGAGGAGAGGGGGAAGAGAGAATTGAGAGAGGAGAGAAAAGAGAGAGGGCAGGATAGAATAGACGACTAGAATAAAAGAGAAGAGAAGAGAGGGCATGAAAGAAGAGGAGAGGACAGAGGAAGAATTGAACAGAGGAGAGGAGAAGAGGAGAGAGAATATTAGAGGCAGCAGGCGAGGCAGAGCTCCCCTGTGTTGTGCTGTGCTGAGACTGGGAGACTGCTGCTGCTGCTGCTGCTGCTGCTGCTGCTGACCTTGTGCAGGAACTCTTTGATCTTGTCCACGTCCTTGCTGACGTAGATGTGCCACAGCGCCCCCGGTGTCTCGCTCGAGTCCTTCAGACGCCGCTTCACCTGCTCGTCCAGATCCTCCTCCTCCAGACGCTTCAGAACGCCTACCACACACACACACACACACACAACCTCATTATTACTCAAATAAATAACCTTGTAAAACACAAGCACAAACACAGACACATATATACAGATGATCACTGCACCAATGCAGTGCACACAAGAACATACACAATGAACAGATGTGTGCACAAGACAAGGAAGTACAACCACCAATAATATGTCATCATCAGCGGTACAACAGAAACAATCATTTTTAATTACACACACAAACACACTCCCCCTTGGCCTAAGCATCTGTGTGTGTGTGCAGTACACATACTCTCTCAGTCTCCACGGCTCTCATTTGGCCTAGGCACACACACACACACACACACACACAGACTGAGTAATATCACACAGTCAGCTTAATTGATGACAAAGGCTGCACACATGACAGCGCCTTGACTAGTCCCCTTTGAAGAGCAGCAATTAAAAATTAATATCCACCAATAGAGAGAGGCCAGGAGAGAGTGTGTGTGAGCAACAGTCCCAGGGAAAGAAGCTGTGTCTGTGTGTGTGTGTGTGTGTGTGTGTGTGTGTGTGTGTGTGTGTGTGTGTGTGTGTGTGTGTGTGAGTGTGTGTGTGTGTGTGTCTGGGAGAGAGAGAAAGAAAATGTGTGTGTGTGTGTGTGTGTGTGTGTGTGTGTAAAGCGGGACTGAGACAGCACAAAAACCAATTAAGGGTGAAAGCGAGACAGAAAAACTGTTGGTGTTAGAAAAGAAGAAAGGGAGGAAACAAAGAAAGAAGTGTGTGCGTGTGCGTGTGTGTGTGTGTGTGTGTGAGAGAGAGAGAGAAAGGGAGTAAACAGGCATCTGCCTTCTTTAATGCATCTCCCCTCATGTTGGGAAAAACAAATAGTGTGTGAGTGTGTTTTTGTGAGAGAGATAGACAGAGAACAGAGAACAGAGAAGAGAGAGAGAGAAGGAGTGAGCAGCCGTCTGCCTTCTTTAATGCATTTCTCCTCATGTCGCCCTGCCTGCTGTGAGACAGCTGCTATAAATAGCTCTGGAGACAGCTTGGGAGCGAGGGATAGAGAGAGAGAGGGAGGGAGGGAGGGAGTGAAAGAGGAGAGTGAATGAGAGAAAGAGAAGGAGGGATGGATGGGGGAGGGGTGGGAGTTCTGCTGCAGTAGAAGTTTTTTTATGTGTGTGTATGTGTGTGAGTGTGTGTGGGTGTGTGATGACAGGAGAAAGAACAGAGAAAAAAAGGAGAGGGAGAGAGAGAGAGAGAGAGAGAGTGATAGTGAGAGAGAGTGATAGTGAGTGAGAGAGAGAGAGAGAGAGAGAGAGAGAGAGAGAGAGAGAGAGGGGGGGGGGGTGTGGGAGTGTGAGGGAGTGAGAGAGAGAGTGAGAGAGTGAGAGAGAGAGAGAGAGAGAGAGAGAGAGAGAGAGAGAGAGAGAGAGGATGATAATGAAGGTTGTGTGTGAGATGTTTTAATTGTGAATGGTTAGAGGGGTGGGTTAGTCATGGCCTGTGGGTTGAATATTGTGCTGGTGTGGTTTGTGAGTTGGGCCTGAGCTGAGGGCAAATATATTGGCCATGCCAGGAAGGAAGGAAGGGACACTTTCAATACAACTTTTGGAGCGAGTCGGAGTTCTGACCAGACACCAGTCATGTCGCCAAGGCAACCACAGCCTCCACTCACCCCTCGTACTCCCATTCCATCTCTCTCTTTCTTTTCTGTTCTCTCCGTCTGCTTGCACTCCTCTCTATCCTTTATTTCTCCACCTCCCTCCGCGTTGTTAACATTCTTCCTTTTTTCCCCATCTTGTTCTCTTTCTGTTCCTCGTCCCCCTCTTTTCCCCTTCACCCTCCTTGTTCTCTCTTCCTCCTCCTCCCTCTCTCTAATCCCTCGGTTTTCTCCGGTCTCAGCCCACTGCAGCAGAGGCTCCCTCACCTTCAGGAGACCGTGCCTACAGCAGCACTAAAGTACCAATGACAGGGACACCTCCAGCTTTCCTCTCCGAGTGTGTGTGTGTGTGTGTGTGTGTGTGTGTGTGTGGGGGGGGGGAGAGAGAGAGAGAGAGAGAGAGAGAGGGAGAGAGAGTGTGTGTGTGTGTATAATGTAAGAGTGCCAAAGTCAATGGCATCTGTGTGTGTGTGTGTGTGTGTGTAAATATATATTAAGATTGCAAATGACAATGGCATCTCTCTCTCTCTCTCTCTCTCTCTCTGTGTGTGTGTGTGTAAATATATAGCAGTGTGTGAGTGGTTTTAAATGACTGGGGGTATTTTTAGGCTCTGCTCATTTAACTGAGCTAAACAGAAAGGGGCCCTTTCTTGTCTCCTGCTTGGATTTATATCCCGCAATTATGGTGTGCTGGGGAGACAGTGAGAGTGTGTGTATTTGCAATGTGTGTGTGTGTGTATGCATGAAAGACTGTGCTCAACCATGTTTCTATGACTAGCTGTGTTTGTGTGTGTTTGTGTGTGCATGATCATGTTTGTGCGTGTGTGTGTGTGTGTGTGTGTGTGTGTGTGTGTGTGTGTGTGTGTGTCTGTCTTGTTCCCGCAGCTTGGTCCAGATGGCTCTCGTCAGCCTCACGTCCACATTCCACCGTTAAAAAGAACTCTTAAACGTCTGCTGCATGTTTCCTCTCTTTTCTCTCTCTCCTTCTCTCTCTCCTTCGCCCTCCCTCTCTTTCTCCCTCCCCCACCTTTCTCTCTTTCCTCTCTCCCCTCATCCCTTATTTCCTCTCACTCTCTCCCATTTCAATTCCTCCTCCTCCTCCTCTCTCTCTCTCTCTCTCTCTCTGAGGAAGGAAGGCGGAGGAGGTTTGACTGTTTTATGTTTATGAAACACGAGGGAAACGGTGGGAGAGAAAGAAGATAGGAGAAAAAGGAGAGGAAAAAGGAGAGGAGATGTGGAATGGGGTGGGTTGGGATGGGGGGCAGCAAGCAGGGTTTTTTTTGGGGGGGCCCTTTTTCTCTTTCCAAGAAAATGGACGCCTGACCTAGTTCTGCGCTGTGAGTGTGGGGTGGAGGACTCTCACAGTCTGTGTGTGTGTGTGTGTGTGTGTGTGTGTGTGTGTGTCTGTGTGTGTGTGCATGTATAGGGGGAGAACTGAAGCGTACCTGTTTTGGAGAGGACGCCATTGCCCTTGGCCACACCCACGTAGACCAGCACGCTGACGATGTCCGAGACCTCCATGTGCAGGTTGGCCGTGCCAAAGTCCTGCTCCTGGGAAGCGGCCACTCCTGCGCGCGCGCACACACACACACACACACACACACACACACACACACACACACACACACACAGAGAAAAAATCATGAAAAAACAGATATTTATTGTTGTGTACATAATGAAACATGGAAAAGCTCAGTGATTGTGAATGTGTTTGTGCATCTGTAATAAAAATGTGTGTGTAACATATATTTGTTTGTGAGTGAAAGCCAGTGTGTGTGTGTGTGTGTGTGTGTGTGTGTGTGTGTGTGTGTGTGTGTGTGTGTGTGTGTGTGTACAGTATATAAAACAGATACAGTATACAATATGTGGGTTAACATATAGAGTGCATATTTATATGTGTGTGTGTGTGTGTGTGTGTGTGTGTGTGTGTGTGTGTGTGTGTGTGTGTGTATGTACCGTATGCACAGCACAGTCGGGGCCCCAGGTCGGGTCGCACAAAGAAGGAGGGCAGATGGGAAGCCAGGTTGAGGTTCCCCTCAGGGTCGGAGTACTCCGGCAGGGGCAGGTTCTTCATCAGGTCATCATACCTACACACACACACACACACACACACACACACACACACACACACAGAGAGAGAGAGACACAGAGAGAATGTTACAGAGGGGAGAAATAAAGGCACATATTATGTGTGTGTGTGTGTGTGTGTGTGTATGTGTGTGTGTGTGTGTGTGTGTGTGTACCTGGATGGCATGAGGGCCATGAACTCCTCCCCAGAGGGCCAGTCCTTGAGCCGGTACACCATGGGCTCCCCATCCTTGGCCTTGGGTCGCTCTGTGGGGAAACACAGGGGCATTAGGGCTTAGAGAGGAGGGGTACACCATTACAACCACTATTACCTTAACAACTAATAAACACACTAGGATGACATCTTTACTTTGATTTGTCAATACTATATCTTCATTTTTATTACAATATTTTCTCCCCAATTCATGTTTTTTTCTCTCTCTCTCTCTCTTTTCAAAATGGACCTACAGTAGAAATTTAAAATGATTAAGTGTTATTGTTGGGTTTTGCTGTTGTTGTTGTTGTTGTTGTTGACAGCAATAAGACCACTGATTGTGCTACTACTCACAATCACGGTGACCTCTCTATTAAGGAGCCAGGGTTATGGGTTACACCAGGTATGGTGGCACATCTTTCTAGAGGTCTACATGCCTCATGAAGTGAATTTCGGTTCAAATAGTCCAGGATGTTGTGGGTGAATAAGCACTGCGGCGGAGGGCCAGTCATTTTGATGACTGTTTCATTATCTGTGTAATAGTGCAGGATAAATCTACTTTATGACGCTGTAATAGTGGAGTGTAAATGTACAGTATGGGACTCAAAGGAAGGAATGTCTCTGATTACTGATAAACCACTACAGCAGCAGATAAGACAAGCAGTGAAGAATGTGAAAACCTCGCCTAGGACTCATACTTCATGCAACAAAAGATGAAACTATTTTATTGCATTTCGACAACCCATTAACTATAACTACACTACCTGGTCATTCCTTGGCGATCGCTTTCCTTTTATGATGTTTTAAAATCATTTTTGAAATTTTTTTTCTTTCCGACTGTGAAAGAAATGCACACCCTTCAAACAAATCACAAAAAAACCCACAACAAAAACAGAAAGAACAGCCAAAAAGAAACAAAAGCAACACACACACACACACACACACACACACACACACACACACACACACACACACACACACACACACACACACAACCAAACTCACTTGTTAGGTCCTCAAAGCCGTCCCAGAACTCCTTGATGCCCGAGTTGGAGATGACCACGCTGTCCTTGCAGTTGAGCAGGTCCCCCTGGTGGTCAGCAAACTCATGGTTGAAGGAGTCGGCCTTCCACAGACCGGGGTTCAGCTTCTTGTGCACTCCAGATACCAGCACAGGCTAATGGAGGGTGGAGGAGTAGGGGGGCAAGACAGGGGGGTGGAGGGGGGGAGAGAGAGAGGGAGTGAGTGAGTGAGTGAGTGTGTGTGTGTGTGTGTGTGTGTGTGTGTGTGTGTGTGTGAGTGATATGTGTGTGTGTGTGAGAGTGAGTGAGTGAGTGAGAGTGATTGAGAGAGAGAGAGAGAGAGAGAGAGAGTGGTAGTGAGTGTGTGTGTGTGAAAGAGAGAATGTAAAAGAATGAGGAGAGAGGAAGACAGAGAGAAGGAGGGAGAGGAGGGGGGTGGTGGAGGAAAAAGAAAGAGAGAGAGAGAGAGAGAAGAAAAGAGAGAGAGAGAGAGAAGAAAAACATTAGTGGCAGGGAAAAAATTCCTCTTATGCGACAGCAGAAAAGGGGTTTCCCAGAAGTCGTCAAGTGTGGAATAACGACGACCTCCCCGCGCTGGACGGGAAAGGAAGGAGGGAAGGGGGGCGAAAAAGAAAAAGAAACAGAAAGACATAAACCTCCCTGTGTGAACCGCTGCTGACAGACACACACACACTATTCCGATGACGACTTCAGAAAACACTGTCAGTGTCGCAAGCTGCATAGCTGCAGGGGGAGAGCAGTGAGTGTGTGTGTGTGTGTGTGTGTGTGTGTGTAGGAGATCTTCAAACCGCAGGGATGCAATGCCTCGTCACCAAAGCTGAGTTCCCACTACTCTTGCCCAGCATCATCATCAAGGGAGAAAGGGGGAGAGAGAGAGAGAGAGAGAGAGAGAGAGAGAGAGAGAGAGAGAGAGAGAGAGAGAGAGAGAGAGAGAGAGAGAGAGAGAGAGTGCAAAGCAAGATGAGGACAGAAGACAAAAGAGACAAAGGTAGAGAAAGAAAAGAGGAGACAAACTGACACAATAAAATCGATGAGAAAGACAGAGAAAGATAGAACCCTAGAAAGGGATACAGTGTATAATGTGTGTGTAATGTGTGGGTTAACATAAAGAGAGACAGAAAATGAGTCCAAACTGTATGTGTTTAAGTGTCAGCAAAGAGACGTGTGTGTGTGTGTGTGTGTGTGTGTGTGTGTGTGTGTGTGTGTGTGTGTGTGTATAGGTTAGCAGTGAGAGACACACACTGTGAGCGGAAGAGAGAGCATAAAGTTGCTGACTCCATTTCCCTCCCAGCAGGCAGAGATGAGAAGAGAAGGGATCCCCCCTCGGTCACATGCACACACACACACACACACACACACACACACACACACACACACAGAGGCGTCTGGACTACAGGCTTTCTGCAGCTGCTACCTCAGAACTGCATACACAGCACAGCAGCTGCCAGCACAAAGACTGTGTGTGTGTGTGTGTGTGTGTGTGTGTGTGTGTGTGAGAGAGAGAAAAAGAGTGCTTGAGTGTTATGTTTACTGTCTTATGTACACAGCCACTGCAATATTTTCCATGCATGTGTGTGTGTTTGTGTGTATGTATGTGTGTGTGCTTGGTCTCTGCAGCTGTCATCAGGTCAATAAATGTCAGACAACTTTACAACTAAGCATGCGTGCAGCGTGTGTACAGCTGTATGCATACATGCTGTACAAGAATCTACACACACACACACACACACACACACACGAGTTTGTTCACATCTACGGTTCTCTGCGTGTGTTGTGTGAAAGTGAGTGTGAAATTGAGTGCTTCTGCGTTTACCTATGATAATATCAGCCACTTATACACACAGTCATATGCAAATACGTGTAGATGCCCTATACTGTACGCATAAGTGTGTGTGTGTGTGTGTGTGTGTGTGTGTGTGTGTGTGTGTGTGTGTGTGTGTGTGTGTGTGTGTGTGTGTGCGCGAGAAAGAGTTGAGTGACAGAGAGATGGGGGAAGAGTTGTGTGCGTGTAAGCGAGAGAGGGTGTATGTGTGTGAGAGAGAGTGTGGGTGGGTGTGTGTGTGTCAAAGAGAGTGTGTGTGTGTGTGAGAGAGAAAGAGAGACCGAGTCCATCTCCAGCGCTACCCACCTGCCCTTGCTTCCAGCACTCCCGGAAGAGCTTCCAGTTGCTGGCGTTGCGGTGGTCCTTGAGCCAGAGCAGCCTCTGGCCGTACAGCCAGCAGTGTGGGATGTCTGCATGCAGCTTGGGGGTGGCGGGGGGCTCGTCCGGGATCGCCGGCGTTGTCGCTGCCGGCTTCTTGCGTTCCGTTCCCCTGGTCTCCTCGGCGACTGGCTCCTGCTTCAGCCCAAGCTTCGCCCCGCGGCTCGCTGGGATCTTGTTCTCCACCACGGAGGCGATGATGTCATCCAGGATGTTGGGCATGCTGCGACCGCTCTTGCCCGTCTGGGCAGGAAGTGGCGAGAGATAAGAGCAAGTAAATAAAGGATGTAAACAAGCAAGGCCAGTAACAATGCTTAAGAGAGGTCACGGCAAGTTCATTTAAAAAAATAAATTAAAAAAAACATCTGGGATTTTTCTACTTTTTCTAAAACATCACTGGATGTCCAAGAGCGTGTACATTAAGTGTGAAACAAAACAAGGGAAAACAAAGTACGTATTATGTTTTCATACCACTACTGTAAAACAAGTTTTCTATAATAAGTAAATAAAATATTTAACAAGCTGACTTTAAACAGTATGTACAGTATATGCGTGTGTGTGTGTGTGTGTGTGTGTGTGACGTGTGTGTTACACAGGAAGGAGACAGAAAGGGGCTGTGTACGTAAGTGGTCACATGGATGTGTGTCTGAGTAACAGGCTTTAAACTTGTGCATGTCATCATATGGAGCAAGAAAGAGAGAGAGAGAGAGAGAGAGAGAGGGAGAGAGAGAGAGAGAGCGGAGAGGGAGAGAGAGAGAGAGAGAGAGAGAGAGTGCGAGAGAGCGAGAGAGAGGAGTAAGTGTGTGTGTCCGGTGTGTGTGATATCTGTAAAGATGCTGTAACGGTGAAAAAAAAAAAAACCTGTGTCTGTGTGTATGTGTGCGTGCATGCGTGCGTGCGTGCATGTACCTGCGCGTGGCGTACCTGTGAGGCGGTGGAGTAGACGGGTGCGAAGGCGATGCCGGCGTCGGTGGAGCCCAGGCGGAGCTTGCCGGCGGTGGTGGTGAGCAGGTCTCGGAGGGTGGAGCCCTGCTCGGTGCTCGCCGACACCAGAGACGCCGCCTTGCAGTGCAGCGCCTCCACGGCCTCCCCCATCTCCTCCTTCACACTCTTCAGGGACTCCTTGTTCTCTGCAGGGGGGAGAGAGATGGAGGGAGAGAGAGAGAGAGAGAGAGAGAGAGAGAGAGAGAGAGAGAGAGAGAGAGAGAGAGGAGGAGGGTGGGGGGGGGGTCAAGGTTAGGAGGGGATAAGCAAAGAGAAAGAGATGGGAGAGACTGGATCTTAGCATCTGTTCTCGTCAGAATGTGTATGAGTTTGTGTGTGTGTGTGTGTGTGTGTGTGTGTGTGTGTGTGTGTGTGTGTACAGAGGAGAAGCGGGTCAAAGAAGCCCGTCTGATCCTATTTCTGTAAATATAACGGGTGGGTGTGTGTGTGTGTGTGTGTGTGTGTGTGTGTGACTGATCAGTGTAACATTATGTGTGTTTGCCACATTAAAGCTTGCAAGTATGCATAGCTGTGGTTGTGGCTACATGCATACTGATATCTTCTGCGTGTGTGTGTGTGTGTGTGTGTGTGTGTGTGTGTGTGTGTGTGTGTGTGTGTGTGTGTGTGTGTGTGTGTGTGTGTGTGTCCACGTACTGTACCCAAGCCATATGCTTAGCTGGAAAAACTGGGGTGTGTGTGTGTTATGGGTGAAGACATTTTTGGTAAGGACCACATGGTTTGTGTGTATGGAAGCAAGTATGACTGTAAAAATGTTTTCCACAAGACCAAAGCATATGTGTCAGAGTGTGTTTGACATATGCGCGGCAGGAATATAGGGCAAACAGCCATTGTGAGCGTGTGTGCGTGTGCGTGTGTGTGTGTGTGTGTGTGTGTGTGTGTGTGTGTGTGTGTGTGTGTGTGTGTGTGTGTGTGTGTGTGTGTTTGAGAGAGTTTGCATGTTGAGCCAGTGGTTCTGCATCATCAATTCAAAATGTTTTTCATAAACGCGGAGCAGACTCAGAGAACAGAGTTGTGCCTCCCCCATAACACACGACAGACATCAACATGTCCAGTTACTATACGAGACGACGACTCACTTCCGGCACCACCCGTGTCTGTGCCACCACAAGCCCGACCCGTCTCACAGCAGTGCCAACACTGGAAAAGGCCCAGCTGACACTGAATGCCCTTCAACAACATGACGAGCCTATGGGCATCCCTGTGCCAGTCAGCCAGTATGGAAAAATAACAGATATTCTGTTGGGCATTTACTTGGCACTGACGGGTAAGTGAGGGCAAATATGCCACAACAAGCATCAGATTACACATCAAGCTTGTGTTCTGCATCAAGTGCATAATTAAGTGCAGTCCAACATTCTTATCATCAGTGTGTCAAAGCTTGTTAGGATTCCTGATTGTGACTTACAGCCAGGCAAGGCTCCACATGGGCAATGGGACTCACAGCATTGGAGCTACATGGAGTGGATTGTAAAAGTAGTGCCGTAAAACTGCTCTATTTGTTTTCAAATGTGCACAGCACTCAAGTACAAAGCATCTGCAATCAGGTCCATTAGCTATTTAAGGGAAAACAAAAGCCTCTTTTTATTGGATTGAAACAAAAGACGAAAACACAAAACAATGAGGCCAGTCCCCCCACCATTAGCTATAACTTTTCAGCCTTAGAAGACTGTACAACACATTCATCTCT
>JAODXP020000032.1:17179823-17197323 GCA_027497455.2 Sardinella longiceps | reverse complement strand
TTGAGGGGTTAAAGGGATATTCCAGAGTAATCTACTGTAACCGAACAGAAAATGAAACCGTTTCTGTCCCTCATTCAGTTAGTATTAGGCACTAGTTCGCTATTGTGCCAATTATTTTTTTGGTTCCTTTTCCTACAGCACCACTACTTGGTTTTCTAGACCAACAGAGTTATAGGTCATCAAACTTCAGAGTATCCCTTTAAAAGGGGGAAAAAAGGGCACCCACAGCAGATGTCAAGTTTCTCAACTTCTCAGACAGGATAAACTGTAATTCCCAACAGAGTTTGTGAAAGGTGAAAGGTGAAAGGTCGCTCGTCGGACTGACCTTTGGAGCTCTTCCTCTCCTTGGCCTTGTAGCAGTCCAGGCAGACGACAAAGCCGCACTTCTGGCAGACCCAGTGGATGTTGAAGAGGGTGGCCTCGCACGCGTCGCACATCTCCCGCACGCCGCGCACCGCACGCTTCCACGCTATTTTAGCTGCACAGGGGAGAGAGAGACAAGTAAGCTGGGGGGTGAGTGTACAGTTGCCATGTGTGCTCTTTTGGACTTCATTATTGACAATGTTCAATAAAAAGCAGAAAAGAGTACATCAATAAATATGGAAGTGCATTGAAAACCTTGTACATAATGTCAAAAAAAAAGGAACACAAAATGAGAGTTCCACGAGTCCTCACATGCCATGCATGATGTCATCGCTTCTAGTTCTAGTTCTAGTTCTAGTCTGCTTTAGTCCTTTGTCTTTCATTCTGTAGTTCTCTCTCACCCTCCCTCTTTAGCAAACTAAAATGAACCGCCTGATAAATAAAATACCACAGTGACAGACACTCCTGTACTCTCGCTGCACACACACACACACACACACACACACACACACACACACACACACACACACACACGGAACAGAGCGTTTCTTGCCGCAGGGCGGTGTTCTCAGCGTGGCCGCTGTGCTACTGGGATTAGCGGAGCGGGAGGGTATTAAATGTGTGTAATCCTGCAGAATGGAGCCGAGAGGAGAAGTAGCCTCACCTCGGGTCACCCGGCAGACAGCACACACACACACACACACACACACACACACACACACACACACACCTGCTACAGGGGGGTGGGAGAGGGCATCATCATCAAATGCCATCTTTCTCTCTCTCACTCCTTCCTCCTCCTCCTCCCTTCCATACCTCCCTCTCTCATGATCCCTCTCTCCCTTTCTCCATCTCTCTTTATCCCTTCCTCTCATTCATTCAGGTGGATTTAATTTGTTTCAGGCAGTGATTATTGTGGCTAAAGTAGCTGCCTGCCTTTACTGTAAAGGGTGACAGTTGCTTTGGTTTAAAAACACCCATAAATGACCTCGGCGTAACAACATGATATAGTGTCATTCCTATTTCCGTAATGTAAAAAAAGACCTATGCTCCTTGTTTTTCAGAAACGATTTGATTTATCTAAAAGCATTTAAAGAGAATTTAATATCAATTCAGTATGTAAGCCAGCTAGTATAGTTGCAGTAATCCGAGCTGCTTTGACACACAAAATGTATGGCTGACTTATGCCTGATTGACATATACTTTGCAGAAGCTACATCAGTGTCATTGAAAGAGACTCTAGGCTGTACAGATTATCATTACCTTAATAGGAGCAGAGTGGGGAGTGGGGGGATAGGGTTTGGCAATAGCAATACTATTACTAAGTCTCATGCTGTCAATCTCTCGCCTGCATCTGACTAGAGCATAGTGGTGCCATGACCTCACAGCCTCCAACAGTGTTGAACAGTTTTAGCTTTTATAATATTACTTTCAATTTGCTCAACTTACTACATGTGGTTAGTTTCAATTTCCGGACACATGTACATTGCAATGGCATCAGCACACACACCCACCCACCCACACTCTGTCCTATTACTTTCAATTTTATTAAATTTGGTTGGCTTCAGTTTTGGTCAATTTCAATTTGCTTTACATTTCCATGAAAATAAATAATCATCGGGGCGCTGTGGCTCAGTGGCTAGAGCGTCAGACCATTACTCCGGGGACTCGGGTTCGATTCCAACCCGAGGTCATTTCCCGATCCCACCCCATCTCTCTCTCCCGCTTGCTTCCTGTCCATCTCTATGCTGTCCAATCTGATTAAAGGCAAAAAGTTAAAAAAAAATATCTAAAAAAAAAAATAAATAAATAATCATCGTACCGTCTTTTTTGACCCAGCTGGCGGCAGTGTTCTCCGTCGTGACGAGCTGGCAGAACTTGTCCCCGATGAAGCTGAGGATGTACTTGGAAGTGTCCAGGTCCAGTTCGTTCTCCTCGTACATGTCCGGAGCCCACAGGCTGACCGCCTCCTCGTCGTACTGGTCCGGCGACGAGAACCCGTCAATGCGGATCACGCCATTTTTGCTGTACGAGAGCCTGCAGGTGGAGACAGAAATATAAATACATCCAAGAAATACAAAAAATGTAAATATGTGTAAACTCACTCAAACTGAATTTCACGTCACACACACACACAAACAAACAAGCAAAAAGATAAAAGCAGCTATCCATTACTGTGAGATTGGCTTTTGCATTAGATACCCCATAATAATCAGGCAATGAATAGTGCTGAGGACACCAAGACAAAAACATCTTAAAAGGAGGCATTTTGAGGACAGACATGAAAATCGCTAACAGTCTCCCCATTGTATCAAGATAAATCAGAGTTATATATTAAAAGCAGAAACTAAATGAAAAAAAATGATGAAACAGTTGGGCGATATCCACGCTGTAACTTGTGCTAATCTGGGCATTTGTCTGTCTGCTACTGTAGGTGTGTCTGTCGCGCTGAAGCAAGGCGAGGGCGCAGCGTGGTCTTGACACCGGGCGAGATTAAAGTCGAGGAAATCCTCTTTGGGGCAGATTTAGCCCAACTCACACTCCTATTACAGGATTTAGCATGAGCAAGCGGAGTACACACCCAAAATCATTTTTTTCAAGTGAAAAACACACACACACACACACACACACACACACACACACACACACACACACACACACACACACACACACACACACACACACACACACACACACAGAAAGAAAAACAGGAACATGCTTCTAGATGAAAAGGGGCAGATATTCAGGGCTACTCCAAAAATGACTTGTTCTTTTGACTAGAAAAACACAAGATGAGGAGGAACAATTCAATTCAAGTGACTCTCAGTCTTTGGACACATTTCACTGTAACTGTGTCCAATCCAAGTAATCAAACCGCACAACTAGTTTGTGTGAGCAGCAGTGGCCACTTTTTTGTAACTGTACACATAAACAAAAACAAAAAAACAACAACAACAAAAAATAAACGTTCACAGAAAGGAAATCCCCAAAGGACTCCAAACTCCTCTGGCAAACACATGACAGAATAATGTAAGGACCACACTTGTCCCTCTACTCTACTGTATATGAATTCTATAATCCCAGCCAATGTGGGAAATGAAGTGAGATTTGTGCAGATGTTTGAGTGGGATTTAGGCGATTTATGGCTTCATCCAAAGCCACTGAAACATGCAACATTTGGCTCCTAAAATTGGTGATCCTCCACTCCACCACCAGGCCCTTCGGACACTCCGGATCCGAGCGGAACAGAAAAAGGAATGTGGAATGCAGAATGGAACGTGGACGCTTACCGGCGGAAGTAGTAGAAGCGACAGAAGACCGGCGAGTGGGCGGGTTCCTCTCCCTTCTTGCTGCGGACCACGCGGCACTCGCGGCACTTCTGCAGGTTGGGTCCGATCTCTGAGCACGAGTCGTCCTGCAGGAAGGACTCGCCCGTCTGTTTCAGCTTCTTTACTTTACGCCAGTCCTTCAGTACGGAACGAGGAATGCCATCTGCACACACACACACACACACACACACACACACACACACACACACACACACACACAAATTAATATTTCCATCAGTATTTATTGATGTAGTAACCTTGGCGTACTTTTCTTGATATGATTTATACTTTACTGCTACAGTAAAAGCATTGTTACTATTGTGAGAAAATTACATTTGATTAAATAAAATTGGAGTATTTTTTAGTAAGTATTCATATGGTGAATCATTCCTTCACATGAGCTTACAGCTGCAAAGTCAGCACATTCCTCTACCGCAGGCGAACTAAAACATATCAATGACGCATATATATACAGTACATTAAGGACTTCCATTTGAGAGTATATCTTGCAATGAGTAACCGACACTTCATTCACACCTCTGCTTCGAACACACAAATGAGAAGGAATTTAATTAAAACTCAGCTTGCCACGTCCACACCTCATTTCCTACAGTGTGTGTGTGTGTGTGCGTGTGTGTGTGTGTGTGTGTGTGTGTGTGTGTGAGAGTGAGAGAGACCATCTGGGGAGAGAAGTGTGACAGCTACAGCAACTTTTCCTCTTTCGTGCAATATTAAAAATACACGCACAAACCCACACCCCCACCCCCACCCACACAATGTTTTACTTATCAAGTTACTATGCACGTGAAAACACACGTTTGAAATCGGACACTGTATGAATGTAGCTGACAGATTGGGGAGGTGGGTCTGTGTCTATGTGTGTGTGTGTACTGTATGTATGTGTGTGTGTGTGTGTGTGTGTGTGTGTGTGTGTGTGTGTGTGTGTGTGTCTGCGAGCAATCTAAACATCTAAGTCACTGCCATGCCGCTCAACCCCAACCAATGCCTCCCTCAAACCGCAAGCTAGCAATCTGCCAGCCGCCTATTATGACTTCAGTTATGAAAATGGACAATTTGGAGTGACCTAGCACATTAGAACACAGATTGAGTTACAAGGGGGCCTTCTCTCCTCCTCTGGGCAGTAATGCAAACAGTCTGCTAAAAGCTTTGGAGATCTCCAGCAAGGAAAGAGTGAGTGGGAGAGAGGGAGAGAGAGAGAGAGAGAGAGAGAGAGAGAGAGAGAGAGAGAGAGAGAGAGAGAGAGAGAGAGAGAAAAGAAAGAAAAGAAAGAAAGCACTTAAAATGCCCTAGCAAAAAACGTGAACATTCTCATACAAACCGCCTTCCAGGACCCCCCCCCCCCCACACACACACACACACTTTAACCTCCAGTGTTTTCCTTGCAGCTGCGGTCCAGATGTGCTCAATAATCTCTCCATACAGTGCGCCCACTGCGCCCCCTCTCTCATATCAGCCCAGTGTTCCCCCCCGACCCCCAACCCCCCTTGCAGACTCAATAAGCTCTACTTTAAGCGTCTCATATCCAAAGGTGCCACAGAAATATAAACATTCCAGAAAAAACACGGCTGGCTGGCTGGCTGGCTCTGCGTTTGGTTATATCGACATGATGTAGGATGTGACTTGGACAACAGTTGCTGACAGATTTTTGACATATTATTCACAAAAACAATATATCAAGGGGAATAAGTTACGGTGCCAAGAAGGGAGGGAAACAAGTTTAGATTTAGAAAAGAAAAAAGAAAAAACCTGGATAAAAAAAAGAGAGAAACTTACTGCTGCTGGCTAGCTTGAGTTTGGTCTTCTCCCGGGCACTCCGGAATATTCCATTAGGCTTGTTGTCGTCGTCTTCCTTGCGGCGCTGCATGTCGTTCTGCTTCTTCTTGTAGGTGGGCTTGGGCTGGCGTTTGGCACGCTGTTCCATCTTGCTGCCCTCGCTACCGTCCGAGTCCTCACCGCTCTCCGAGCCCGATTCATAGGCCCGCTTGGAGCCACGGCGTGTCCGACGATCCTCCGGGCTTGACTTGCTGTTGCCGTCCTCGGAGCTAGCTTTGCCCTCCTTGCCCGAGTCGGTCTCACCCGAGGAGGTGGACGCGATCAGGTTTACGGTGCAGGGCTTGATGATGTCCGAGGTTGGCGTGGATGCAGCCGACGAGGCGCTGCCGGCCTTCTCGGGCTGGCTGGTGTTACGGTCTTCCTCCGAGTGCCGTGTCAGCCATGCTTTCTTCAGTTTGTGGTAGTTGGGCTGGCTAAGCGGCGGCGTTGATTGCCCGTTGGGCATGGGAGCACTTTTGCCTGCTGCGTTGGTTGCAGGCTGCTGTGCTGCTCCTGATGCTGCGTTGCTGGCGTCCTGTGTCGGGGCGCATGGCGGCGTGGGACCTCGGGCCGCAGGTCGCTCACTTTCGGGGGTCCCTAAACCCCTTGACTGAGCCGCGGCCAGCGCTGCCTTGTGCTTCTTCGGGTGGATGAAGTTCCCGGGGTACACCTGCTGCGCCGGGGAGGCGGTGCCGGAGGAGGAGGCGGAGGAGGAGGTTAGCGTGTTGGGGGAGGTGGTCCTGGAGCCCCCGCTCTCCTGAACCTCGGCCCCAGCAAGTGGCCTCAGTTTGGGTGTGGTGCTGTCAGTCCTGTTGCTGGTGTTAGCATTAGCGTTGATAGCGTTAGCATTGGCGCTAGTGGGGAAACAGAGGTCCAAGGCGCCTCGGCTCAAAACACTGAAGGTGGCGGAGGGGGCAGAAGTGGTCACGTCAGTTCGGGTATTGCACACAGAGTTAGCCAGTGCCACCACAGGGCTGGGGAGGCCGGCCTGCGTCGTTCGGATCAGGCCCTTCTTGTACTGAGCAACGCAGAGGTCGTCCAGGTTTGTATTGGGCAGAATGACTCTGCCAGTGTCCCTGGCCTCAGCCAGCTTCACACCGTCCACCTGAGGCTTGCCAAAGAAAGGTTTCCCCATGTCCAGATCCCTGGCCGAGGCCTTAATCCCAGACGAGCCCCCATCGTACTTAATGCACGTGGATGGCCTGACAATAACAGACGCAGTGGCGGCCTGAGGCTTGTTCCGGCTCTTCTCGCCCAACCACACGCCTCTGTCGTGCCCGGGGGCCCCGTCACCAACCCTCCAAGGTTCTGCCCCGCCCAGATCCATCCCGCTCTTCACCTCCCTCAGCTCAGGCAGCAGCGTGGGTGGCTTCTGCTGTTCCGGAAGCTTCCCCGCCACGCTGACTGGCTGGATGGGGGTGAGCGTCGGCGGCGAGAGGCGCCCGTAGTTGGCCGCCTCCTTGCGCGAGTCCAGAGTCTGCTGAGTCGGCGGGTGAAAGACCGGCGCTCGGTGCAACGCTGGCATGCGGAGCTGACCGGGTGGCGAAAGGGCAGGGCTCCTGCGAGGTTCCACCCCGCCACCCTGCGGGCTGCTCAGCGGGTGCATTGCAGCCTGCTGCTGGGAGAGCTGTTCCGTAATCTTACCCATCAGCCCCTCGCCGTCTGGCTGGTGCTTGATGAGCGGCGGGGGTTTCGAGAGGGACTTTGAGCCCCCACTGCCACCACCACCACTGCCTCCTCCTCCTGCCCCCCCACTGGTGTATCCAAGGGAGAGAGGGCTTGGGGAGGATGTCGGGGGCCCCACTACCTTGTCAAAGTACGAGTTCAGCTCTTTGGATGGGTAGAGTCGGGGCGGCTCGTTCACCACGCTGTTGGACAGAGTGGTGAAATAGTTGCTCTGCGGTTTGAACTTGTACAGATCCGAGGCGGAAGGTGGCCGGTGCTCGGATGAGTCCCGCTCGGATTTGGGAGCCGTCGAGGGCACCACGGCTGAGGTCGGGAGGGGTTGGGGCACGCGAGAGGGGTACTGCTCGCGTTCCGACTCGGCCGGTCGGAGCTTAGCGGTGAAGGGAGCCACCTCCCGGCTCTCTTGCAGGATCCGCCGATTCTCCTCCTTGTACTTGCTGGCGCGTTCCGTAGCGTCCGGTGGCGGAACCAGACGAGGTGTCTTGGAGGGCGGGTCCAAGTATCCGCGGTGGAGTTCCTTTCCTGTCGGAGTGCGGCTGCGGTCCGGCTCCTGTTTAAGGTGAGCCGTTGCTAGGCTACCCATGTGGTCTGCAAAGACCTTCTTCTCCAGTTCCCTGTGAGAAAGAGATTTCAGAAAAGAGGTCAAACATCAAAACAAAATAAAAAAAAACATCATGAGATTGCCATTCATCATGTACTTCCTGCAAGATATAATAAACTCAATTTTCTTATTTTCGAGGACATGATGCTGTTAACTCTGATGTCGTTAGTGTAGTTCTTCATGTGCGTAAGCTACTGGAGTATAAAAAAGTGTGTGTGAGTGTGTGCAATCCTTCTTGCGTGTGTCCTTGTACACTTTGCGTAAGATGCACACACAAGCCAAATACTTTGTTGGAAAACGCACACAAATTACTATTGCATAACAGAAGACCTAATGACAAAATAGACCACTACCCCCATGTCCCAAAAAAACAAAACAACAAAACCCAACCCCCCTCCCCTTCCCAGCTGAAACAACTCCATAGAGGAAAGGGGGGCATGTTTTAGGGTCAGGGCAACAGGGCAACAGAATGTACTTTTCCCCCAGTGTTAGGTAACTGTGCTGGGATAGGATTGTTCAGGTCCAGCCTGATCTTGGCTGGCAGAGGGACCAGCAGGAACGGGGATGGGAATATAAAAGGGGGGAGTGTGTGTGTGTGGGGGGAGGTGGGGGGCGGCGTGTTAATAATAGAGTTGTTTCATCCGGGAGCAGGGAGCTGAATGGGTGTATAGAGCTCCCGTCACATGCCGTTTGTTCCACCCCGAGGTCACAAGGTATTTCAAGTAGTGGCAGGGAGAGACGCGTGCTTACACAAAACACACACACACACACACACACACACACACACACACACACACACACACACACACACAGGCAGTCTACACAGCGGCCTGTAATCCATGCGCGTACACACACACACACACACACACACACACACACACACACACACACACACACACACAAACAGACACACACACACAGAGGCAGTTGCACTCTTACACACAGCGCCCTGCAATCCATGCGCATACATACACCCAGGAATGCAGACACAGTCTCACACATACACACTAACACACACACACACACACACACACACACACACACAGGCATGCAGAGATCCATACACACACCGTGGATAAAAGTAGCAAGGAACACAGTCCAAATATAACCACACAGAAAACATATACCGAAAGGAAAACGAAACACACCATTGCACACAACACTTGCACACAACACACTACAAAAACAACAACAAACTTCAGCATGCAGACTCTCACATGCAAACATAAATGCAAACTTAAACACACCCAAAGAACTAAAGCACACTCACAAAGTTCAAAAACACAACATTGTAAAAAACGTAAATGTTTACACATGGCTGAACAGGCGCACTCACTCTTTGGGGTGTTCTCCTGCGTTGCTCTTGGAGAGTGGAGGGCTTGCGTGGGAGCTGATCTTGATTGGCCGGTGGGGGTCGGCGCTCGCCGGTCTGCCCGGGACGTGGCTCAGGAGAGCGAGGCCGTCTGCCGAGGAGACTGGGGTGTGCTGGTGGAGCCAAGGGCTGGGCGTGTTCTGTTTCACAAGCACACACAGATATATTAAGATTGATATGTACATACAGTATATATATGTACACACACACACACACATAGATGTTTGCACATGCGCATATCTATCCAGTCACACACACACACACACACACTAGAGAGAGTGTAAGAAGGTCAAGGTCCACCCATGGCAAAGAGTAGAGTGCACACACACACACACACACACACACACACCTTCCCTCTCTTTATGTTTTCTTTTCTTTTTCACAAGCCTTTCAATTACCTTGATCCCTTGTGTCAGTACAGGATTACAGCTTTCAGACATGAGGTTTTTTAATGGCAAATTTGCAACAAGCAACATTTATGATTAAACGCCTCTTTGAGTCTCTGTCACTCTCAGACACTCTGACAGTCTCGCTCTCGTGCAATTATGTGCAATCATAGTATTACTCATAGATCACAAAGCCTTTCAAATTGCACTTCTTTGAGAAAGATTACAACTTTGACGCTATCACTATGCTTAGGCAAGCCACTTGGGGTGGTCACTGGCTCATCCCTGCAGTTTTGCACTAGCCTACTATTCATGGTGATGATTTGATCTACTGTGTGTAAAAATGTAAAACACACACACACACACACACACACACACACACACACACACACACACACACACACACACACACACACACACACACACACACCCAACACACACACACCCACACACAGCCTGTGGGCTTGCATTAGCATGCTAGATAAGAGATGAGATAAACTAGATACACTACACTACTATACAAAGTGTTATGATGGCTCTCCTACTGTCAAACATGACACGACACAACACAGCTAGGTAAACATCTCACAGCCAGCTGACCCGTCCCAATCACATGCACCAAAACCGATTACATCGAATTAAGATTAATTGAATTCAAAACAAATTCAACACATTTACACGATAATCTTAATTCCTTACAGTAGTGAAGGTCGTCTACACGTCTGGTTTTGTAACACATGAATCTGTATATTCGTACAATATATTCTATAGCCTAGAGTAGAACTACGATAGCCATAACAGCTTATCAGAAACGGAATGCATGAAAGCATCTAGAACTCTGTAGCCTATTTTAATTCTACTTTCAGAAAGACCATTTGCCCATGATCTCAAAAGCATGATGGCTTTGATAAGAGGAAGCTTTGGGAAGTTCAGAAATGTGCATTTCTTAGTAGACTCAAGCATTAGATTCTCAGTTTTAATTGGTACCCGGCTGTTTGATACCCTCTCCTACTCTCCTTACTGCCAGCTGAGCTCGTGTGAATCTCTGCATCCAGCTTCCCTACTTCCTCGCTCGATAAATGTCAAACGTGAGCTTTGTGAAATCGCTGCTCTGTTGCTCTGCAAGATTGCAGTGATTGCGTCAGCCTGCTCTTTGCAAAAAGCATGGGTGATTAATTGCCGTGAAGTGTCGATATCCAGAGGCACTGCCTCTACGCCAATAAGATATTAAAATAAATCGTTTGACATGATGAAAATTCTGTTCTTTCACTTGCCAAAAAAAAAAAAAAAACGCACACACATGAATTACGCTAATGGAATGTTCCTGTTTGACAATTCAATGCACCATGCACAAATAGTATGATTACTAGTCTAAAAGTGTCAAATGCTGATATCCTTGCACTGTTCTACTTCTAGAGGGCCTCTTGGCTTCTGTAGCCTTGCAGTGATGATGTGTTTGTATACTGCTGCAGAGCAGTACTTCAGCTCAATATTAATGACTTTGCTTCTGCACCACTCTTTGTACAAGTGACTTTGGTCCTACTAGGCCCTACTCCTTATCTAGTTAACTACCAGGACTGAGCCATGGTAATAATACATTAATAAAATACACTTGAATGAATGAAGGAATGAATGATTGATATCAAAGTGATCCACATCTGCAAATCCCATGTTTTGCTATCTGTTAAAAGAGCCCAGTGGTCCTTGGTAAGTACGCCTTGATTCCACATACAGTAGCAAAATAGTGGGACTGCAGACTTACCCTCCTCAGGTTGCTGTCGGAGCCAACAGGCAATCCGAGTCCAGGCGGGAAGGAGTGGGGGTTCCCGTTGGGGTACGGCCAGATGATGGGGTACAGGTTGTAAGGCGCCCCTCCGGGGCCCTGGTGGGGCGGCGGCGGGTGCAGGAACTGCTGCTGCTGGTGAGGGTGATGATGCGCTGCGGCCGCCGCCAACGCCAGGTGCTGCCCGAGGCCGCCCGAGTCGACCCGTGCGTGGGGGCCCAGGATGGAGGAGGGGAGCATGCCCGTGAGCAGGTGGGGGTGGTGCACGGAGTGGTGCGAGGGAGGCGGCTGCGTAGCGTGAGGGGTCATTGACGAAGGCGGGAGAAGGTGGGAGGGGTGGTGCGAGCTGGGCGTGAGGCAGGTGGCGTGCGACGAGCCGTGGAGCGGGTGCAGGTGAGGGTGCAGGTATGCTACGTGGTTGGCGGCGGCGGCTGCAGCAGCCGAGGCCGAGGGCTCCGATTCGGGCCGGACCAGCGTCGGGTCGCGGTAGATGGTGAAGTGCTCGTTCTTGTCGATGATCAGCGGGCTCTTGGTGTGCTCGGATCGCGCCGGCACGGGCTTGAAGCTGGAGCGCGGGCTCGGGGAAGGCGACGGCTCCCTCTTGCAGATGCCGCCGCTGCCGCCTCGGACTGGCGAGGGCGACGGTTGCTGAACGCTGTTGTGGATGGGCTGCTCCGGGTGTCGCTGCAGTTTGTGCTTGGACACCTCCGGAGACGTGTTGGGCCTCGGCTTGCACGACTCCAGCATGCCGTGAGGCTTGGACTTGGGGGGCACCTCCATGGAGAGACTGGCGTGGTGCTGCTGCTGGGGAGGGTGGTGGTGGTGGTGTTGGTGGTGTTGGTGGTGATGGTGGTGCATGGGGGGTTTGTGGAGATCGGGCGACGGGTTGTTGTGATGCGGACGGCCCTGCTGCTGCTGCTGCTGCGGATGTGGATGTTGCTGCTGCTGCTGCTGAGGATGCACCGGCGGTGGATACTGAGGCTTGACGGCGTCCGGCGAGGGGCTGGGCCTTTGCGGTCGTCGAGAGTCCTCGGCCACTGCCGCGCTCTTGATGCACGACGGCACGATGGCGGCGTACTGTTGCGCCGGGACCTTCTCCCGCTCGGCCAGTGCTGCTGCCGACTCGCTCTTGGACGTCAAAGGCTGGATGACCTCGAGGTGGCTATATTCCATCTTAGCGCCCTGGCTGCGCACCACCTGTGGTTGGTGCAAATGGTGTTGATGGTGGTGGTGGTGATGGTGGTGGTGGTGTTGCTGGTGCTCGTGTTCCCCTTTCCTGAGGTCCGACGGGGTGGGGCTGAGCACCAACTGTCGGGGCTCGGGGGTGTAGCGCTCGGCCTTCTGGGACGCCAGCAGAGCGGACACGGCCTCCGAGCTCTCCCGAGAGCTGGGGTGCGTGCTAGCGGTGTCCTCGGTGATGTCGATGACGCACATTGACGAAGACGATGATGACGACGTCTGCTGCTGCTGTTGCTGCTGCTGCTGCTGCTTGGCCGTCTGCGTGCGTTGCGGAGCCGGGACAGTGAGACCGTAGTGCTCCTTGGGCGGGCTCCTCACCGTATTCCTCATGTCCACGATGCAGCCGCCAGTGCCGCTCCCGCCTCCTCCGCCAGGTCCGCTACCGCCACCTCCGCTGCCCTGCGTTTCCGTGGTGACAGGGATGGGGGCGCTGGGATGGGGTGGCCGGGGCGACCGCGGAGACCTCCTTTCCTCTCGTCGCTCCCGCTCGCCCTCGGCCAGCTGTAACGTCTCTACGGCGACCGCTGCCGCCTTGCTGCTTTTCTCCTCGAGCCGGAGGCTCTCCCACGGCGACAAGCGGCCAATCAGAGCCTGATCCCGCTCTCGATGCTCCCTCTCCCGATGCTCCCGCTCGCGATCCTCCTCTTGAGTCCTTGAGGAGGACCGCTGCTCCGTCGCTACCGGCGGCGACGCCAGCTCCTCCTTCACGGTCTTCCCTCGCAGCTCGTTCTCCGAGGTGGGCTCAGATGAAGACGAGGAAGAAGAGGAGGACGAAGAGGAGGACGAGGAGGAGGAAGAGTAGGCCGAGGCTCGCCCTCGCCTCTGCGAGTTCTCGGAGTCGCTGCTCTCCGATTGGTCCGACTGGGCCTCGGTCTTCAGGCGTTTGAGGGCGCCGCTTTTCTTCTCCTCTTCCTCCACCTTCCTCCTCCGGCTGGCCGTCTGCTTGCTCTTGCTCTTCGACGCCGAGTCTGACAGGAGGACAGGATTCAACAGAGGCGGGGGAAAGAGGAGAAAAGGATTATGGGAAACTGCAAGTAACTAAATAAATAAATAAATAAATAAATAAATAATAAAAAGGGAGACCTATCACCAAAAATAAAAGCCGCTTGGTCAGGGTACAATGACAACACCACAGAACGCCCCTCAAAAAGCTACTCTGGCGATCGACTTTGCAGTGAAAATTCCTTTGCGGTTACAAAGAACCCCTTTTTTTCTGCCAACAAAGCTTCTCTGTGTGGAAAAGGTATGCGCATGCAGAAAAGAAAATGTTTTTAAAGAAATCCCCAGATGCATAGTCGCCTTTATTCTACCTCACTGGCTCACAGTCTGTGTGTGTGTGTGTGTGTGTGTGTGTGTGTGTCTGTGTGGTTGGTTCCATTTCACTACATAGACTCCCAGTCAGAGCTTATGCTTATACTTCTCCCTCATCTCTCTGGCTAAAGCACAGGGCAGAGAGAAAAGGTCCACTACACATCCGTGTAATTATCCTCTGGCTGCCTGCTGGATTACACGTGGAGCGAGTCGCACAGCAGCTTGGGGGCTCGGGGGTTAAGAGTTTTTACCAAGGTTAGAGGTTTGAACCAGCAGCGAGCGGCTCTAAGTACAGACTAGACCCTAAATATATATGTCAAACATCCAGTATAAAATAAGACTCCAAGCTCCCCTTAGTGCAGTAAATCCAACGCAGAGTTGAAAGAAAAAAAGAGAGAGAGAGGGGGAAATGGCAAACACGTACTTGAGAACCTTTAGTAGCACCCGCGGGGGAACAAGGCGAGGTCTTAAGTGCCTCTAACCGAGAACTATGATGTCATCCTCTGACACCAACCCAACCCGTACGTCCCTCTACCTCCAGTCCGAACCCCACCACCCCCACCCACCATTAAACGCTGATTGCATTGTGAGTGCCACTTTGGACACATTACAAATGGCCGCCCGTTTCAATTTATGCCTGCTTAAAAGGTCTCCGTTTCTCCTAGACGCCGGACTCATTGAGGGGCACTTTGGCAGCAGCAGGAGGAGCCGACGGCGTCCATAAAGTATTTCAGCTGGAGCAGACTGACCAGCCGCGCTGCTTTCAATTTTATTACTAAAGGGCCTAATTCACTTAAAGTCATTTAAAAGGCTCAGAGCTCCGAGGCTGTGGTTCAATGTCCAGTGCTTCATTACATGATGGAGCTACTCAAACCTGGAAATTCTCTGACGCAAACAAAGTAGTGAAAATGCCAAAGTTTTTTTTTTTGTTTGTTTCTAAGAGGGGCTGCTGGTAATGTTCAGTGCTTAATTACATGATTCTCTGAAAAAAAGGCTAAAAGTTTGTTTCTAAACGGTGGTGCTGATATTCAACATGGTGAACCTAATGCCCTTGTGTCTAAAACGGATGTTTTGTAAAAAAAAACAAAAACAGTAAGGCTTCACTATTGTAAGATGTAAGATTTGTAGATTTGTAAAGATTGAGTCAGAGTTAGCAAGACTGGATTGGGGTTGCATAGGTTTGAATCACACACACACACACACACACACACACACACACACACACACACACACACACACACACACACCTCCTCGTGTCGTGATGTCTGGCTTCTCCTCTTTGACCTTGCAACTGTCGTCGTCAGGGACGCTGCTGTCTGAGCCCTTCCGCCGTGAAGACCGTGATCCTCGCTGTTGTCCTGGCGACGACTGCGGCTGTTGTTGCTGCTGCTGCTGCTGCTGTTGCTGCTGCTGGTGTTGATGGGATGGCTGTTGCTGAGCCTGCTGGGATTGCTGATGCTGCTGCTGCTGCTGTTGCTGGGATTGGCCAGCTTGCTTGGGGGTGGAGCTAGATGAGTTCATGACTGGCCTAGGGCTGTTAGCCTGGGCACGTGTGTAGTGACCCTACAGAAAGGAGTGGATGAATGGAAATGTAGATGGTTGGATGGATAGAGAGTTTGATTGATGGGGGAAAAGATAACACAAGAGAGAGGGAGAGAGGGAGGGAGAGAGAGAGAGAGAGAGAGAGAGAGAGAGAGAGAGAGAGAGCGCAAGAGAAACAATCTCGGTCAACTTCTTGTGAGATGCATCCTGGAAATATGAGTGAATGTGTGCATGGACTTCATGTCTGACTATTTATGACTGCTTAAATCCACAATTACACAACAAATGGAAGAAGTCTACACTTTCAACTGCTGGTCTAAAAACACTTAAACAAAAAAATACTATCCTTTGGGGGGAAAAAATGCCTGTGGGTCTCCATTCATGTTACCTGAAATATTGCAATTATCTGACACAGGGGGGTAATCTCTACAGTTTAAAATGCTTTTAAAAAACAACAATAAATACGCAGGGCCTAAATAGGCTTCTACATTTAAATTGTCAAACAGCTAGATGTAAAATCAAGGGCAACATCTATCAGCAGCATAAAAAAAGAATAATATAGAAAAATACTAATGTTAAAACTAGCGTTAGCACAAGCGCTAACACAGTGCAAATGCTAAGGCTAATGCTAATGTTTTAGCTCTACTGCTACTAAGGTCTGAGGAGGCCAGTACCTGAGTGCCTCCTGCGTTGGTGGTGGGTCTCCCTCCTGACGTCTGCTTGCATATCCCCCCAAATAACAGATTTATTAACAAAAACAAAAAGAGGGGAAACAAAAAGAGGACACACAGTAGAGCAAACAAAATGGTAAAACAAGAGTGAGTCATACAGCTAAGTTGTTTCTAGAAGACCCAAGGACTTTGGAGTGGTTTAACTCTTCATTTAATTAAAAAACATAAAAATATATGTATAAAAAAGGGAAAAGGGGGGAAAAGCCTAGCCTGACATAGCCCGACCATAATACTGCTGTTCATCCGTATTCATGGTCTGGATGTTCTTTAACCTGACGCGATTATACTGCGGAGGGGAGGGCATTCACTTCTGGTTTGAAACGATTGAACAGCTCGTCTAATCAGCCTCGCTTATTGGCCGGTAGACTCTCTACCGATGTAAACACGCCCCAGAGGACCGTTCCCAGACCATGGATACGGATGAACATTCGTATTATGGGCGGGCTATGTCAGGCTAGGAAAAGCCAGCGCATTATTCAAAAATGTAAAAGCACATGGAAAGCTAGCTGTAAGAGTGAGTGTGTATTCAGCAGATGCGGACAAGAACATGAAAATACAGACGTCATGAACACAAACAAGTCAAGCATGCAAAACACTGGAGCTATAGAAGTGAACTAAACACTTTCCTCACACGCTCTGGAATCGCTATCTCACTATCTTGAGCAATCATCAAATAATTGCTTTTGACACAATTATCTTGGAAGATAATTCGCCACAAGATAATTTACTTAAAGATAGCAGGGGCAACCTACAGTACGTAGACCCAGCAAGTATCCCAGAGTACTAACTACTATTGTTTGAAAGGCTGCTGGTTAAGTGGAAGCAGCCGGAATGTGAGCGTGATGGACTTGCAGTGGCGGGTTAGATAGCGGACAAAGCACAGCAGGGGAGGAATGAAGGCACAGATTCCAGATTCGCTCTTATCTAGCATGGCACAGCTCTGGGCCAGATTGGTGCCAGAAGGGAACCGGATCTGATGGCTACAGCATTATTAGGTGTCCGTTTGAAAACCCATCAGATTTGCTATCAGGCTTATAACACTTGTGGTAAAGGTCTAAGTTCAAGTTACTTTATTTGTACCGGTGAGTAAATCTACTTCCCAAATTTGATTCTTATCTCAGTATACTACACAGGGAACTAAGACAAGGATGATCAGGGTTAGATTTCCTTTTGAGGGTCACTGTCCACACCATTCCGGATCCGGAAAACACTTAAAACGGATAGCGTGCTGAAAAACTGCTGTGTTGTGTACCTTGTTTTTCAAAACAGCATGGGGGTTTGCTGCTAGCGGCGAGGGGTGGGGTGGGGTGGGGTAACAGAGGGT
>JAODXP020000032.1:17169823-17174823 GCA_027497455.2 Sardinella longiceps | reverse complement strand
GGCGAAGGGGATGTTGGTCATCATGCTGTGTTGGTCCATGTGGCAGCTGTTCCCCACAGCCCTTCATCTGCAGTCCCTTGTGTGTGTGTGTGTGTGTGTGTGTGTGTGTGTGTATGAGAAAGAGAGAGAGAGAGAGAGAGAGTGAGTGTGTATGTGTGTGTGTGTGTGTGTGTGTGTCAGTATGAGAAAGAGAGAGAGAGAGAGAGAGAGAGAGTGTGTGTGTGTGTGTGTGTGTGTGTGTGTGTGTGAGAGAGAGAGAGAGAGAGAGAGAGAGAGACAGAGAGAGAGTGAGTGATAGAGCATAATGTGTGTGTATGTTCCTATGTGTGTGTCTATGTGTGTGTTTGAGAAAGAGAAATAGCAATATAGCATACTGTGTGTGTGTGTGTGTGTGTGTGTGTGTGTGTGTGTGTGTGTGTGTGTGTGTGTGTGTGTGTGTGTGTACACAGTTGGCAGAGGTCACCGTGGGTGAGAGGGAAATCCGTCCACCACTTCCATTAATTGTTGCTGGTGATGAGGAGTGGAAACACACTGGGCGGGAGGATGACCGTGTTTACACAGTCTCTCTCAGCATGCTACACACACACACACACACACACACACACACACACACACACACATCTCTCTCTCTCTCTCTCACTCTCTACTTGTAAACACACTGAGTTTGTAACAGACACATAATCAAAAACACACACTCGTTCTCTCTCCATACATAACATACCACCCCCTCTACACACACACACACTCTCTCTTTCTCTCTGTGCACTTTACAAACACACCCACTCTAATGATACTGCTTTAATAGGCACATGCAAAACACACACACACACACACACACACACACACACACACACACACACACACACACACACACACACACACACACACACACTCCTTCAGTTGGCAAGTAAGTAACTGCCGGTCCGGTCACACCTTGTCCAGCCTCTCACACCCCATGGCCTGACTCACTCACTAGGCATTTTTAGCCAAAGACTGTACAACAATCTCACAACAGCCCCCCACCCCCCTCCACACACACACACACACACACACACACACACACACACACACACACACACACACACACAGAAAAGAAACCGGAATTTTCTTTCACCTCATTGAATCGGTGTAAGGCAGGAAGCTGCCGTCTGAAAGTGCCCATACCGGAGCCATTGATTTATCTTTCAACTCCGCTCAGCTCAAGGTTACTACCGCCCACCCCGACTTCTTCCAAACACACACACACACACATACACACACCCCTCTGATGAGGTACCCGACACTGATTGAGACTCACTCTGTCGCCGTGGTAACATCACCCCTCGGAGTAGTAGGCAGCGTGGTGTGTGTGCTTCCGTCTTAGCCCAGAACACATTCTGAAGAAAAACACACACACACACACCCTCTCTCTCTCTCTTTCTTTTTCTCTCTCCGCCCTTCTCTCTCTCTCTCTCTCTCTCTCTGTCTCTCTCTCTGTCTCTGTGTTTATGCTCTGAGGTTTGTAGAGCAAGAGCGGCCAGTCCCAAAGGTGAAGGTGACAAACCCAAAGCTCTCTCTCTCTCACCGAGTGTCTCTCTTGGGTTTCTCACTGTGTCAGCACTGTGTCATTCAGGCCTGTGTGGTGAGACACACACCGCCACAAACGGAAGCTTGCTCTCTCTTACACACACACACACACAAATGCACACACACACACACACACACACACACGCACATGCACACACTTTCTCACTCTTGCTCATTTTCTTCATTTCTGTTATCTTGTGATGTCACTTCCTGTTCCCCTTGAAATGACCCTGCTGTTTTTCCGCTTACTCACACATAAATACACACACACACACACCACACTAATTACACACAGTAAGTAACGCACCCAGAACACATTCTTTTAAACTTGGACGCGTACACACACACACACACACACACACCCCACACTCATAGTATGCACATTCTTTTGTACATGGACGTGTTTACACACACATGGTTATTCAAACATTCTTTTGCATTTGAATACACACACAGGCAGTCATACATTCTGCTATTTTCAGGCTCTAGAAATGGAAGAAAAGGGAGAAGCGAGGGATGACAGAGGACCGCAAAAGAAAAAGAAAAACATTATATCCCTCCCCTTGTGAGTTTCCCTGTTCAACTCTTCTCTAGGCATCGCTAAATCCTTCAAAATTCCTCCCAGCAGTGCAGGGCTTTTGCTAGTTACTAGCGCATGCACACGCACACAAGTGCGCACACACACACACAGACACACACACACAGACACACAGCAGCACTTTTGGCTTATCTTTTGCCTTTCATTAGCTTTTCCAAATAAAACACATTCCTCCCCTCATCACATTACTTCTTCCATGTGATACAGGCAGCTCACATGCCAAAAGTCAAGAATGACAACACACACACACACACACACACACACACACACACACACACACACAGGAGATAATGAAAGACAGGAGAGGATGTTGTGTGCGGCAGTCTTGCACACCAGTTGTGGAAGAGTGTGGTGAGAATATTGCTTGACCTTGTGTGATAAAACTCTCTCGGTGAAAAAAAGGGAAGTGTGTTTGTTTACTTGTCTCAAAAGGAGGTTACCATGGCTGCACTTCTCTCCCACATTCTTGTTTTCCTCTCTCTCTCACCTCTTCCTCCCTCATACCCCATCTATCCCTTCCTCCATCTCTCTCTCTCTCTCTCTCTCTCTCTCTCTCTCTCTCTCTCTCTCTCTCTCTCGTCTTCCCAGTATTCTGTCCGTTCCTCGCTCCCTCCCTCCCCCTTTGGCAGCTCATCCTTCTCCACATCTTCCTTGAAGAATGGATCAGATGCACTCTTCCACCCTCTTTCTCTCTCTCCCTTTCTTTCTCTCTCTCTTCCTGGAAAGGCGGCACATCCATCACTGTCAGGGGAGTGTCAGGGGGCCTACTGCACGGAGCTCAGCCCCAGCCAAGTGCTCTCTCAGGCAGGCAGACAAGAGCCGTGCTGTGTGTGTGTGTGTGTGTGTGTGTGTGTGTGTGTGTGTGTGTGTGTGTGTGTGTGTGTGTGTGCTTAGGGTGGGACGGCCTTCTCTTCTCTTCTCTTCTCTTTCTCTACTCCTGTGCTCTTATGTACTTTCCTCTCCTCTTCTCTCCTCTCCTCCTGTCCTCTAATATTCCCTCCTCCTCTCCTTTTCCTCTTCTCCTCTCACTCCCTTCCCTTTGTCTTTTTTTCCCCCTCTCCTCTCCTCCTCTCCTCTCCTCTCTTGGACTCAAGTCAACTATTCTCTTGAATTGCATCCAATGGCTTGCACTTCCTACTGGGTGAATAAAGTTCTCTCTCATCTTATCTTAGTTTGTCTCTGCTCTCTTATTTTCCCATCTTCTGCTCCCTTTCCCTTTTTCTCCCCTCCTTTCTTCTCTTCTCTTCCTCCTCCTCTCCACTCCTCCTTTCCTTCTCATCTGCTCTTCCTCTCTTCAGAGTAGTGAGAAGGTAGAGGCTTTCTGCTCCCTTCCCCTCTCTCCCCTCTTTTCTTCTCTCCTCCTCCTCTCCGACTGTGTGTGTGTGTGTGTGTGTGTGTGTGTGTGTGTGTGTGTGTGGTGGAGGTAGTGAGAGGGTGGAGGCCCTAAAATGATTCCAGACCCTAAACTCAGCTCAACTCTGACCCAGATTCTGCCATGGAGGCTTCCTGTTCCGCACTCCTGACACCCTGAGGGACGCTGGGTAGGCCTGGGAAACACACTGGCCTCAGGGCTCTCACACACACACACACACACACACACACACACACACACACACACACACACACACACACACACACACACACACACCTAGGAAAACATACACACTAGTACTTTTATAACAAACACACACACCTAGGAAAACATGCATACTAGGCCTAGTCCTTCCATAAAAACATACAGACACACACACATAGACGTAGACCCACACAGACACACACACATAGATGTAGACACACACACACACACACACATACACACACACACACACACACACACACACACACAGACGTAGACACACACACACACACAGCTAGGAAAATATAGACACTAGTCCTTGCAAAAATAATACACACCTAGAAAAACATACAGTACATTCGTGTCACAACATCCACACACACAAACGCAGGACCTAAAAACCAGCCCATGTAAACAGGAACAAAACAGATATTGAAACACACACAAGCACATGTCTGGACCAACATTGCACACAGTGGATCACACACACACTGGATCACACACACCCACACACACACACAGAAATGTATGAATGCTTATGGCAACTCATAACTCCTGAAGTATTTCCATGTGTGATGTAATGGGGTGCACTGAGTGACATGACCTGCAGCACTCAAGAGTCTCATGAGGTTTCACACACACACACACACACACACACACACACACACACACACACACACACACACACACACACACACACACACACACACACACACAAAATGTAAGTGCATTCAGCTGCATGAAGGGTGAGATTGATCGCCATTCAACTACAGACTTGCAAACACACACACACACACACACACACACACACACACCAAATGTAATGTATGCATAGTCTAAGCTTGGTCTTACGGAGATGTTTACACACGCCCACCTAAAATGCTTTCAGATGTCCTCTATGTGCTGAAAAACGTGTCAGCCATTTAGTTTGCTTGCTCACTAACACACACATATTTTGCGCATACACAAAATTAATTTTCCTGTAGTCATTCATTGCAAAAAAAAGTAATAAAAAAAATCATTGTAACACCTCCATGCTGGCTACACCTGCGATCCTGGTTACTACACCTGTGAGATACTGTGTTGGAACACACCTGACTGGCAGACACACACACACACACACACACACACACACACACACACACACACACACACACACACACACACACACAGGTAAAGACCTGTGCCTATACTGTAGATAAACATGAACTCTCCTTCTATTGGGCTTCTATTGGCCTTAGCCTTTCTCTTTCTTCTCCT
>JAODXP020000032.1:17164823-17167323 GCA_027497455.2 Sardinella longiceps | reverse complement strand
AAAAAAACCCTCTAGACCACACAGGAAAAACAGTTATAAACACACAAACACACTCCGCCTCTGATGTGTTTGACAAGATGAAAACAACAACAATAAACACACACACACACACACACACACACACACACACACACACACACACACACACACACACACACCACAGTGGGCTTTAATGTCTGTTATACCATTGCCCATCACTGCATGTGCCTCGCAAGGCAAACAACATACTGTAGCTAGATGGGTTGAGCAAGACCGAATGAGAGACTGTCTGTGTGAGAGACTGTGAGACAGAGAGAGAGAGAGAGAGAGAGAGAGAGAGAGAGAGAGAGAGAGAGAGAGAGAGAGAGAGAGAGAGAGAGAGAGAGAGAGAGAGAGAGGCTAATGGAAACGGTGGTGGAGGGGTGGATTTGAGAGGGGAACAAAAGGATGCTCTGAGAATCCATAAACAGTCCCGTACTCCAGCGCTACAAGCGTTACCATGGAAGTGGTGTGGGGGGGGGGGGGAGCTGACACCAGGCTTGCATCAGACAGATGGAGAGAGAGAGAGAGAGAGAAAGCAAGAGAGATAGAGAAGGAAAGAGAGAGAGAAAAAAAGGGAGAGAGAGAGAGAGAGAGAGAGAGAGAGAGAGAGAGAGAGAGAGAGATACAAGGAGTGATGAGAAACGGAGAGAGAGAAGTAAAGAGAGGCATACCAAGACAGATGAAGAAAGAGAGAGAAAGCGCCAGAGAGAGAGAGAAAAAGAGAGAAGAGAAAGAAACTATATGAGAGAGAGACACACAGACAGAGAGAGAGAGAGAGAGAGAGAGAGAGAGAGAGAGCAAGAGAAAGCCGAAGACAGACAATGAGAGCCCGAGTGGGCGAGCGAGGAGGATGGGAGCAAGGGAGCTGTGTGTGTGTGTGTGTGTGTGTGTGTGTGTGTGTGTGTGAGTCACGGCGTCTCATTCCGAGACGGAGAGGGACATGATGTACCTGCAATTTGCCTGGCAGTGCTATACTGGGCGGCCCATAAAAGGCAGGAGGACATCTTGACCGTGACGACTCAGACAGAACACAATGACACACACCGACACACACAACGACACACACACACAGACACACACCGACACACACACACCAACACTCCTACAGAACACAGCAACTCAGTGTAGACTGACAACCACGGAGGGACACGATTGGTCCAAACAGAGATGAGGGGGGTGGGGTTTAGAAAACGATGTGAACGAAACAAAACAACAAACGCACAACAACAACAACAGCAGCATAAGAGCATAGAGGCAGACAACCACTCCCTTCCTTCCTGCCCAAACACAGACAACATCCACTATTTTTTTTTCATTTTTTTTTTCATTTTCTTTTTTTTCTCAATCTTTCTTTTCTTTTTAAAGATCTTCGGTTCCGGTGGGATGTGGGTAGCGTGTTGCCACAGCAACGCAGTGCGTTTGGTGTGTGAAAGTGGCTTGTTGCCGGGGCCGACCACACTGGCCGGCTTCTTCTTCCACAGGAATAGTGGGGGTTGTTGCTAGGGTAATGCAATCTCTGGAGCAGTAACGTAATATATAGCCCCGCACTGTCAGGACGGGACTGTGGGACTCGAGTAATGCAACCCAGATGGCGTGTGTGTGTGTGTGTGTGTGTGTGTGTGTGTGTGTGTCGACAACATGCTGGCAGCATACCCAGATATGCCAAGGTCTGGGAACGAGAGAGCGAATGTGTGTGTGTGTGTGTACGAGATGTGTGTGTGTGTGTGTGTGTGTGTGTGTGTGTGTGTGTGTGTGTCAGGGACAAACTGCCAGCTCAGACATTTCAGTGTCTGTGCTGCATGAGATGGATATGAAGAGTGAGATCACGTGTGTGTGTGTGTGTGTGTGTGTGTGTGTGTGTGTGTGTGTGTGTGTGTGTGTGTGTGTGTGTGTGTGTGTGTGTGAGTAATGCATGAGAGATATGTAAAATGTGTATGCAGGGATTCACATCTTTAAACATACATAAACATACTCTACATGGGAAAGCTCTGGTTGCGCACTGGATTGTGTGTACATTTGTGTGTGTGTGTGTGTGTGTGTGTGTGTGTGTGTGTGTGTGTGTGTGTGTGTGTGTGTGTGTATCTGTCTGGAGGACACAGAGAGGACACTTTGTCCGAACGCGGAGAGCTGGGCTGTCAGCTGTGCTGCTCTGAGGGGGTCTGTGCACAGACATGGCAGCTGCAGCTAGACCATCTCTCAACACACACACACACACACACACACACACACACACACACACACACACACACATTGTCACATACAGCATAAGCACTTGCATGCCTACGCTCACAGAAACACACACACCCTCGTACACTTGCAGTCACATACTGTACAGCACAAGGACTTGCATGCCTGCACACACAACACACACACACACACACACACACAGAAAAGGCTGTGAAGACCTTCCACAGTACACATGTACACAGAATATAGGCTAGTTACACAGACCCAGAGGCGCTAGCCATTGACAGATCGA
>JAODXP020000032.1:17147323-17152323 GCA_027497455.2 Sardinella longiceps | reverse complement strand
ATAAACGAACAGTCCTGTCAAAACACACACACACACACACACACACACACACACACACACACACGGTGCAACACCCAGGCCACACCCACTGACAAGCCCATATTAAACACACACACACACAGTTGGGGTGGGATGCACTTCAAACTCTCTCTCCTTCAAACACACACACACACACACACACACACACAGCTCACCAAGACAGCACTGGGGCTAGCATTCAATCATTAAGGTGGCAGTTTCATGCTGATTTGTGAGGATGGTGAAGACCACAACTACTGTATGAATACAGTCAAGACTAGTGACAAGCTGACAGCTCAACCGAGCACCGACAAGAAACCGATAACCACCAATTAAGAACAACACAAGGAATGAACCTTAAAGCATGCACCAAGCGAGCACCAACAAGACTAAACATCATGGAGCCTGCACGGATACAATCTGATAGAAAACAACAGGAACCATCATAGCTATACTCTACCATAACATATATCCATGTAAACTAAGCTATATACAGTATATCCATGGACCAATCTAGTTCACTGAATACTAGGCTACTGTATATTCATAAGCCTAACTAGTTCACTGACTAGGCTATTAGGCTATAGTCTAGCCTAACATATATATCCATAGGCCAAGCTAGTTCACTGCCTACAAGGCTATTAGGCTATAGTCTAGCCTAACATATATATCCATAGGCCAAGCTAGTTCACTGCCTACAAGGCTATTAGGCTATAGTCTAGCCTAACATATATATCCATAGGCCAAGCTAGTTCACTGCCTACAAGGCTACTCGTCTAGCCTAACATATGTCCATGACTACTAGGCTATTGGCCTAGCCTGACATATGTCCATGGGCCAAGCTACTGTACTTCACTTACTACTAACTAGTCTATAGTCTAGCTGGAAATATGCATGGGCCTACTGTAACTAATTCACTGACTAGAAACACCAACCAGCAGAATGTTCCGGTGTGACCAGGGCCAAGGAGCGCTAACTGTTAGCATCTCTTCAGATTAGCTGCTAAGAGGCTCGTAAATGGCCATTGCTGAGGCGTGAACACAGAAGTCATTGACATTTAAGGTAATGATAATAAACCTTGGCAGAGCATTGCAGTAAACACACACGCACACACGCACACACACACACACACACACACACACACACTACACAGAGATAGAATGTGAGAATCTGGCACCTCTATTACTTTATCTCTTCAGCTGGTCGTGTCAGAAGTGCTACCAGAGACAAAACAACAACAACATCCACTCTCTGCATACCACACACACACACACACGCACACACACACACACTGTCCTTCTCCCTCTGTCGCTGTGTCCAGCTGCTCCACCCAAACAACTCTCGGCCTCCTAAAACAACCTCAGACTGCTGACTCACTCCCAACCACACACACACACACACACACACACACACACACACACACACACACACACACACACACACACACACACACACACACACAGAGGCGGGGGTCCCAGTACAGTGTGAGCGGCCATTTTACAACATCTTTCTCTTTAAAAAAACAAAAAAAAAAACAGGCTATCTACTGCAAGCTAAAATCACTAAAAACATTCTTTACAGGAAGGGCCTTTCATTCCATGGTTGCCACGGAAACAGCTGACAGAGGGTACAAGAGAGAAAGAGATATTTTTGGCAAAGTCAAAAGAGAGAGAGAAAAAGACTGGAGGGGTTGGAAAGGAGAAATAAAAAAGAGACCAAGAGAAAGAAAAGAAACAAAAGAAAGAAAGAGAGAGAAAAAGCGAGAGAACAAACTGTTTACCTCTGACTCGTTGCCACAGCAGCAGTAGTCTTGAACAGGAGATGGGGGAGCACGACGAGCTTCCCGAAAACACACACACCCACACAGACAGACACACACATACACACACACACAAATCCCTAAACCCGAGAGCTGTTTTGCCGCTCTCTGCCAGTCCAAACCGCCCTTACCAACGTTTTTTTTTTTTTTTTTTTGGTGCACGTCCACAAGGCACACAGAGAGGACAACAAAAAGGAGAGAGAGAGAGAGAGAGAGAGAGAGAGAGAGAGAGAGAGAGAGAGAGAGAGAGAGAGAGAAAAGAAAGGGAGTATGAGAGAGATGAAGAAAAGGGAAGAGGAGGCACAGGAGAGAGAGAGAAAGAGAAAGAGAGAGATACACACACAAAAGAAAAGAAATGGGGAGAGAGGGAGAGAGAAAGAGAGAGAGACAGAGAGAGAGAGAGAGAGGGAGGGAGGGAGGGAGAGAGAGGCGTCTCTGGCGGTGGTTGTTTTAAAGAGAGAGCCGGGCTTTGAAGAGGAAGCCTCCTCGGCCGCCCTCTGGCCGCATGTCAGACAGCTCTGAAGTGGCTGACGAAAGAGAGAATGAGAGAGAGAGAGAGAGAGAGAGAGAGAGAGAGAGAGAGAGAGGGAGGGAGGGAGGGAGGAGGAGGGTGGGTGTGGGGAGGGGAGGATAGAAGTAGTAGGAGGAGGAGGAGAGAACGGCGGAAGAGAAGGGGGAAAAAAATAGGAAAGGCTGCCGCAGAGCTCAAAGAGAAGTCGAATGTGGTAAAGAGGATAAGACGACACACAAACGACGAGAAGGCAGCTGACTCTCGCTTGCTCGCTCACTCACTCTCTCTGCCTTTCTCTCGGAGTCCCTCGTCTTCCGTGAAGGACGGGTGATGTCGATTATTCAGTCTTTGTCATCAGCCGTGCCGAGCGAACAACAGGACAAGCAGACGAGCGACAGAACCAACGTCAAACACGCCAGTCGGAGTGTTCCAGCCCGTCTGCAACTGGGTCATCAACTCTCTCTCTCTCTAGCGCGCTCTCGCTCTCTCACTCTCTTTCCCTCGCTCTCCCTCTTCCTTTCACACACCCACTCACTTCATCTCTCTCTCCTTCTCATAGTCATACGCGCACACACACACACACACACACACACACACACACACACACACACACACACACAATCTCTTCCTTGCAGTCTCAGTCACAGGCACACCTCCTTCTTGCCCTCCCTCTCCCTCTCTCCTTTGCTGGTTCACAGAAGCTCCAAAGAAACCTTCTTTTTCTCTCTTTCCCTTTTTCTCTCTACATTTTCTTCTCCTTCACTCACTCACACAGATGTCCACAAACTCTTCTTCTTGTTCTTTCCCAGTGACATGTCTATCCCTCCCTCCCTCCCTCGCTCTCTCGCTCTCTCTCTCTCTCTCTGCTAGTTATACAAGCGCTGGCTTGTTCCAGAGTAGGAAAACAGGGCAGCTGCAAGCACCAGGAAGCTGGTCAGACCCCAAGCAGACGCCCTTCCACCCTCCCTCCCTCTCTCTCTCCCTCTCTTTTACTCAGACACTCTCTCCTTCCTTTTCACCCTCTCTCTCCCTCTCTCATACACTCTCTCTTTCCTACACTCATTCACTTTCTCTCTCATACACTCTGTCCTTCCTTTCTCTCTCTCTCTCTCTCTCTCTCTCTCTCTCTCTCTCTCTTTCTCTCTCTCCCTCCCTCTCTCTCGTTAGAGCCTCTATTTTCTGCTGCCGTTGCTACTGTTACCGTAGCTGCCTATACGCTTGGCCTCAACTACTTACTGCAGCTTCGCAACCAAACACGTGTGTCAGAGCACGAGCAGAGAGAGAGAGAGAGAGAGAGAGAGAGAGAGGGAGAGAGAGAGAGAGAGAGAGAGAGAGAGAGAGAGAGGCGTGTTTTAGCAGGAAGAGGAGGAGGAGGAGGAGGGTGGTGCTGTTTTAAGTGTAACTAATCCTCCCATCACAGGTGGCCGGGAGCAGCAGCAGCGCCAGCCTCTGCCAGCATGACTCACTCTGACCAACAAGAGGCCTGGCACCACACAATAACACAGAGAGAGAGAGAGAGAGAGAGAGAGAGAGAGAGAGAGAGAGAGAGAGAGAGAGAGAGAGAGAGAGAGAGACGAGGAGAAAGAGAGAGGAAGAGATGGATACAGATAGAAAGAGAGAGAGAGAGCAATAGATGGATACAGAGACAGGGAGTAAGAGCAGAGATGACACGGAGAGCGAGAGAGAGAGAGAGAGAGAGAGAGAGAGAGAGAGAGGAAGAGATGGATAGAGAGATAGAGAGGGAGGGAGGAGAGAGCTGTAGGTGCAACTCCATGAGCTCCAAAGATAGCGAGGCGTACAATAAGAGAGCGAGTCAGAGGGAGAAAAATAGAAGCAATAAATCTCAGGAGAGAAGAGAAAGGAGGAGGAGGGATACAGAGAGAGAGAGAGAGGAGAGATGGAGACAGAGATCAGGAGAAATTGCGAGTGTGTGGGATAGAGAGATACAGAGAGAGAGAGGGAGAGGGAGAGAGAGATACAGAGAGAGAGCGAAAGAGAGAGGGCGACAGAGAGAGAGAGAGAGAGAGAGAGGGATCCATGAAGAAAGAAGGGTGACTACTACTGAAGCTTCCATAGCAATCCGAGTTCAAATCTTCAATTCAATCACGGCCATCATAGCAATCACTTGCAAAAGATTATATGACCTTCAGGGGTGTAGCAGAGGGAGAGATGCGCACACACACAAATACACACACCAGCACACAGAAAAGGATATATAGAGCCCTTTTCTTCCGTGTGTGTGTGTGTGTGTGTGTGTGTGTGTGTGTGTGTACTGCACTTAGCAACTAACTGCCAACTGAGATGGGCAGGTTATGCGTGCTGAGAGGGCACACTGCGTGTGTGAGAGTGTTTGGGTGTGTGTGTGTGTGTATACATACATACACATATACACATACCTGTATGTAAGAGAGAGGGAGAGAAAGAGGTGTGTGTGTGTGAGAGAGAGAGAGAGAGAGAGAGAGGTGTGTGTGTGTATGTGTGTGTGTGTGTGTGTGTGTGTGTGTGTGTGTGTGTGTGTGTGATGGCCTCCTCTGCACCACTCCATTCTTGGCATCCCAGCTGTCATGCTCAGACAGCCCTGCCTGCGCCGCCATGATCAAAGCCTCTTTTCACACGCAGAAATCTGGGGAACTAAGGAACCGAGAGCAGAAG
>JAODXP020000032.1:17132323-17139823 GCA_027497455.2 Sardinella longiceps | reverse complement strand
GTGTGTGTGTGTGTGTGTGTGTGTGTATTATTCAGCAGCCTCCTGTCATGTTTGTGCATCATGTGAGGGGCTTAGTGCTGTGTGCTACTGGTGCGGGGAGGGAGGGACAACACTAAGGCTGCAGTAACCAGAGCTACCCAGAGCAGCAATAATGCCACAAGGTCACGGGTTCAAATCCCAGTCCGCCCCAACAAACTCAACTCAACTCAACTCAGCCACCCAGCCCCATACCAGTGCTTTGGGCTGTACTGTACTGCATTTCACCATACTGAGCCAGACAGCACAGCTTAAGTCAACACAACAACAAACAAATACAATAAACAGACAGACAAACAAACAAATATACAAACAAATGCTAGCCTCTGCTCTGCTAATCTTGCTGGGAGATCTTTAATATGGAGGTCAGGTCCCAGAGGACAGTGGAGCTTTGAAGAGCAACAGAACAGAACAGAAGGCAAACTAACCACAGGAAGAGCCTGGGGATGTTACTGTGGTGACCTGGCATGGATAGGGAGATAATGAGACTGGATGGATGGATGGATGGATGGATGGATGGATGGATGGATGGATGTAGATAGATAGATACAAAGGACAGATAGTCAGATACATGGATAGACAGATATAGATAGACAGATTGATAGATAGATACAAAGGATGGAGATAGTCAGATACATGGATAGACAGATATAGATAGACAGATTATGAATATATGGATAGATAGATAGATAGATAGATAGATAGATAGATAGGGCAGACAGACAGACAGACACAGAGATAGATCAGATCAAGTCAGATAGAAACACAGATTGATAGATCCTGGAAAACAACAGTAGACCAGCCACCCATGGGAGCCCCATTGGGAGTAACCCTGGCTTGATTAGAAGACATGTCAGTGACAGACGCTATCTAGCACCCGCGGGTGGCTTTGTGAGGCGCTATCCAGATCTTAGGCAAACACACACACACACACACACAAGGGACGGCAGAGGAGAGGAGAACAGGAAGTGGAGTCCAGTCGAGGACAGTGGTGGCTTTATTTCCGTGACAACAGGCCCACTTGTTGCCCCTGTGCTCACGCACAAGCAAGCCCTTCGACAAAAAAAATTAAATTCAAAAGAAAGATTGTGAACGGGACCAAAGCCTCATGATGTCAATTTGTGTGTGTGTGTATGCGTGTGTACATATGTATGTATGTGTGTGTGAGTGAAAGAGAGACAGCTAAAGAGAGAAAAAGAAAGAAAGAATGTATGTGTGTGCGTGAGAGTGTTTGTGTGTGACTGCGTATGTGTCTCTGAGTGTGTGTGTGTGTGTGTGTGTGTGTGTGTGTGTGTGTGTGTGTGTGTCAGTGAGAGAGAGAGAATGTGAGTGAGTGTGTTCTTTCATGTCAGAAGTGGGCCTTTGTTAGTGTGAGATGCACACAAGCGTATAGCCCATGATCCCAGGCCAGTCCTGCCCATCCCTGAGTGTTACCGATCCCTATCAAGGCCATCTAGGGGTTGGCTGCTGGGAAACGCACTCACTGACCGCCTGACTGCAGCCGCAGCTGGGAGGATTCTGAGCTCCGACAGGGACATGTCCTTCATCTGACAGCCTAGTACCAGTGCTCGCTCGCTCGCTCGCTCACTCACTCACTATACATACACACACACACTTGCACACACAGGTACACACACGAGCACACACACGCTCTCCTGTCACTCTCAACAACTGTGTGTACTGGGGGAGGACTGTCCATAGAAGAGAGACACATGGTGGATGGATTTAGCAATGACAAACAGAATCTCTTCATCATCTCTCTCTCTCTCTCTCTCTCTCTCTCTCTGCCCTTCTTATACCCTTTCTCCAGTTTCTCTCATTGTCTTCCTTCCCAAAGGGCTCATCAAACGATGGGCACATTTAAATGTGGCAACACACACACACACACACACACACACACACACACACACACCATGGAAGATAATTAGTTCATCAACGATAGTCAAGGCAGTGCCTCAGAGGACGGCTTTCCCACAAGTGGAAAAAAAAAGGAAAAAAAGAAAAAAATCTGAAACAATTAACGCCCCCCTTTTTATCAATGGTTCCCTTTCAATGGGTAATTAAGAGAGACCTGAGATTCCTTCATGGATTAATCAAAATCACACCGATAATATGAGACGATTAGGACACAGCTTGTGTGTGTGTGTGTGTGTGTGTGTGTGTGTGTGTGTGAACATTTTTATGCAATGTGAAAAAGAACATGTTTGCATAGCATGCATACTTAGCTCCACTGCACATGAGTACTGTGCAGTGCATACAGGAGTGGAAAAGTATGCACACTATGGCAGACAGCATAAAGTAGACCGTGCTTATTGTGCTTATATGTACATCATAAGAGATCGCATAAGCTACACACATTTGAATTGGCCTCCATAGCATTTGATTTTTATGAAGGTAGGTGATACACATGACAGTATCTACTTTAAGCTATAGTAGGCTTATGGTAAATAGGGAGCCTATTATGCTGACACTTTATGTTGCAGATATCCTGGCATTATATATGGATGTAAAAAAAAAATAAGCACATAAGCTTCACATTTCCCTATACAGTACGTTGCCTACACATCTTTTATGCTCCTGCCAATGCAAACAGCTTCATCTTCTCTAAGCTATACAGGCCCACGGTAAATAGAGTGTCCATGCTGCAGAGAGAGAGAGAGAGAGAGAGAGAGAGAGAGAGAGAGAGAGAGAGAGAGAGAGAGAGAGAGAGAGAGCGGAGGCTGCAAACTGACACCCACAGACAGCCAGCGCTGCAAAAAGAAGGTCTCAGCTGAATGAGGGGCAGGCAGGCTGGGAAAATGCAAATGGCGTTTGGTGCAGAGGAAGCACAAAGCTGCAGCAGTAGCAGCAGCAGCATAGACCGGATCGGCCTCATCCCACTGCGTCTGACACGGAGAGAGGGAGAGAGAGAGAGAGAGAGAGAGAGAGAGAGAGAGAGAGAGAGAGAGAGAGTGGGGGAGAGGGAGTGGGGGAGAGAGGGAGAGAGAGAGCAGAGACCAAAGAGAAAGAGAGAGATGGTAAAGAGGGTAAGACTAAGAGAGAGATAGAGAGAGAAGACACCAAAGAGAAAAAGAGAGATGGTAAAGAGGGTGAGAATGAGGGAGGAGAGAGAGAGATAGAGAGAGAGAAAGAGAGAGAGAGAGGAAGCTCATCCACGGATTTCCTCCAACTTCAAAGCGCTCCCGCACTGCACTTCCGCGTGAGTCGACTTCCTGAGGGAGACGAGGCTCTCCTGCCAACCTACCCCCCACCCCCACCCTCACCCCCCACCCTCATCTCCTCCTCCTCCTCCTCCGAGCACAAACATCCCCACTGCTACGCAGACGCTATGGCAACAGACGCATCATCAGCAGTTTTTTTTTCTTCTTCTTTTTTTTTTACTATTAATGTTTTACCGACTGAAATATACAGTGCTCAGATCTTACAGATCAGAGATCTCGGGTTGTTTGTTTGTGTGTGTGTGTGTGTGTGTGTGTGTGTGTGTGTGTGTGTGTGTGTGTGTGTGTGTGTGTGTGTGTGTGTGTGTGTGTGTGTGAGCATAACAGTGTGTGAATGACAGAGAGGGATGAGTGAGTGATAAGAGATAAAGGCAGCAGAAGTCTCTCGCTCTCTTGACAACAAATGACAAGGAGATCAGGCAAAGAGCTGTTGACACACTCCTTCTTCTCCTCCTCCCTCCTTCCTCTCCATCCTTTCTTTCTCTCTCTTTCTCTCCATCTGTCCCTCTGTCTGTCTATCTTTCTCTCTCTGTTTGTCTCTCGGTCTCCTTCTCTCTCCCTCTGTCTGTCTCTCTGTCTCCTTCTTTCTCTTCCTCTCTCTCTCTCTCTCTCTTCCCCTGTCCTGCTTTTCACACTCCTCCGCATTCTATCCTCCCTCCCTCTCTGTCAAACTCATCACGGCGAAGCGAGTCGAGGCGAGCCAAGCAGAGCCGAGCCGAGCGGAGGGGAGGGGAGGGGAGCGGAGCGGTGCGGCGTGTTTTTCGGCGCTGAAATGAGGTCACACGGAACAAATGAAGGGAGAGCCTATAAATAATGCAGCGCTGGAGCTGGAGCCGCCACCGCCACCGCCGAGCTAAACAGGATTCAGAGAACAGGGTATTTTCAGCCACAGCAGCAGCCTCTTTCTTTCTCTACCCCCTCTCCCTCTCTCCCTACATCCCTCTCTCTCTCCCTCCATCTCTACATCTCTTCATCCCTCTCTCCCTCTATGCTCTCGCTCTCTTTCTACATCTCTCCATACTTCTCCCTCTCTACATCTCTCTGCCTCTCTATGCACTCTCTTTTTCTTCCCTTTCTTTTTCTCCACTTCTCACACTTTTCTCATCCATTTACATCTGCATCCATCATCCATCTTTCTACTGAGCTCTCCATCTCTTGCACTCATTTACTCCTCTATTCCTCTATTCCTCTTTCAGCGTCTCTCACTTTCTCTTTATCCTCCTACAGTACAGCTCCATCCATCCATCCATCTGTCTTTCTCCTCCTACCTCACTGCCTACTCCATCCCTCTCTTTTTTCCTTTCCTCTGATTTGTTTACTCTATGTCTCCCTCCATCCACCCCCCCCCCCCCCCCCACCGTCCCTCCCTCTCCCCCTCTCCCAAATGGAGTGTGTGACTCTGGAGAGGCCATACCGCAGCTCTGGCCCCCAAACTTTAAATGGCCACTTCGTGATTTATTTAAAGCCCAGCTCAACCACAGCAATAACAAACCAGCTAGCCCCAGCTCCAGCATGTTAGCAACAGAGAGAGAGAGAGAGAGAGAGAGAGAGAGAGAGAGAGAGAGAGAGAGAGAGAGAGAGAGAGACTCCATCTATCCCTCCTTGTATCCCTTGCTCATTTTTCTATCCCTCACTCTGTTTCTCTCATTTCACCTTGTCTTTCCATCCCCTCTTTTTTCTTCTAGAACTCTCCACTGTGCCTCACTCGTCCATGCACACTTTCATATGTTCCATCTATCCATCTACTTCAGCATGTCATTGGATACGCTTACATGCAGCGAATATTCCCGTTTCAACAGAATATTGGCAATATTGGTTTAGTGCTCGAGTCAAACTCCTATCGTCATCATTCAATTCCTGTTCCTGCCGCAAATTGAATATCGACAATAATTCCGTTTAGAAGCGGAATATTCCCCTGTCTGTAAGCGTTCCTTAGTCATCGATCTACTTTGTTTAGACCTCCGTTTTTAGAACGTTGATTCCATCCTCTCTGTTCCGTGTGTATGCCCTGGGCACTGGCATTAATGTGGGCTGGGATAATAATAATCAGGCCGTTCATCTCCATTCAGCCCTTAAGGGGGTCTACTCTTCACTCCTGGCTTTATTAACTTACACAAACATCAACACATCACCTGCCCACCACCACAGTGCACAAACACTAACACACACATGTAGCATGTGTAACACACAAACACACACAGACCATGTAGTTAAAGCCTGTGGGTGTTCTAATAGACATGCACTTGTGTACGCGTACTACACGCACACACACACACAGACACACAATACACACACACACAGACACAGAGTGTCACAATCACTCAGGTTACACGTTCAGCCCCAGCACTCTCCTGCTCCCCACAGCTTGCCAATGGAGCGGACTCCAAAATCAAAGGATTTATTATTATTCATTGGCAAAGCCAGCAGTCAGTCCTGAGTAGGCTAGGCTATTACGCAACACACACACACACACACACTCTGTCTAATAACCCACTCTGGGATGGGAACTAAATTGAAGAAATAAAATGGGAAGCAAGTACATGTAGGAGAAAATTACAAAAGGAGGGCAAAAAAAACAAAAAACAACAACAGTTCAAACCTTTCTACCACAAACTACACAGTCACACACACACACACACACATACACACACACACACACACAAATACACAGTGAAGTATTCAGTGAAGTCGAAGGGAGTTTTTCCTATAATAATTTGGCTGAGATTGAGCCTTGAGAAAATGCGGCTTGGGCTGCCTGTTAATCCACACACACACACACACACACACACACACACACACACACACACACACACACACACACACACACACACACACACACACACACACACACACAGCTTTTCTGTAGCCAGGGGCCTCCAACATGAAAGCCTCAGAATTGGGACGAGTGTGTTGCCAGGGTTGCCAAATAACGTCTTTGCGAGGCGGTGGCATTGAGCCAACGTGAGAAGTAAAACCTCCGGGGGGTGGGAGACACACACACACACACACACACACACACACACACAGCAGCGGGTTAGGGGAGGGCAACAGTCCATTAGTAAGACTTTAATGTAAACCCCTACACCTCACTCTTCCATCTTCTCATCTTTCTCTCAAGCACTCAAGAAGAAAACACACACACACACACACACACGAAACACAAGACACACACACACACACGAAACACAAGACACTCTGGCCAATTTGGGCACAAAAATAAATGCACTTTGCAACACGTGCACGCATACCGACCAACAACATATTCTCTTTCTTGCTCACACACGCACGCACGCACACACACACACACACACACACACACACACACACACACACACACACACACACACTCCGCTGCAGAGGTTTTCAGCTGGTCACATGCTGTTAGCTGGAGGATTAATTCTCCCCCGCTCTGACACCGAGACTGCAGTCTGATCAAATGAATGGGGGAGGTGGGGGTATAGAGAGAGAGAGAGAGAGAGAGAGAGAGAGAGAGAGAGAGAGAGAAGGACTTGACCTTCGTCAGGTCACAGTACAGGGATCTAACGGTGGGCTCGTGTGATGTAATAATCTGGCAGGGAAGTGCAACACATACGCAGCAAGAATCCTCAATATCTCTCCTCTAAACACACACACACACACACACACACACACACACACACACACTGCAATACGGCTACTTTTGACTAAAAGGCTAAGAAACAGAAGTGAGGCGAGAGGGGGGAGAAAAGAGAAAAAGAAAGAAAAAGTATGTGTGTGAAGGAGTGGTGTGTGGGCGTGGGTGTATGACAGAGAGAAGCATACGGCAGAAAAAGGAGAGAGCGGTTGAGTGTGTGTGTGTGTGTGTGTGTGCGTGCGCTAGTCCTAACTTGCACAGCACTTACAGCCTCTCCCTCTGTGTGTGTGTGTGTGTGTGTGTGTGTGTGTGTGTGTGTGTGTGTGTGTGTGTTTTGCTGTGTCATAGCCAAAATCTCAGGCGGCGGGCGGCGGCGGCTAACAGAAGAGCTAACAGACACTCTCAGACAGACAGACAGACAGCCTCTCCAGCTCGGCAAACAGGAAACCAATAGCAACTATCCACCCTAAACAGCATTCAGTTCCAATGAGGGCAACTACTACCGTCAATCACATCATAAATGCACGAGAGAGAGAGAGAGAGAGAGAGAGAGAGAGAGAGAGAGAGAGAGAGAGAGAGAGAGAGAGAGAGAGAGGGGGGGACTAGAGATAAGAGCGTAATGTTTAGACAACC
>JAODXP020000032.1:17089823-17092323 GCA_027497455.2 Sardinella longiceps | reverse complement strand
AAGGTGGTGGCTAAAGGAAGCTGACGCCTTGATATTTTTTAAATGTGGTCACATCTTAATCTATGGAGGAGAGAGGGCCTATGTTGCAACTTGTTGTGAAGATGAATTTCTCCAAGGGGATAACAAACTAACTGACTTAACTAGCCAACTAACTAACTAGCTAGCTAGGTAGCTGTCGAACATAGTAACTAGCTAATTAACTAGCTAAACAACCAGCCAGAGAGCTAACAAGCTAACTAACCAACCTAATTAATTAACTATCTAAGAGGTGGAATGGCAGCAAGGCAAGTGGGTCTATGAATGAATGTGGATGGGAAGATGAATTTCCCCAAGGGGATAGTAAACTAACTTACTGACTAAACATCTTACTAACCAACTGATTAACTAACTTGCTAAGTAGCTATCTAACTAACATACTAACTAGCTAGCTAACTTACTGACTAAACATCTTACTAACCAACTGATTAACTAACTTGCTAGGTAGCTAGCTAACTAACATATCAACTAGTTCAACAACTAGCTATAGCCAACTACCTACTATAACTTAAGTAATGAACTGGGAAAGTGGCAGGTTGGAGCAAGACTAATCTGTTTAGATTTAATTTCTTCTCTGCCTTCCATCAAGTGAGGTAAACCGCAAGGAGCTTGACCTGCTGACTCTGCTACTCAGGGGTCACCGGAGGTCAAATCAGTGTCTGACCCATAATCTATATCCCTTGGCGTCTCTCAGTCACTCACTGCTCGGTAATCTACTCGTGATGTCTGGCACAAACAGAATCGATTGTTGAGCAAGGACAGTCTGCTGAAAGGTGCTCTGCTTCTTTATATGCAGAACATGTCATGTGGGGGAGAGAGAGAGGGACAAAGAGAGAGAGGGACAAAGAGAGAGAGAGGAGAGAGAGAGAGAGAGAGAGAGAGAGAGAGAGAGAGAGAGAGAGAGAGAGAGAGAGAGAATGGAACAGATAAATAATTTCACAAGTAGGCCAAGCCATTCCCGGAGCCACACAGAGGAAAAAGTAAAAAGCAAAGAAAGGAGAAGAGGAGGAAGAAGGGAAAAAAGGCAGACACAGGTCCAACAAATGTCTTCATTTTTTATTGTACACCAGTGGCAGCCGAGTCAACATTTGTTCCATTGCGAAATAAGAGGCAACTTGAGCAACCATTTTTCCTCCACTAGGAATTTGGTTGGTGTGCAACAACACACACACACACACACACACACACACAGAGAGAGTTTAGCAGGCCTCTTCTTGTGATGACACATTATTTATGAAGACTTCATTCTCACTCACATTCACACTCATACACACACTCACACACACGCAGACGGTGAAGCACTGTGAATCACGAGCAACATGCTTTGAGGATTTCTAATATGCGATTCGCCTCAGCCTCTGAGACGTGGCGAAGTCTACACATCTCTGGACTGTGCTGCTACCGTTATCAGAACACACACACACACACACACACACACACACACACACACACGCACACGCAAGCCTCTGGGATTACAAGGCGTGGGAATTACACCTGGAGACACGGAGAGCCGTGCAAAGACACCGGGAACAATAACCCGGAGATAGATGGGAACAGAGAAAGAGATGGAGAGAGAGAACCACGACAGAGACAGAGACAAAGAGAAAGAGAGAGAGAGAGAGAGAGAGAGAGAGAGAGAGAGAGAGAGAGAGAGAGAGAGAGAGAGAGAGAGAACACGTGGGGTGAGACAGAAAGAGAAGGGAGGGGGGGAGAGGGCGAAGCAGGAATGAGGTAACCACAAATCGAAGACGTGTGCCTCTTTTGTTCTCTCCTCTTTCTCTTCTCTTCATCTCTCTCTCTCTCTCTCTCTCTCTCTCTCTCTCCCTCTCTTGCCCGCAGGTAGGTGGGCTAAGTGGAATGGAGTGGAGTGTGATTTAAGACGGCGTCAGACAGGTTATTAATCACCCAGAGCATGCCAGCCACAGCACCACTCTCTGCTCATGGCCTGCTCTCTGTCTCCCACACACACACACACACACACAATCCTCATCCTTGTCCTCTCTCCCTGTCCCTTCTCTCTCTCACACACACACACACACACACACCACATCCTTGTCCTCTCTCCCTGTCCCTTCTCTCTCTCCCACACACACACACACACACACACACCACATCCTTGTCCTCTCTCCCTGTCCCTTCTCTCTCTTACACACACACATCCACACACACACACCAACTCGGTCCTCTTTCTTTCTCATCCATCTCTTCTTTATAGTCATGTCTCCTCTCTGTCTCTGCCCTTGTCCTCTCATGTCTCTCTCTCTCTCTCTCTCTCTCTCTCTCTCTCTCTCTCTCTCGGTTTCCATCCCTCCATCTCTCTCTCTCCGCTCTCCTCATTTCCTTTTCCCTTCAAACTGAGTGAACCCTTTTAGCTGCTCCCTCTTTCATTTCTCTTGAGCTGCTCTGTGTACTCCCTCTCTCTCTCCTCTCTCTCTCTCTCTCTCTCTCTCTCCATCATCCTCTA
>JAODXP020000032.1:17082323-17084823 GCA_027497455.2 Sardinella longiceps | reverse complement strand
GATACTATATTACTACACCAGGCAGCCCAGGCGGAGTGAGGGAGTATCGGAGAGCCGCCGCGCTAGAGGTCTATATCTACATATGTAAGAGATCAAGTCTTTTTTCTCCAAAGATGTAGCATTCTCTGAAATACAATATTTATTCCTGAAAGCACGCTATGAAACTAAAAAACAGACTGTGTGTTTGTGTGTGTGTGTGTGTGTGAGAGAGAGAAACACAGAGAGAGAGAGAGAATGTGTTTGTGTTTGTGTGCATGCGAGTGTGAGAGTGTGAATGATGGACTTGTTTAAGAGTCCGATGACTATTAGGCAAATGGATCAACTGCAGTCCAGCATTTGTAACGGCACAAGGCAAAATCCCACAGGTTACACAATACCACAGCAGAAAGAGAGCCAAACCAAGGCTTCCAGGACACAAATGTGTCAAAACAAAGACAGATGCCACAGCAGCATCCTCACACACACACACACACACACACACACACACACACACACAGAAAGAGACAACAGCCGATGACCAATATTTTGTCTGTTTCCGTCAGCGTGTGTGTGTGATTTACAAACACTGCTGATTGTGTTGGAGGGAGATCCCCCATAGCGTGCAATGGGAACCCCGCAAAAAAACAATGGGGCTTCATAAAACGACAACGACATAAGCGTCGCAAAATGAAAGCTTTATTAGAGAGCGGAACATCGCTTTTGAATTTATCCTCTGTGTGTATTGGCTCACACCGTTGTGAATAGGGTGGAGAAAGAATGCATCTGGAAGAGTTTACTGGGAAATTGGAAAAATGCATCCATCGATCATTATTTTTTCGGGGGCGGCTGCGTCTCGAGATTTGAGATCTGTCACACATGCCGCGAATTAAAGAAATTAAGACGTGTCAGCGTGCGGCTATCGTAAACACGAAAAAAGAAAGTGCGTAGCTGAATGAATAGCCTAGCGCTTCCCAGGGCTCGTTCATCCACATGTCAATATTTGCTAAATGTCCCGGCAGTTTGCAGGAGCATTAAAGTAAAAACAAAGCAGAAATGTCATGTTTACAATGTCGTTTGCTTTAATCAGCGAGTTTGAAAAGTATGTGATTGTGTGTGGGAGAGTGAATAAGTGTGTGAGTGTGAGACTGTGTGTGTGTGTGTTTGACAGTGTGTGAGTGTGTGTGTGTGAGTTGTGGATGTGTTTGTGTGTGTGTAGCAAAAGATGGAGAGAGCATGTGTGTGCATGCATATGTGGGTGTGTGCACATACAGTGTTCAACCTTCTGTCTGAAATTGAGCAAGGAATGGCTCAGGTTTTGCATACTGAGCAGGCCCAGACACACACACACACACACACACACACACACACACACACCGCATTTTCCAGTCACTGCCTCTCTGCACCACTGTGCTCCATTTTCTGTCAATGAAGAAAAAAAAAAAAGAAACGTTCAAAAAGAAACATTTTCCACATTTCCTTTTCCAAAAAATAGGCCTCAGGTTAGCTTTCTTTTTGATCGAGAAAAACTCATTACAATGAGAAAATACCTTCTGAAGTCAGTTTAATGACACTTGGTATACATAATGAAATCCACTAAGACTTAAAAAAAATAATAATAATAATAATTAAAAAAAAAAAAAAAAAGACAACCCTTCAGAAAAAAAAATTCTGTAACCACCATGCCACTCTTTCAGACAATGGGGAATTATACATATAAAAAAAGACCTCATTTGACACAAGCCAAGAAGAGGAAACAAGGTCAACTGCATTCCTGCGTAATTGGGTATTCAAAGGGGTTATCTAACCGTGGGTTTGCTGGAAGTCACGCATGAACACATACAAGCAAACTCAGGAAGATAAAGAAAATAGGGATGGGGTGAAAAAAAAGGAGGCTTAGACGAGAAAAAAAAAGATAACCAAGAAAATTAGTGTGTGTGTGTGTGTGTGTGTGTGTGTGTGTGTGTGTGTGTGTGTGTGTGTGTGTGTGTCTAGGATTTGGGGGGGGGTTCTTTTCAGGAATATCGGCGCCATCATGGTTGTGTGTATGTGTGAATGCGTGTGTGTGTGTGTGTGTATGTGTGCCTGTTGGGATGGGAGCTCATCTCCTGCCATCTGTCGGAATGCCGATCAGACCGCCCGTGACGTTCCGAATGAGCATTGGCACCACCTGTGCATGCCCTCAGGAGAGGTGCGGCGGTCAGGACGAGAGATGAGGTTGGCACTGCCCACACACACACACACACACACACACACACACAGACACACAAATTTACTACAACAGAAACCCCCTTTTCAAAATTATCCTCACAATGGGAGCCTGTAGCACATGACGCCATTCCACACACACACACACACACACACACACAGCAGAGACAAATGTTGTTGAATAAGCAGGACTGTCAGTGGGAGAGAAATCTAGCACGTTCTCTGCCTGCCAGCTCGTGATGAATACAGCCCGCCGACGGACGCGGCAAATGCTCGGCGGCTTCGCGTAAATTATGCCCTGAGCCCGGGAGGGAGA